>JBBPBK010000270.1:42402-194902 GCA_039720395.1 Liquidambar formosana
AAACCATGGTCAAGTTGGCAATGAATCGGCTTATGTATTGAACTCTTCCCAGAAAACCCCGGATCTGCTTCTCAGTGCTAGGCGGCTCCATCTCCACAATAGCTTTTATCTTCCCTGGGTCCACTTCGATACCTCTCTGAGTGATCATAAACCCCAATAACTTGCCTGCAGTGACACCAAAAGCGCACTTCTATGGGTTGAGACGGAGATTGTACTTTTTTGCTCGCTCTAGGAATTTCTCTAGTGCCTTGAAATGCCCTTCTCTATCCACGGACTTTACGATCATATCATCGACATAAACCTCGACTTCCTTATGGATCATACATGCAATAAGGTCGTAGCTGCTCTTTGGTAAGTAGCCCCAGCGTTCTTAAGCCAAAAGGCATTACCTTGTAACAGTACGTTCCCCATTGCGTGATAAAGGCTGTTTTCTCCATGTCTTGAGGCCGCCATCTGTATCTGGTTATACCCCGGAGAATCCGTCCATGAAGGAGAGGAGTGCATGTCCCATTGTAACTATCCACCAACACGTCGATATAGGGTAAAGGAAAGTCATCCTTAGGGCTCGCGGCGTTGAGATCTCGGAAATCGACACACATCCTTACTTTCCCATCTTTTTTAGGCACAGGCACTATATTCGACAACCACTCGGGGTACTCCACAACTTGGAGGAAACCCGCGTCTAGTTGTTTAGTTACCTCTTCTTTTACTTTTAGAGCCCATTCTGGTTTTAATCTTCTGAGTTTCTGCTTTACCGGCTTCTTTAGGGAATTAGTGGGGATATAGTGTTGCATAATATCGGGGTCGATGCCAGGCATGTCTTCATAAGACCATGCAAAAGCCATAATGTTGGCTTTCAAGAGGGATATCATCTTTTCTTTTTCAACGGGGGAGAGGGTTTTCCCAATTTAACTATTCTTGGCAATTCATTCGTCCCTAAGTTGATTGATTCCAATTCATCCATATTAGGTTCGGTGACACCCCTTTTCCTTTGCTCAACGAGCTCCGGGGGGACATCGTTCCTAGGATCTATATCCATGCCATAATATCCATAGAGGAGAGAAAAGAGACACTGCATATATAGAGAAAGAAAGCACACTTTATTGACTAGGAATAATGGGAATGACACACAAAAGAAAGAAGGAAAACAAACAAATCTGTATCAATACTATGACTCCACAAAGTGAGTAAAGTAGATACATCTTATTGAATTAGGGAAATATTACTAAACTAAGACACCTACAAGCTGCTATCAGGTAGGCCAAGGTGTTCTTCTTCATGGATCTCCGCAATGACACCACATTCAAGGTACCAATTCAGGAATGGCACGGTAGCATGACTAATGGATGAACCCTGGAGTTCTTCAATGGTCGAGTCTTCCACGGTGAGGATTATGTCTTGGAACATTTCAGTCATAGCCCCCGCATCAAGGTTCTCTGCCCAGTCTTCCTCTTTCAAGCTTCCATATAGATCTTGGATAGAGTGGTACCAACTTGTCAAACTTTGAGGATTCGGCCCTTCTGTGAAGTATCTATCACCAAAACTTTTATCTGCCACGGCTGGGTCGGAACTTGGATAAAAAGTATATGGGATGTACTGCTTTATAGAAGAGTAATGGCGCGATGATTCATTCAGCTCTTTCTCAATGCATTGGACATAATCAAACCCAGATAGCGGTATCGCTGCTGATTCAGGTTGTATCTCACATATAGGCACACCTGCGAGTTTCAATTCATAGTCCCCTTGAAGTGTTACTATGGCTCCTTCATAAGGAAACTTCACTTTTTGATGGAGTGAAGATGGTACAGCCCCAGCAGGATGGATCCAAGGTCGGCCCAACAACAAGTTGAAACATGACGGCACATCCAACACTTGGAATTCCACCCTAAATTCAGTGGGTCCCATGATAAGAGGCAAAGTAACTACCTCTATTACTTCTCGGCGGGTGTTGTCATAAGCTCTTATGGTCTGCCCAGATGGCGTGAAATCAGTGGGTCCCAAACCCAAAACAGTGGCAGTTCGGAGAGGGACATACATTCAGTGCGGACCCATTGTCGATAAGAACGGTGGGAACCCTCTTCCCCATAGTGTCAACGGTCACATAGAGAGCTTGAGAATGGCTCAGCCCGCTTTTAGGTAGGTCTACATCGGTGAACACGATGGTTGAGTTCTTGGGAGTTGGATTCACCAAATGTACCAATCCCTCGGGGGATGTGTCAACAGGCACTTGTATCTGATTCAACAGTTTCAACACGGTCTGTCTGTGCTTATGCGAGGCCATGAGCAAGCCCCAAATAGTAATGTTGGCATTGGTCTTCTTCAGCTGCCTAAGCACTTCATCCTCTTCTTCTTACAAGCTAGGACGCCTCTGCCCTTCCAAATCTTCCAATGGATTTTCAGATTCTAGGTGGGGGGGCTTGAAATGACGACCCCCTCTGGTTATATGGTCCAACTCATCATCGCTAGCCCATATGTCATGGACTTCCTCGGAGTCATTCATCAAGTCATCCCATTCTATCATGTCGATGCTCTCCATCTCTGTCGGCAAGTCATCCCAACCTGAAGGGACTATCGGCTCATCTGATATCGGACTTGGGCTTGAGTACAGCACATAGTAATCATATTTCCCCGACGCTTCACCTAATAGGCCAACCTGAGGATCCCCTGCTTCATATCTTTCTTTCAGCTCTTGTTGGATAGATTTCTTTGGCAACAACAAAACCTTTTGGTCAATGAGGTCTTGGATGATCTTCTTTAGTATAGAACAAGCCTCGGTGTCATGGCCGGGTGCACGATGGTATTGGCAATATTGGTGAGGGGTTGATGGTCTTGGCTTTGGTGGAAGTGGCATGATAAGGCTGTTATTGCGGCAAATGGTGAAGAGACGGGTTAAGGTCATGGGGAGCGGAGTGTATTGTCTTATGGGATGGCGAGGGCGAGAGGATTCAACCCCAATGGCATTTATGGTGTTAGGTGGGGGTGTGTTGTTGTGTGATGTGAGAGGATTACGGGTGACATTTGGACGGGTTGGTGGTGAAATGACTTGCTTGTCAATGAGGTCTTGGACTTGGTGGCGAAGGCGAATACAGCGATTGGTGGCATGGCCTTTGGATTGGTGGTACTTGCAGTACTCATTCTCATTGTAGCTCTTGGGTAAGGGATTTGGTGGAGGTCTTGGGTCGAGTGGCTTCAATAGGTCACGGCTTATGAGCTTTTCAAGGACTCTCTCGAGTGGCATGAATAGGTCAATGAATTGGCGAGGTGGGTTGACATCATTGAGAGAAAAGGGTTGGATTGGTTGAGTTATGGTGTTGACCTCGGCATTGTTCTTCCCAGTAAAGTTTGTCTTGCGACTCCTCACTTCCTCAGTCTTGATTGTCCCATCATTGATAGCATCTTCAACCTGCGTGCCAGCCCCAATGAGAGCTTTGAAATTTGGGAAATAGTGGGCAAATAGGTGCTTGTGATACACGGGCAGCAGGTTCTTAACCACTAACTGAATTTGGTCCTCCTCATTCGGCCTATCCGTCATTCTCGACGCCTTTTGTCTCCACCTTGTAATGTAAGCGGAGAAAGTTTCATGAGCCCCTTGCTTGGTAGTTTCTAGGTCCCTTCGAGTAACGTCCACCTCTGTGTTATACTTGTAGTGCTCTGAAAACTCATTGCATATGTCTTCCCAAGTCCGGGTTCTATTCTCATCCAAGGATAAGAACCATTTCAAAGCAGAAGTGGCCAAGGTTTCATGGAACATTTGAGCTAAAAGCTCGTCAGTAGCCCCTCGAGGGTGCATAGCTCGCACGTACATCTTCAAATGAGTCTTAGGGCAACCCGTCCCATCGAACTTTTCTAACTCCGGCATCTTGAATTGTAGTGGAATACGAGCCGTTGGAAACAGGGATAGAGTCCGCACATCGACCATGTCATCAGCCCTGCGAATCCCTTTTATGGTTCTCTCCAAAGCTTTTACCTTGCTAGCTAACACGGAATCATTGCTAGTACCTTTCCCCTTGGCTTCCCCTTCTAGGTTGGTGACCTCAGGTTTCGAGCTACTTTCCCCCCTTGTCTTGGTGTTCTCATTGGATTGAGGTCCCTCTTCGGTGCCAGCCCCATGAGGTATACCCGAGGAATAGGCCTTAGAGCCATTTTGTTCAAGATCCGCCATCTTCTGTTGGTTCTCTTGAGCCATTTTCAATGCGGTATCGGATGTCTCGGCAGTATGGTCAAGCTTGGCCATGATGGCTTTCAGGCAAGCCTCAAGGTCAAAGTGCCCCTCACTAGTTCTTTCGTCGGCCATGTCTGTCTGATGGGTAGACTCAACACTCACTAGACGCCCTTGTGGATTGCGGATCCAAGCCAGCACGTCTATGGATAGAAAAGTTTTAACCTTTAGCATAAGGACTTGTCCTAAACCTCCATATTTTCCTTAATGAACTCGGTCTCTACACTATGTTCAATTAATTCATTCCTTTTATCCAATTACCTTTACAGGGATCATGGATTAAGGGTATGTTTTAAAGAATAGGGCATAGAGTCCTTCAACTAGGTTTAATTAATCCCCTAGGACTAGCACATCACAAACATAGCTTTACATCCTATTTCCTTAATTTATTCCTCCTAACCCATGGCCTTAACGAAGGCTAGGGTTTAAAGGTCTATGTTAAGGGCATAAGATATAAAGCCTCACACCACAAACACGGCATAGCATCATTACAAACAATTGTGGGTGCATAAAGGTGAGACCGTAGTGTCCTACAAGTCTGTCTATATGGACTAATGATAAGGGTAGGCTAGGGTCCTTCACTTGCTTGAGCAATCCTTATACCTAACCACATGTGGCATCAGGAACGCCGCGTGGGTCCAGCAGTACGTGATTAACTCATTTAATATACCCAAGGGCAAGCCCAAGGGTACTAAGCAAGAGAGGTTGATAGCTTTCGCCCCAACACATGGAATCAGGAAAACCAAGGTTGAGACTAGGCCGATCGTTGGCAAGGATACATCGAGGGACATCGATCCTAACATGCAAGAGTTTGCGCACACAATGCAATAAATGAAAGCACACAATCAAGCGGATGCAATGTGATTGATTTTAATTAAACATAAGAAATTAACCTAGCCCATTTAAACTTTATAGAGTCTAGCCCACAAATCCCCAGTGGAGTCGCCAAACTGTGAACCCCGGAAATTGGGCCCACAAGGGATTGAAATAAAATGGGTTTGAAAAAGAAAAAAGAAAGGAGTCGCCACCTTATTTTTTAAAGGAAACAAGGAAAACCCTAAAAATAGTTTGTTTTAGGAAAACAATTTGAATGACTCCATAAAAAAGGAAAGGCAAAAACCAATCTTTTGAAAACCAAAGAAATCGGGGATTCGGAGGCTAAGTTATGACATGGGAAGGTTCTAGGCAAAGCCTATAGGCACCCATGTCACCCTTTCGGTCTCTCAGTTCATTTGGGCTAAATCAAGATCTTTCCATACAAAAATCAGCAAGTATATCATCACAAGAATTGCATGCATATCATATATTTCATTCATCCATCCATGCATAATAAGCACATAAAAACAAAAAAAGAAAAAGAAGAAAAGAAAACAAAAATAAACCTAGGATGCTTGGATCCTAGAACGGACTTGAGCCTCACGAAGAGCGCCTACGTACCATGCAGCGAAATACATGGATCAAAGTCCACGTAGTTCGAATAGAATTAGGGTTAAGAGCTAATATAAACCTATGGTTAAAACCCTAGGTTTCCTTATTTGATCAAGAGAGTTGAATTTAATAGAAAGTTTGATTTTAGAAAGAACTCCATAAAATGGAAACTTTAATAAAAACCAGAATTTTATTTATGAAGGAAACCTTTGAGTAAACCATAGACTTGTATTAAAAATTAACCCTAGATAGGGAGAAGGGAATAAGTTAAGAAGAAAGGTGAATTGGGGCACCTTCACACCCACTTACCTGAGCGCAATTAGCTCCAAACATTAGCCATTTCAGACATGAGCAGCCCTATTTGCCATAGGACAAATACCACACCAATTTGCACCCTTAGGAAGGGCCTTCCTTGTGTTTGTAATTGTTCGTGGCTCCTCAGGTCTTTAGAGTGAATCAAACCAACACGAATCCTCCTCTTTGTCAAAGTGGTATCACAGCAAAGAGATCAAAACTCACTCAACTTTGAAAAGAAATAGAAAACAAAAAGAGAACAAGAGAAAAGAAAAGTGATTTTCGTCACTTTGCAGCAGCAGCAACTTCAATCGCGTTTTTGGGTATGAAAACGTTGGATTTGGACAAAGCTTGTGAAATAAAAAGTTGTAGAGCATTGAATTATCTTTCTAACAAGACCAATTTCATCAAATTCTGACTTCGGATGAAAAAGTTATGATTAAAATACGACTGCTGGTTTTCAGAAAATCTGCTGCTGAATTATGACGAATTTCACTCCCTCCAAACCCTCTTCTCCTCCCCCCTTGTTTAAAGACATTAAGAGAGTATTTATAGCTGAAATCTGGAGTTTCCCTTTCCTTCCTGGACTAGGTTTCCTTGGAGAATAATCAAAAGGTATTTTATAATGATAAAAGACTTCTAATCTGAATAGGAAAAGGAAATTGTCTTTTATAAAAATTGGGAGACTGACCGCTAACACGCATGCACATGTATCGTATGTGCGTACACACACTCATCACATGCGTACACGTGTTAGTGTCATGATAAAAATGGCTAATTTAATAAAATAATTTTCTTTTCATTTTAACCAAAAATCTCATGCTGTGATTCGCACTAATTCTTCAAGGATAATCCGTAAATAACCACACTAAACTCATCATCAGGCCATATCAAAATTGAACTTCATGAAACACTTTTGAGGGTAAAATGATGACTAATGAAAGTCAATTTGAAAAGATTTGGTTAGTAATTGTGAGTCAATTAGAGCTAACCCAAGGAAGGGTCAATTAACCAACTTGAACTACATCGAGCCATTTCAATCCCGAGCCATTGACTTACCAAATTGAACCTAGAAATACCTCTTATGCATCCATATGAACTCCAATTGACAATTTGGAGATCATTTCAAGGTCAAATGAAAAGTTTGGGACTTAAAAGACGATTATGCCCCTCAAGTCACAAAAGCTCTTATTATCCCTCAAGATCAACTCCAATTTGAACCAAAATTCATATCCATTGTCCTTGTGACTCTAGAAAACTAATGCAAGTGACTAGACTCAAAAACAAAACAAAAACATGCATGAAATGATGAGCCCTAGTAAGGTGGTGCAAAAATGGGGTGTGACAACAGCCCTAAAGCATGCTAAACAGTAGATAAAAAATAGATATTCCATGTATATTAACTAGCTAGAGTGTTAATACATGATAAAAAAGTTACCTTTAACATGCAATAAGCCTAACCCATATGAAAACCTAGTTTAAGCTTGAATAGAGAAGGAGAATACCTTATTCTCTCTCAAACACTCAAGTATTAATGCATAAAGTGGCTCCCCTTGTGTTTGTAATTGTTCGTGGCTCCTCAGGTCTTTAGAGTGAATCAAACCAACACGAATCCTCCTCTTTGTCAAAGTGGTATCACAGCAAAGAGATCAAAACTCACTCAACTTTGAAAAGAAATAGAAAACAAAAAGAGAACAAGAGAAAAGAAAAGTGATTTTCGTCACTTTGCAGCAGCAGCAACTTCAATCGCGTTTTTGGGTATGAAAACGTTGGATTTGGACAAAGCTTATGAAATACAAAGTTGTAGAGAATTGAATTATCTTTCTAACAAGACCAATTTCATCAAATTCTGACTTCAGATGAAAAAGTTATGATTAAAATACGACTGCTGGTTTTCAGAAAATCTGCTGCTGAATTATGACGAATTTCACCCCCTCCAAACCCTCTTCTCCTCTCCCCTTGTTTAAAGACATTAAGAGAGTATTTATAGCTGAAATATGGAGTTTCCCTTTCCTTCCTGGACTAGGTTTCTTTGGAGAATAATCAAAAGGTATTTTATAATGATAAAAGACTTCTAATCTGAATAGGAAAAGGAAATTGTCTTTTATAAAAATTGGGAGACTGACCGCTAACACGCATGCACATGTATCGTATGTGCGTACACACACTCATCACATACGTACACGTGTTAGTGTCATGATAAAATGGCTAATTTAATAAAATAATTTTCTTTTCATTTTAACCAAAAATCTCATGCTGTGATTCGCACTAATTCTTCAAGGATAATCCGTAAATAACCACACTAAACTCATCATCAGGCCATATCAAAATTGAACTTCATGAAACACTTTTGAGGGTAAAATGATGACTAATGAAAGTCAATTTGAAAAGATTTGGTTAGTAATTGTGAGTCAATTAGAGCTAACCCAAGGAAGGGTCAATTAACCAACTTGAACTACATCGAGCCATTTTAATCCCGAGCCATTGACTTACCAAATTGAACCTAGAAATACCTCTTATGCATCCATATGAACTCCAATTGACAATTTGGAGATCATTTCAAGGTCAAATGAAAAGTTTGGGACTTAAAAGACGATTATGCCCCTCAAGTCACAAAAGCTCTTATTATCCCTCAAGATCAACTCCAATTTGAACCAAAATTCATATCCATTGTCCTTGTGACTCTAGAAAACTAATGCAAGTGACTAGACTCAAAAACAAAACAAAAACATGCATGAAATGATGAGCCCTAGTAAGGTGGTGCAAAAATGGGGTGTGACACTCTCCTTCAAGTCTCTCTCTCTTATTCTCTCTCTAACACTTAGGTTTTTAGGCATAAAGTGGCTCCCCTTGTGCTGAAGCATAGGGGGGTATTTATAGACTTCAATTAGGATTAACCAATGGCTGGGATTAAAACCCTAATAATTAATCTAAGGGCTATTAGAGACCCCCTTGGGGCTTAAGTAACTCAGAAGTTACCAAAAATTAGAAGGAAACTCGTCCAAAAAAGCCCAAATACGTCAAAATAGGCAAGAGTCCGCTCCAACAAGGAATCATGGTGCAAATAGGAAAGTACTCTCGGGTGACCACCAGAGCCTGGGCGGCTAGTCACCTGGGCCCAGGCGGCTAGCCGCCCGGGGCTGGGTGGTCACCCGAGCCCACTCCGGATTTTTGCCCTATTTTGACTCCTAATCCTTCTAGAAGTGTTTCAAGGGCCAAATGAACTCCGATTTTGATGAAACAAAAGCCAAAACGACCGTGTTTCGATGAGAAATATGTTTTTGAACATTTTAGGGTGAAAACCACTAACCATGGGGGCATGGTTAGGTTTGAACAAGGCGGTTAACCGCTATGCTCTACTTTTGCTAAGCATAGGCATGCACATAGGGTCAAACCAAATGCTTTCCATATCAAAATTGAACTTCATAAAACACTTTTGGGGGTAAAATGATGACTAATGAAAGTCAATTTGAAAAGATTTGGTTGGTAATTGTGAGTCAATTAGAGCTAACTCAAAGAAGGGTCAATTAACCAACTTGAACTACATCCAGCCATTTTAATCCCGAGCCATTGATTTATCAAATTGACACTAGAAATACCTCTTATGCATCCATATGAACTCCAATTGACAATTTGGAGATCATTCCAAGGTCAAATGAAAAGTTTGGGACTTAAAAGATAATTATGCCCCTCAAGTCACAAAAGCTCTTATTATCCGTCAAGATCAACTCCGAATTGAACCAAAATTCATGTCTATTGTCCTTGTGACTTAAAAAAACTAATGCAAGTGACTAGACTCAAAAACAAAACAAAAACATGCATGAAATGATGAGCCCTAGTAAGGTGGTGCAAAAATGGGGTGTGACAGAAGCCTCTCATTGGCGAACAAGTTATACTTGTGAACCAATGATAAAGAACAACCCATTTTTGCCAAAAAGCCTGGAGAAATCACACACTAATACCAACAATGATAGGAGGTTGAAAACCTGAGACTGGAATAAGGAAGTGTACCCAAGTCATGAGTATACTTAAACCGCTGGGGGTTGAGAATTGATAAGAGAAGCATATTCAAGCCACTACGAATGAACATACTTTTGAAATGGAGAAATATATTCTGGTCATGAATATATTTAACCAAGTGATTGAGAATGAGATCTGAGAAGCATATTCAAGGAATACACTTTTGAAATAGAGAAATATATTCAGGTCACGAATATATTTAACCAAGTAGTGAAAAGATGCTGAGAAGTATACTCAAGTGATGAGTGTACTTTGTGAAATGGAGAAATGTATTCTAGTCATGAATATATTTAACCAAGTGATTGAAAGAGACTGAGAAGTACGTTTAAGTGATGAACATACCTTTGAAATGGAAAAATATATTCAAGTCACGAATATATTTAACCAAGTGATTGAAAGAGACTGAGAAGTATGTTCAAGTGATGAACATACCTTTGAAATGGAGAAATATATTCAAGTGATGAATACATTTAACCAAGTGATTGAAAAAAAAGGTCTGAGAAGCATACTCAGGTGATGAGTATACCATTGAAATGGAGAAATATATTCAAGTGATGAATATTTAACCAAGTAAGTGACAAATATCTGAGAAGTATGCTCAAGTGATGAACACACCATTGAAATGGAGAAATATATCCAAGCGATGGATATACTTAACCAAGTAAAATGGAGAAATATATCCAAGCGATGGATATACTTAACCAAGTAAGTGATAAATATCTGAGAAGTATGTTCAAGTGATGAACATACCATTGAAATGGAGAAATATATCCAAGCGATGGATATACTTAACCAAGTAAGTGACAAATGATCTGAGAAGTATGTTCAAGTGATGAACATACCATTGAAATGGAGAAATATATCCAAGCGATGGATATACTTAACCAAGTAAGTGACAATGAACTGAGAAGTATACTCAAGTGATGAGTATACCATTGAAATGGAGAAATATATTCAAGTGATGAATATATTTAACCAAGTAAGTGACAAATGATCTGAGAAGTATACTCAAGTGATGAGCATACCATTGAAATGGAGAAATATATTCAAGTGATGAATCTATTTAACCAAGTAAGTGACAATGAACTGAGAAGTATGTTTAAGTGATGAACATACCATTGAAATGGAGAAATATATTCAAGTCACAAATATATTTAACCAAGTAAGTGACAAATGATCTGAGAAGTATACTCAAGTGATGAGCATACCATTGAAATGGAGAAATGTATTCAAGTGATGAATATATTTAACCAAGTAAGTGACAAATGATCTGAGAAGTATACTCAAGCGATGAGTATACCATTGAAATGGAGAAATATATTCAAGCGATGAATATATTTAACCAAGTAAGATAGTGATTGAGGATTCGAAACTGAGAAGCATATCCAAAGGGTGAATACACTTTTGAAATGGAAGAATATATTCAAGTGATGAATATATTCAACCAAGTGGGGTAGAGAATGAAGATTTGAAACTGAGAAGCATATTCAAAGGGTGAATACACTTTTGAAATGGAAGAATATATTCAAGTGATGAATATATTCAACCAAGTGGGATAGAGAATGAAGATTTGAAACTGAGAAGCATATTCAAAGGGTGAATACACTTTTGAAATGGAAGAATATATTCAAGTGATGAATATATTCAACCAAGTGGGATGGAAAATCAAGATTTGAAATGAGAGCATATGATCAATTTATCAAGATTGAACAAGCATGGTGCAAGAGGAAAGTGCCTTAACATATTGTCATTTGAGTTCGCATGGCACAGGGGAAATATATTCAACCCTTTTGAACATAAAATCAATTCAAAGAATTGATTTCAAGGTGAAATTTGATTGATTTTAAGCTCAAAAAGTGTTGAATATCTCATTTGGAAGGAGGTTTAATCACGCGCCAAGGCGAGACAAAGCGAGGGAGAAAACCAAAACAAGGTGGCTTGGGTGACCACCAGGCCTCGGGAGGCTAGCCGCCCAGGCCCTGGTGGCTAGCCGCCCAAGGCTTGGGTGGTCACCCGAGCCTAATGCTGAAAAAATCTGGGTTTTTAAATACAAGGGGGACTATTCATACCCCCCATTCAACCCAACCCAAAAATTGAGAGTTTCTCTCTCTAGGAAGCATACCCCATTTTGCAAAATCACTTCAACACCCAAGGGCATTCAAATCCACACTTCAAGAGGGATTCATACACATGAAATAGCATCATTAACACCCAATTTCACATCAAAAACAAGAAATTTGTAGCACTTTGCAAATCAAAACCCATTAAACCCATTTTTGCTAAAAACAAGCTAGTTCATCCACCATGGATCCCAATGAAGACTCTACTTCAAAGTATCCATTCCTTGACTCAAAGAGTAGATACAAGGCGCCAATATATGATGTTCCTCAAGAGAAATTGCTTCTAGAACCAAGGAATCATCTCTCTTTTCTCCATTCCAAGCAAGAGGTAAGCTTACCCATTTTAAACTTTTCTTTGAAATTTTCATTTTTGTTGATTGAAATGCATTCCCATGAACTCTCTATGAGTATTCCTAGCAATGTTTGCAATGCCCATTGATTTTGGCAAGGATTGGATGTGAAAAGAATTCAATTTGAAAACTTGGTGAATAGTGTCCACCAAGTGTTTGATAAAATGCTTGAATGATGAAAATTCATCCAATCTTTGTAAAATTGATGTGTATTGCAAGGAAAAATCATAGGCATTCATTTCTAATTGATTTTAGGAACAAAACCAAGCATTTTCACGAACTTTGAAAAACAAAGTTTGCTATATTTTTGAAAAACCCATGTTTTCATGAACAAGGTTTGCTTATTTTTTCCTTAAAAAACTACTTTGGAAAACAAAGTTTGCTTATTATTTTCTTTGAAAAATCCATGTTTCCATGGTCTTGGAATGCATGGTTTACCAATGTTCATGAGTTTGAAGAATAAAACCAATGTTTTCATAAACTTTCAAAGCAAGGTTTACTTGTTCATGAACTAAAAGACTTAGCTTTTGAAAAGCCAATTATCAATGCTTGCATATGATTTTTACACTAACTAGGTGAATCATTCTTCTTGATTAGCCCAACTTCCAAGACCTACGCACAAGGTCTTCGATAAAGAATCTTATTGGGTGGTGGAAGCATATGGAACACACCCAACTTTCCGCAAGAGACTTCATAAAGAAGGCGGGTTTTAGTTGGTTTCTTGACTCCCTATGGAATGAACAATGGGATAGGCAAGCCCTCCTTGCCTTAGTTGAGCTATGGTGGGATACCACCAACACCTTCCACTTGAGTTTTGGGGAGATGACCATGACTCCCAAGGATTTTTCAATCATCACCGGTTTAAGCCTCAAAGGAAAGAGGTTGGAATTCTATGGGGATGCCAACACGGATAGTGCTTATCTCCTGACTATGTTGGGGATGGATATTGAGGCGGGCTCACGTGGTGTTAGGAGAAGATGGCTATTCGAAAATTTTGCCAACCAAGTAGAAGGTGTGGGAGTGGCTCCCAAGTGCATAGCTAGGGCATTCATGATCTATATGCTCTCTTGCACTCTCTTTGTGGGTGCCAATGACATGGCGCAACTGGGCTATCTTGCTTCCATGGTGGATGTGAACAAGATGGGGAGGTATAACTGGGGAGGGGCAGCACTAGCCACCATGTACAGATCCATGTCCGACATGTCTCAAGGTGTTTCCAAGAATTTTGGTGGGCTTCCATTTGTTTGGGAGGTAAGTAAAAATGTTTAATTTTTAAATTCCTCTCAAACTTAACTTGACTTTAATGCTTTTCTTGAATTTTGACAGATATGGTACTATGAATATCTGGGACTGTGCCGCCCCACTCTGGACAATGAGATACAAGAATGGCCTATACTTGGGAACTATGCTCCCAACAAGATAGCCGTGCGTGCCCCCAATAGGCATGACTACGCCCATGCAAGGGCGTACTTGGCAAGCCTAAATGCTGATATGGTGATCCTCCTTCCTCATTCTTTTCTTTTTTCCACCCTTATTATCTTGCTCATCATTTTTTTTTTCAAATTCAACAGGTAGAGTGGAGCCCATAGGGACTGTGGGAAGCTAGGCTGCCTAAGAGGTGTGTGTCTTGCTTGGAGTTGACTGGGAAGAGGGTACTCTTTGAGGGTCCCTCAGGGCGATACTGGTATTTGGGGGAGCGTGTCCTTAGGCAGGTGAAAGGATGAGTGGATGCCGCTCTTACCCCTGTGTTGCCTCCCATGAACATGAGGCATACTGATTCTCTGGATGGGGACGAGCTGATGGAAGCTCTAACTGGATGGGATGCTGAGGAGTTCACCTCGCCCAATACTGACTGCGTGACTTTTTGCAATCAATTTATGATGCGCCCTAGAGTCATTGGCTTCCCACCTCAAGGGGTGAGTTTCTATCCCATTTTTTTCAATTATTGATTTATACAAGCACTCCTCTTAGGCCAATTGTCTATTGCAGGGCCGGCGAGCTCGTGGACATAGTTTCACAATAGCGTCCTCCACAGGCATGACTCATGGAGATGAGGATTATGAGATGGGGGGAATGACACAGCTACCTCTCCCAGTACTCGACTGGCAAGTGAACCTATGCAATGGGTTGGAGTTCATGAAGACTAACATTACTCACCCTGCTTTTGATGAAGTCCCCAGGATTGACTCGAGCTATGAGCATGTAAGCTCTAAACCTTTGCCTTCCTTAAAACCTCTTTCATCATTTATTAACCATGTTCATCTTTTAGGTTCCCCGAGAGTACGCATAGGAGTGCCTTGAACTCAGCGAGGGATTAAGGCGGGACCTTGTTAGGATGAGTTTGGCGAACTCTGTGCTAGAAGGGCGACTGAATCCCACTGTAAGACATTCCCTTTGTTCATTCCAATCATAGGAGCTAAAAGCATAACCCTTCTTTTATTAATCGATTTCTTTGCAACAGGTCTCCACATTGCGTCCACCACAACCAATGCCACCCCAAAGGAATCCTCATGCTGGTCGTGGTAGAGGCGAGTCAAGTAGAAAGAGAAGAACCACGGGAGATCATTAGCTTAGCTTAACCTCTTGCTTTGTGAATGAATGAAACATCCTTCTTTATGTTTTGTAACCTCTCTTTGAACATTTGCTTTGGTACTTTGTATGAAACTTTTGGAATTCCATTGTGGTGATTTACTCATGTTTTTGTGCAAAAAATAAGCTCAAAATAAGCTTCCCAAGGTCACATAACCATATAGGGGTCAAATAAGGTCAAAAATAAGGAAAACTGGGCAAAATAGGAAAATGGCCTCGGGTGACCACCCGAGGCTGGGCGGCTAGCCGCCCAAGCCCAGGTGGCTAGCCGCCCAGGCTTGGGTGGTCACCTGAGCCCGAAGCGGATATCCCACTTCAAATAGGAAACTCCCTATTTTGACGGGTTTTCTCCTTCTAGAACACGGACTTGTGACCTTTTCCCTATAAAAACACATCCAAGAGGTTCCTAAACCTACTTGTATTCATTCATTAGGAATTATGGAGGCTCTAGACAAATTTTTAGGAGGGTTTTTGAGAGTTATGAGTGCTGAAGCAAAATCTGAGTTCAAGTGCTTTGGCTTGGATCCACTGCTTTCCTTGAGGCATGTGAAGCTTGAAACGAACCTCTTGACTGCTGTTACATATTTTTGGGATCCCCAAATTCATGTGTTCCGCTTCAACTATGAAGAATTGTGCCCAACCATGGAGGAATTCTGCGCGTTGTATGGAGTTTTGCTGGTAGGTCCTTTCATCTTCCCTACTCCTCGCCCAAGCTTTCTCACCTCCTTCTCCAACCTACTTGGGATTCACCAACAATATGCCTCTACGTTTGTAAAGGACCATATGGTAGACTTGATGAAATTGGCAACCTCTTTCTTGGCCTATGATAGCAAAGGTATTTTGAAATTTACTTTTCCTATTAAGCATGCACTTGCCTTTTGCCTTATTGGTCGTTTCCTTATTTCAACTGGTACTCCACATGTTCCTATACAAATCTGTGAGTTGATTCCTCTCCTTGCCAAGGGCCATAACCTGATTTCCATGGTGCTAGCTGAAACCCTGAATAGCTTGGATGAAGTCCATGAGGACCCGAAAATTCCTTTAGGAGGTAGCCCCATTCTACTGCAGATGTGGTCGCTTGAAAGACTGAATTTCTTTTCACCCATTGTCGTTACACCATATAAGCCCCAGCATTACTGCCTTCGCCGCATAGAACTACTTGGGCGATTTTCATTGAGAGATTGGCTAGGTTACTTCCAAACCCTTTCATGGAGGAACATCAAGTGGTTTGTCTTCATATGGGGCTGCAGTGAATAGGTGCTTCTGCGAACTTCTGGATGTGCAATGGTGAGACTCATAGGACTGAGGTCTACTTCCTTTTATTGGCCTTCAAGGGTTCTTCGTCAGATGGGTGCCATGCAAACCATACCCACTTCCTTGAAAGGTGACTATCCTGTGGTGCCTGCGGGTCTTTTTGTAGTGACTTGGGCGAAGGATCGATGGCCTAGCAAGCTGACACTAACTCAAGTTACGAATACTGATGGTCCATATATGATGAGCCCCGAGTATAAGGAATGGTTGAAAAGCAATTTAGGCGAGAGAGAGACTACTCGAAGAGAAAGGATTTTTGGACTTATCAAGAATAACGAACTTGGATCTTGCAGAGAGGATATTATGGAAGCAGTGACAGCAGCTTATGAACATGACTTGAGGAAGAAAAGAAGACACGAAAGAGAGAAGAAGAAAGCTTAAAAGCGAGCTGCAAAGAAGCCCAAGAAAAACTGAAGACTCAATAGAATAGGGTATTTATGGCATATTTATAGTTCTTTTCCTTAATACCAATAAATTGCTATGTCAATCAATTTTAGTTTTGAATAAATTGTTGATGATAAATTAAATTTGGGATTTTGTTGTTTGATTTAGATCGCACCCAAGGTAACTTCATGGGTTGCCTACATATCTCCATGATCTTTTTTCTTTTCTTTTTTTTTTCTTTCTGTTTTTTTGTTTTTTTGTTTTGTTTTGTTTTGTTTTGTTTTTGTTTTTGTTTTTGTTTTTTTTTTTGAATGGAGAATTAGGTCTTACGTAGTTCTCATGCCTTAACTTTTGCCTAGGCCGCCCTTACGGGTTTTCAACCTAGCAGGTCTCAAACATGATATTTCTTTAGTTGATCCAAATTAGTTGGACGACCGAACTTAATTCCATCTAAATCCATGAGGCGAACAGCCCCTGCTGGCAATATCTCTTTGATAATGTATGGTCCACCCCAACTTGGCTTGAATTTTCCCCGCGGATTGAACACTGGAGCTCTGATTTCCTTCAGCACTACATCCCCTTTCTTTAGACCTCGATCCTTGACATGCTTGTTGTTAACACCCCATTTTGTACCACTTGACACCTCAAGCCACTTTCTGAAACCCGATGATGAAGGGCAGTAGCCAACGAACCATCGCAAGCACGCCTGAAGGACTCACGAAGACACAGCAGGCCTGGGATGACAATTTGATACCCCATGCACGTACGATCATGACCCCTTTTTTTTTTGAATTTCATCGCTTCTCCCCGAAATTGTTTCTTACCTTATGCAGCCCCCACGCTGACAGCTGCTCAGTGGCGGCTGGGAAACCCTAGAAACCCCCGAATCAAACCCTAATCCCCGCCTATAAATACCCCGCTTTCATTCAAGAGAAGGGATCAAATTTTTGGCTACCAAACCACCATTCTAGAAACCCTGAGACTGACGGCTGTGTCTACGAGAGGTCCGGAAGGCACGCTTGTGAAGGAATTGCTGCTGCCCGAGCCTGAGGGTAACGGTTCTTAATCCTCAATTTCATTTTCTTTCAATAGTTTGATATGACTATTTATGATATCGCATGAAATGTTTTCGGTTTTGTGCATCTCCTCATTCAATGCCTGAATGAATGCTGCATTTAGATTTAACCTGACCATTAATTCATTTCTGCACTTGTAGATCTGAAATAGGTTCCCAGCATTTTTTCCGCACATGATATATCTCTCTGTTAATTCTTAGCATTTAATCCGCATGGTTTAGGCCCACAAGTATCTGTTGCATCTTTATTAGCATCTACTGTCATTTCGTCATCTAGGTTTAGGTCATTTTGTCATCTCTAAATCGCATTATAGCCATTTTTCTGCATACATTTGAGTCAAAGATTTGTTTGGGCATAGCATGGTAAGCATTGGATGAAATTTGATAAGCATGTACGTACGTACATATGGTATGCACGTACGTGCATCTCATATGCACGTACGTGCATGAGCCATGCTTTTACAGCTTAATCCCTTCTTTTCTTTTGCAGGCAGTATAGGTATCCCCTGCAACCTTTTGAATATTCTGTATCGTATATATCTGTTTATATATCTGGTTTTCTCTCCCTTTTTCTCATCTTTGCATGCCATTATTTGAATTCAATTGCATAAGCGCTTGATTGACGGTTGAATTCAATTAAGTTCCTTTTTAATTAAAGCCAACAAATACGTGTGGGGGCCGGATTTTAGCCGGGCGCAGATGGGTGCCTAACACCTTCCCATCCGCGAACCCTAGCTCCGAACCTTGATTCTTTTGGTAATGACGAGTTGGGCCCTTGCTAGGGGTCAATCGGTTCCGGAGGCCAAAATCGGGTGGCGACTCCCTCTTCGCCCTAATCGTCCGTGGTTAGTGGCGTACTCCCGAGCCGGCGTGGTTAGGACACGGCGCTCACACTTGTTGAATGCTCTGGCGACTCTCCGTTGATACCCTTGCACATGATACAGCGCCCTTAACCGCCTTTCATCAAGCAAAGCTAACTCGTCATAACGGCTCTTAACCCAGTCCACTTCTGTTATCTGGCTCTCCACGGCAACCCTTAGTGAAGGAACCTCCAATTCAACTGGCAACACGGCCTCTATTCCATAAACTAGAGAGTAAGGGGTAGCCCCTGTTGACGACCTTATTCATATTCTATAACCCCATAGAGCCAACGATAACTTCTCATGCCAGTCTGTGTGTGAGTCTGCAGTCTTTTGTAGTATCTTCTTGATATTCTTGTTAGCCGCTTCCACTGCTCCATTAGTCTGAGGACGGTATGGTGACGACAGATGGTGAACTATGCCGTACTTTTGCAAGAGCTCATGGGTTTCTTTCTGGAAGTGCTGGCCATTGTCTGAGATGACTTCATGCAGTACCCCATATCGATAGATGATGCTGTGCTGTATGAACTGTGCTACTTTCTTGGAATTCAAAGTCTTGAAGGACGCTGCTTCCACCCACTTAGTGAAATAGTCGATAGCAACCAGGATGTATTCATGTCCATTTGACGCCTTTGGCTTGATCTGTCCAATGATATCTATCCCCCATACTACAAATGGCCATGGTGACGACATACTTATTAAAGGCATAGAAGGCAAATGTTGTCCACTGGCGAACAGTTGGCATTTATGACACTTCTTGACATGTACGTGGCAATCCCTTTCCATGGTAGACCAATAATAGCCTAGTCTCATGATTTTCTTGGCCAACATATAGCCATTCATATGCGGAGCCCCTGTCCCTTCATGGATTTCTTTATTCAGATGCTCGGCTTCCTCTTCGGTGACACACAGCAGGTGGATCCCATTATATGATCTCCGATATAGCTTTCCTCCACAAAGTACATAGTGACTCGCCAACCGCCTTAGGGTTTTTCTGTCGATACAAGATGCTCCTTCTGGGTACTCCCTTTCTTCAATGAACTTCTTTATGTCATGGAACTACGGGTGGCCATCATTTACTTCTCCTCCTCGGATTGCACAACAGTACACAGGCTTGTCTCGACATTCTATCACCAACGGCTTCACATTTCCCCCTTCAGGTATCTCCACCATGGACGCTACGGTCGCCAAGGCATTGGCGAATTGGTTCTTGTTTCTTGAAAGGTAGTTAAACTCTATCTCTGAGAACTCCTTGGTTAGAGCTTCCAGATAGGCATGGTATGGCAATAGCTTCTCATCTCGAGTTTTCCATTCCCTTTTTATCTAATAAATGATTAGCGCTGAGTCTCCGAACACTTCCAATTCTTTGATCCCCAATTCAAGTGCCGCTTCCAATGCTAGGATACAGGCCTCATACTCAGCAATGTTGTTGGTAGCTTCAAACCCCAACTTGACCGCCAACGGTGTAAATGCCTCTTCAGGTGAGACCAGCAGGACTCCTATCCCATAACCTTTCTTATTGGCTGTCCCATCAAAATAGACTCTCCAAGTCTTTCTACCAATCTCTAGCACGTCCTCGTCTGGGAACTGATTGTTGAACGGAGCGGATGATGACACAGGATAGCTAGCTAGGTAGTCTGCGATGACGCTCCCCTTGATAGACTTCTGATTTACATACTTGATGTCAAATTCGTTGAGGAGAATTGACCATCGAACAGTTCTGTATGACAATATCGGTCTTTCTATTAGATACTTTAGAGGATCCATACGACTTATCAAGAATACTTCGAAGGACATCATGTAGTGTCGGAGTTTCTGCGTCGCCCATACTAGTGCCACACAAGCCTTTTCAATTGCATTATACTTCACTTCATAGTCTGTCATCTTCTTGCTTAGGTAGTAGATGGCATTCTCCTTTGTAGACCCTTCGAGATATTGAGCTAACATAGCTCCCGTCGCGGTTTCGGTGACCGTTAAGTATAACAAAAGCGGTGCACCTTGCTGTGGGGGAACTAAGATTGGAGGATTGCACAAGTATCTCTTAATGGTCTCAAAGGCCTCTTGGCATTCCTCGTTCCATACTTTTGGCACACCTTTCTTAAGCAATTTGAAGATTGGTTCGCAAACCATGGTCAAGTTGGCAATG
Organism: Liquidambar formosana; assembly: GCA_039720395.1. NCBI lineage: Eukaryota > Viridiplantae > Streptophyta > Magnoliopsida > Saxifragales > Altingiaceae > Liquidambar > Liquidambar formosana. The sequence continues at coordinate 63,199 of JBBPBK010000270.1, forward strand.
AATCGGCTTATGTATTGAACTCTTCCCAGAAAACCCCAGATCTGCTTCTCAGTGCTAGGCGGCTCCATCTCCATAATAGCCTTTATCTTCCCTGGGTCCACTTCGATGCCCCTCTGAGTGATCATGAACCCTAATAGCTTGCCTGCAGTGACACCAAAAGCGCACTTCTGTGGGTTTAAACGGAGATTGTACTTCTTTGCTCGCTCTAGGAATTTCTCTAGTGCCTTGAAATGCCCTTCCCTATCCACAGACTTCACGATCATATCATCGACATAAACCTTGACTTCCTTATGGATCATATCATGCAATAAGGTCGTTGCTGCTCTTTGGTAAGTAGCCCCGGCGTTTCTTAAGCCAAAAGGCATTACCTTGTAACAGTATGTTCCCCATTGCGTGATAAAGGCTGTTTTCTCCATGTCTTGAGGCGCCATCTTTATCTGGTTATACCCAGAGAATCCGTCCATGAAGGAGAGGAGTGCATGTCCCACTGTGCTATCTACCAACACGTCGATATGGGGTAAAGGAAAATCATCCTTAGGGCTCGCGGCATTGAGATCTCGGAAATCGACACACATCCTCACTTTCCCATCTTTTTTAGGCACAAGCATTATATTCGACAACCACTCGGGGTACTCCACAATTTGGAGGAAACCCGCGTCTAGTTGTTTAGTTACCTCTTCTTTTACTTTTAGAGCCCATTCTGGTTTTAATCTTCTGAGTTTCTGCTTTATCGGCTTCTTTAGGGAATTAGTGGGGATATAGTGTTGCACAATATCGGGGTCAATGCCAGGCATGTCTTCATAAGACCATGCAAAAGCCATAATGTTGGCTTTCAAGAGGGAGATCATCTTTTCTTTTTCAACGGGGAGAGGGTTTTCCCAATTTTAACTATTCTTGGCAATTCATTCGTCCCTAAGTTGATTGATTCCAATTCATCCATATTAGGTTCGGTGACGCCCCTTTTCCTTTGCTCAACGAGCTCCGGGGGGACATCGTTCCTAGGATCTATATCCATGCCATAAATATCCATAGAGGAGAGAAAAGAGACACTGCATATATAGCGAAAGAAAGCACACTTTATTGACTAGGAATAGTAGGAATGAAACACAAAAGAAGGAAAACAAACAAATCTGTATCAATACTATGACTCCACAAGGTGAGTTAAGTAGATACATCTTATTAAATTAGGGAAATATTACTAAACTAAGACACCTACAAGCTGTTATCAGGTAGGCCAAGATCTTCTTCTTCATGGAGCTCCGCAATGACACCACATTCAAGGTACCAATTCAGGAGTGGCATGGTAACATGGCTAATGGACGAACCCTGGAGTTCTTCAATGGTCGAGTCTTCCACGGTGAGGATCATGTCTTGAAACATTTTAGTCATAGCCCCTACATCAAGGTTCTCTGCCCAGACTTCTTCTTTCTTTTCCCAGAACTCACTATTGATGGCTTCATCATCCACCATTTCAACTGTAATTGGATACCATTCGGTGAAGAAGATTTCAAAACCCGGAACTCGGATCTTGGTAGCTTGGTCAAAGGTGGGTTCTGGAAACCCGCAATATAGAAAATTATCCCCCTCTTTGACGAAGTAACCATTCAAAGTAGGTCGATATGGTGAGATCCTCAGGTCTGGCACCCTTCCCTCGGCTTTGGCTCTTACCTTCTCCTTATTCCTCTTTAGCATTTCTGCATGATCATTTCTAGAGGGCTCATATCCTAGCCCAAAAGTGTATGAGGTGACACGGCTTTGAATAGATTTAGAGATCCCTTGTTGGCGACGCCCTAGCCCCATACTTGGAAAGAAACTCATTCTTCTCATGATCTCACCAACGTGCAAGTTGCTATGGGGGCAAAAGTCCAAGGGTATTAATTCACCCTTCTCAAGTTCTTTCTCAATGCATTGGACATAGTCAAACCCGGATAATGGTACTGCTGCTGATTCTGGTTGTATCTCACATATAGGCACGCCCGCGAGTTTCAATTCATAGTCCCCTTGAAGCGTTACTATGGCTCCTTCATAAGGAAACTTTACTTTTTGATGGAGTGAAGATGGCACAGCCCTAGCGGGATGGATCCAAGGTCGGCCCAATAGCAAGTTAAAACATGACAGCACATCCAACACTTGGAATTCCACCCTAAATTCAGTGGGTCCCATGATAAGAGGCAAAGTAACCACCCCTATTACTTCTCGGTGGGTGTTGTCATAGGCTCTTACAGTCTACCCAGATGGCGTGAAATCGGTGGTTCCCAAACCCAAAACGGTGGCAGTTCAGAGAGGACATACATTCAGTGCGGACCCATTGTCGATAAGGACGGTAGGAACCCTCTTCCCTATAGTGTCTATGGTCACATAGAGAGCTTGAGAATGGCTTGGCCCACTTTTGGGTAGGTCTACATCGGTGAACACGATGGTTGAGTTCTTGGGAGTTGGATTCACCAAATGTACCAGCCCCTCGGGAGATGTATCAATGGGCATTTGTATCTGATTCAGCAGTTTCAACACGGTCTGTCTGTGCTTGTGCGAGGCCATGAGTAAGCCCCAAATAGTGATGTTGGCATTGGTCTTTTTCAGCTGCCTAAGCACCTCATCCTCTTCTTCTTGCAAGCTAGGACGCCTCTGCCCTTCCAAATCTTCCAACGGATTCTCAGACTCTAGGTGGGGAGGCTTGAAATGACGACCCCTCTGGTTATATGGTCTAACTCATCATCATTAGCCCATATGTCATGGACTTCTTTGGAGCCATGCATTAAGTCATCCCATTCTATCATGTCAATGCTCTCCATCTCTGTCGGCAAGTCATCCCAACCTGTAGGGACTATCAACTCATCTGATATTGGACTTGTGCTTGAGTACAACACATAGTAATCAAATTTCCCCAAAGACTCACCCAATAGGCCAACTTGAGGATCCCCTGCTTCATATCTTTCTTTCAGCTCTTGTTGGATAGATTTCTTTGGCAACAACAAAACTTTTTGGTCAATGAGGTCTTGAATGATCTTCTTTAGTATAGAACAAGCCTCGGTGTCATAGCCGGGTGCACGATGGTATTGGCAATATTGGTGAGGGGTTGATGGCCTTGGCTTTGGTGGAAGTGGCATGATAAGGTTGTTATTGCGGCAAATGGTGAAAAGACGGGTTAAGGTCATGGGGAGTGGAGTGTATTGTCTTATGGGTCGGCGAGGGCGAAAGGATTCAACCCCAATGGCATTTATGGTGTTAGGTGGGGGTGTGTTGTTGTGAGATGGGAGAGGATTACGGGTGACATCTGGACGGGTTGGTGGTGAGATGACTTGCTTGTTGATGAGGTCTTGGACTTGGTAGCGAAGGCGAATACAACGATTGGTGGCATGGCCTTTGGATTGGTGGTACCTGCAGTACTCATTCTCGTTGTAGTTCTTGGGTAAGGGATTTGGTGGAGGTCTTGGGTCGAGTGGCTTTAATAGGTCACGGCTTATGAGCTTTTCAAGGACTCTTTCAAGTGGCATGAATAGGTCAGTGAATTGGCGAGATGGGTTGACATCATTGAGAGAGAAGGGTTGAATGGGTTGAGTTATGGTGTTAACCTCGGCATTGTTCTTCCCAGTAAAGTTTGTCTTGCGACTCCTCACTTCCTCAGTTTTGATTGTCCCATCATTGATAGCATCTTCAACCTGCATGCCAGCCCCAATGAGAGCTTTGAAATTTGGGAAATAGTGGGCAAATAAGTGCTTATGGTACATAGGCAGCAAGTTCTTAACCACTAGCTGAATTTGGTCTTCCTCATTTGGCCAATCCATCATTCTCGACGCCTTTTGTCTCCACCTTGTAATGTAAGCGGAGAAGGTTTCATGAGCCCCTTGCTTGGTAGTTTCCAGGTCCCTTCGAGTAACATCCACCTCTGTGTTGTACTTGTAGTGCTCCGAAAACTCATTGCATGTCTTCCCAAGTCCGAGTTCTATTCTCATCTAAGGACAAGAACCATTTCAAAGCGGAAGTGGCCAAGGTTTCATGGAACATTTGAGCTAAAAGCTCGTCAGTAGCCCCTCGAGGGTGCATAGCTCGCACATACATCTTCAAGTGAGTCTTAGGGCAACCTGTCCTATCGAACTTTTCTAACTCCGGCATCTTGAATTGCAATAGAATACGAGTCGTTGGAAATAGAGATAAGGTCCTCACATCGACCATGTCATCGGCCCTACGAATCCCTTTTATAGTTCTCTCCAATGCTTCTACCTTGCTAGCTAACACGGAATCACTGTTAGAACCTTTCCCTTTGGTTTCCCCTTCTAGGTTGGTGACCACAGGTTTCGAGCTACTTTCCCCCCTTGTCTTGGTGTTCTCATTGGATTGAGGTCCCTCTTCGGTGCCAGCCCCATGAGGTATACCCGAGGAATGGGCCTTAGAACCATTTTGTTCAAGATCCGCCATCTTCTGTTGGTTCTCTTGAGCCATTTTCAATGTGGTATCGGATGTCTCGGCGGTATGATTAAGCTTGGTCATGATAGCTTTCAGGCAAGCCTCAAGATCAAAGTGCCCCTCACTAGTTCTTTCGTCGGCCATGTCTGTCTGATGGGTAGGTTCAACACTCACTAGACGCCCTTGCGGATTGCGGATCCAAGCCAGCACGTCTATGGATAGAAAAGTTTTAACCTTTAGCCTAAGGACTTGTCCTAAACCTCCATATTTTCCTTGATGAACTCGGTCTCTACACCATGTTCAATTAATTCATTCCTTTTATCCAATTACCTTTACAAGGGTCATGGATTAAGGGTATGTTTAAAAGAATAGGGTATAGAGTCCTTCAATTAGGTTCAATTAATCCCTTAGGACTAGCACATCACAAACATAGCTTTACATCCTATTTCCTTAATTTATTCCTCCTAACCCATGACCTTAACGAAGGTTAGGGTTTAAAGGTCTATGTTAAGGGCATAAGATATAAAGCCTCACACCACAAACACGGCATAGCATCATTACAAACAAATGTGGGTGCATAAAGGTGAGACCATAGTGTTCTACAAGGCCCACTATATGAACTAAAAGAGGGTAGGCTGGGGTCCTTCACTTGCTTGAGCAATCCTTATACCTAACCACATGTGGCATCAGGAACGCCGCGTGGGTCCAGCAGTACGTGATTAACTCATTTAATATACCCAAGGGCAAGCCCAAGGGTACTTGGCAAGAGAGGTTGATAGCTTTCGCCCTAACACTTGGAATCAGGAAAACCAAGGTTGAAACTAGGCCCATCGTTGGCAAGGATACATCGAGGGACATCGATCCTAGCATGCAAGAGTTTGCGCACACAATGCAATAAATGAAAGCACACAATCAAGCAGATGCAATGTGATTGATTTTAATTAAACATAAGAAATTAACTTAGCCCAATTAAACTTTATAGAGCCTAGCCCACAATTCCCCAGTGGAGTCGCCAAACTGTGAACCCCGGAAATTGGGCCCATAAGGGTTGAAAAGGAAATAGATAGGTTTGAAAAAGAAAAAAGGAGTCGCCACCTTATTTTTTAAAGGAAACAAGGAAAACCCTAAAAACCATTTTTGTTTTAAAGAAAACAATTTGAATGACTCCGTAAAAAAGGAAAGGCAAAAACCAATCTTTTGGAAACCAAAGAAATCGGGGATTCGGAGGCTAAGTTATGACATGGGAAGGTTCTAGGCAAAGCCTATAGGCACCCATGTCACCCTTTCGGTCTCTCAGTTCATTTGAGCTAAATTAAGATCTTTCCATACAAAAATCAGCAAGTATATCATCACAAGAATTGCATGCATATCATATATTTCATTCATCCATCCATGCATAATAAACAAATAAAACAGAAAATAAAAAGAAGAAAAGAAGGAAAAAAAGAAATCTAGGATACTTGGATCCTAGAACGGACTTGAGCCTCACGAAGAGTGCCTACGTACCATGCAACGAAATACATGGATCAAAGTCTACGTAGTTCAAATAGAAATAGGGTTAAGACTTAATACAAACCTATGGTTAAAACCCTAGGTTTCCTTATTTGAAAAAGAGTTGAATATGATAGATAAACCAAGTTTGAAATTAGGAAAATTCCACAAAATGGAAACTTTGATAAAAACAGAATTTTGTTGGTTAAGAAAACCCTTGATTTAAACCATAGACTTGTATTAAAAATTAACCCTAGAGGGGAAGAAGAGAAGGAGTTAAGGAAGAGAGGTGAATTGGGGTACCTTCATACCCGCTTACCTGAGCGCAATAGCTCCAAGCAATAGCCATTTCAAGCATTGACAGCCCTATTTGCCATAGGACAAACACCACACCTATTTGCACCCTTACACGTGCTCAAAACCATGCAAAAACACTAACATGCAAATCTGGACAGAATAGTACTAAGGCCTAAAATCATCCACTAAACATGCCAATAACAAAAACAACAAACTTTCATAAGCCCTAACACAATCCTAGAACCATATCATGCATAAAAACCCTAGAATGAACTAACATGCATGCAAAAATATCATATTTACTCCATATGAAAAACATATACAACAACTATGAGGAAAAACCAATAAAAAGACCTACTTTAACATGCTGTATGAAGACTAACATAAAACAAGGACACTAAAACCCTAAACTCACAAATATGCTTAAAAACACACAAAGCAAACCTCAAGCATGCTAAAATAAACCTAAACAAGACCTAAATCATGCATATTAACTAACTAAAGCAATAAAACATGATAAGAAACCCTAACACTAACATGCAATAACACTATCCTAGCACAAGGACAACAGAAGCACAAAAGTCACAACTATGCTTAATAACACATAGGACAGCACCAAAGCATACTAAAATCATGATAAACAGTAGATATTCCATGTATATTAACTAGCTAGAGTGTTAATACATGATAAAAATGCTACCTTTAACATGCAATAAGCCTATCCTATATGAAAACCCATATTCAGCATAAATGAAGAGGGAGGAATACCTTAGGAAGAGCCTTACTTGCTGCTGTATGAACTCCCTCTTGGTCTTGTGGATGTCTTCAATTAATATTCTCCAAGGCTACAGCAAGAACTCCAGCTCTCCTTCAAGTCTCTCTATCTTATTCTCTCTCTAACACTTAGGTTTTTAGGCATAAAGTGGCTCCCCTTGTGCTAAAGCATAGGGGGTATTTATAGACTTCAATTAGGATTAACCAATGGCTGGGATTAAAACCCTAATAATTAATCCAAGGGCTATTAGAGACCCCCTTGGGGCTTAAGTAACTCAGAAGTTACCAAAAATTAGAAGGAAACTCGTCCAAAAGAGCCCAAATACGTCAAAATAGGGAAGAATCCGCTCCAGCAAGGAATCATGGTGCAAATAGGAAAGTGCTCTTGGGTGACCACCAGGGCCTGGGCGGCTATATTGGGAATCGAACAAGAGGGAAAAATAGAAGTGCGGAATATAAAAATTTTTCCTGCGATTCCCAATCCCATGAATCTAACTATGCATAACACAAAATCAAACCCTAACTACGAAGAGGGTTAGAACACTTATAAGATTTTTGTCTTCTCCGTTTTGCTCCAAGCTTCTACTCCGGACAGCGGTGAATGAGGAGCCCAAGTGTGCTGCCTCCAACGGTATCCACACCTAGCTAGAGCTTCAAGCCTTTTCTTTCTTCTTCCTTGTTGTTGCTAGAGGTGGAGAAGAGAGAGAGAGAGAAGAGAGCCTCCAAGGGGCTGGACGGCTAGGGTTTATTGTGCAAGCCTCTTATGCCATGTCACACATAAGTGTGACTTATATAGGCAGCCCACTAAAGGGGGCTGGCCATAGGGAAGAAACCCTAATAGGGTTATGTGTAATTACACTTAATTGCGCATTAACCCCTATTATTTGTATCAAATACAAATAGGCCTATAAAGAACTATTCTTTATTCACTAAAACCCTTTCTCTCATAGACTTTAAAGCCCTTCTTGCATGATCAGTGTGTGACCCATTGGGTTCACATCATTAAGTAGTAGGAATAGCACAAGGTGTGCACAATGGAACTCTTTCCATTTAGGGTCTAATTGGAACTCCTTCCAATTCCCTAATTGATTATAACTCACTTATATCAATTGGGGCTTCTACTAACCATGAGTAACACCTAGCATATGGCTCATGGTGTGGTCCTTAATGAGGTGAATAGTCATTTACAAAGAACCCTTCTGTTATAGTTTATAGGTTACAATTGCATCCTTCCTTCAACACAATGTCTCCAATTGAACTAATAGGACATAGAAGTCTGTCAAGTCCCTAGTTCAATTACTTTATACTCATTCATAGATATCAACTCATTGATGAACTCATGAAACTCTTTTCATATTCATCCTACCATGGCCATGGATTTAATGAGTTATATTATGAATGCTATATGAGACATTCTCTCTCTTTTTCCTGAGAGTGATGGATCCCTTGTTGATCATTCACATGCCTTCATACACATAGCAGTAGGGCCAATGAACACCTTTGCAGACCCCTGAATAGGATCTGCACTTAGTGTTATCAAACTTCTAAAGCTACATGCATAAGGCAACTATGGTGTCTTAGGTCTAAGGATTACTTGTACCACTATAACAAAGAGAAACTGATTGACAGGCAGGATAAAACTCCATTCAGTTTATCTCATATCTTTGGTCACATTCAGTGTACCTATTCTCGCAATAGGCACCCGCTTGTTCGTTGTAGTGTCTCCACACAAATAGCTTGAGACTAGCTATCCTCCTATAGAGTCAACCTAACAAGTGCTAGTCCTATAGTTCATTACTGTCCATCATAGTGAACCTTCAACTAGGAATGCTTTAGGAGTTTAGTACAGAGATATATCTATAGTCTCAAAATTACAACTCTTTGTAATTCCATATTCTCAACTCTAACTCCATGGACATATTATGTAAATATAAATGATGCATATAAACATAATAGAATAAGCCCTTTTATTAAATCAATAATAAATGTGACATACATAAATGAAATCAAATGATTGTTCCTAATCCCTAAACAATCATCTCTATGATTGGCTCTAGGGCATAATCCTAACAGGCTAGCCACCTGGGCCCAGGCGGCTAGCCGCCCGGGGCTGGGTGGTCACCCGAGCCCACTCTGGATTTTTACCCTATTTTGACTCCTAATCCTTCTAGAAGTGTTTCAAGGGCCAAATGAACTTCGATTTTGATGAAACAAAAGCCAAAACGACCGTGTTTCGATGAGGAATATGTTTTTGAACATTTTAGGGTGAAAACCACTAACCATGGGGGCATGGTTAGGTTTGAACAAGGCGGTTAACCGCTATGCTCTACCTTTGCTAAGCATAGGCATGCACATAGGGTCAAACCAAATGCTTTCTATATCAAAATTGAACTTCATAAAACACTTTTGGGGGTAAAATAATGACTAATGAAAGTCAATTTGAAAAGATTTGGTTGGTAATTGTGAGTCAATTAGAGCTAACCCAAAGAAGGGTCAATTAACCAACTTGAACTACATCGAGCCATTTTAATCCCGAGCCATTGATTTATCAAATTGACACTAGAAATACCTCTTATGCATCCATATGAACTCCAATTGACAATTTGGAGATCATTCCAAGGTCAAATGAAAAGTTTGGGACTTAAAAGACAATTATGCCCCTCAAGTCACAAAAGCTCTTATTATCCCTCAAGATCAACTCCGAATTGAACCAAAATTCATGTCTATTGTCCTTGTGACTTTAAAAAACTAATGCAAGTGACTAGACTCAAAAACAAAACAAAAACATGCATGAAATGATGAGCCCTAGTAAGGTGGTGCAAAAATGGGGTGTGACAGTATTTTTTAAAATTAGCAACCTGCATTGTGAGTTCTATCTCTTGCATTAGTAGGTTATGAGGCACATTAGATCAATACACGAGATACAACCTTTAATGTATAATACTAATATAAGTTATATCAACATATGCTTATCTGATTGGGAATATAGATATAGTTCTGATTAGGTTAGCACATGTTGATACAAGTTATTATAGCCATGCATTGGGAGCTATACCTCGTGCATTACTCCAATATACCTCGTAACCCACAAATGCACAAGGTACAACTTACAATATGAGTGTTGATATAAGTTATATTAACACGTGCTTACCTGATCATCATCTTATATATATATATATATATTTTACTGCAATGATATTGCAGTAAAATTAGAGTTACAATTGTTGAAGTATTTGCAAGGACTGTTACAGAGATGGAGTGATTTGGCTATTATGGAGAAGGGTTTACAGAGAGTTGGCTATTTCTGAAGAGAAAGAAAATTCATCTATTCTCCCTGTTCTTAGTCATATACTTACTATCTCCAAACATTTCGTTGGAGATCCTTCTAAACTAAAAGATACTACTGTAGAAATATTGGCAAATCTTAGATGTAAAAGGTTAGGAAATTTTAAATGGTATAAATATGTCTTTCTAACGAGAGTCTTCTTAAGGCCAGACAATAACCAACCTTTCTAGAAAGAAAGTTTATATCTGGATTATCAACATTATTTGCAGAAACAATTAGGACAAAACTTAAAGAGCAAAACAATGGGACTATCCCTTGGGAACAATTAACATATGGAGATTTAATTAGTACAATACATCAGGCTAGAATAGCCTAATGTACTCAATTTAAGCTCCAGCAACAAATGAAAAAAGAGAAGATTAGAAATAAACAAGAATTTGGTTTATTTTGTGAACAATTCGGGTTCACTTCAATTAAGGCAAATCCTAAAGATTGTGCTATGGCGTGATCAGTTATTTCTTAATCTTTTGCCTGGTAAGCGGAACTTACCATTGTCATTTGGTGTAATAGATTCATAATTTGATATTGTGTCAGTCCATCAACATTCCATTCATAGATTATTTGCCTTAATTGAAGTGAACCCGAATTGTTCACAAAATGAACCAAATTCTTGTTTATTTCTAATCTTCTCTTTTTTCATTTGCTGCTGGAGCTTAAATTGAGTACATTGGGCTATTCCAGCCTGATGTATTGTACTAATTAAATCTCCATATGTTAATTGTTCCCAAGGGATAGTCCTATTGTTTTGCTCTTTAAGTTTTGTCCTAATTGTTTCTGCAAATAATGTTGGTAATCCAGATATAAATTCTTTATGCAATTAAAACAGACCAAGAAGGTAATATAATTAAGACAGAACAAGGAGAAGAAATAGAAGATGCTATAGCAACTTTACTCTTCACTATCTCCAAACATTTCGTTGGAGATCTTTCCAAACTAAAAGATATTACTGCAGAAATATTGGCAAATCTTAGATATAAAAGGCTAGGAGATTTTAAATGGGATAAAGATGTCTTTCTAACGAGAGTCAGGTTATGGCAGCATCCTTATGCAAAGGATGGGAGACATCATATTTACCAGGGAACCATTATTCCTATAGAAAGGTCAATCCAATTTGCAGACAAATTTCCTGATGAGATCAAATACAAAAAACAATTGCAAAGGTTCTTAGGATGTTTCAATTACATTGTAGACTTCTATATATATATATAGGGTTAGGATTGAAGAAAAAAATTTTAAATAAATTTTTGTAAGTTTGATTCATATTTTTAAAAGGAAAATACTACATACAGCAACCAATTGCAGCAATTGAAGTGACATGCTAAGTTGATATATCCTATGATAATAAGAGAAATGCTAACGGCTGTATGTCAGAGAATACACATCAGTTGTTATCTTTTGTTGTTATATTTAATTGATACCTATAGCATTACCTTTTTTGAAATTCACTACTGTCGCACATGACACCTCATTCCTCTAAGGCCATGCTTGTTTGGTTGGAATTGAATGGATAGAATGGAATCACATTCTAATTCATTCCAAATAATATGTTTGGATGAGGTAATTAATTGGGAATGGAATCAAATAATTGTAGTAAATTATAATGATATTCATTCCGCAGTACTTATTTCAATTTCAGTCCATTCCAGACTATTTTAAGCATGGAATCAGATTTCATTTACATTCATTCTATTCCAACCAAACAAATATGACCTAATGGTGTCCTATTACAATTGGCTTATATAGCAAGAGTGCAACTCTCTCTCTCTCTCTCTCTCTCTCATTTTCATTTTCTTTGTTATTTAATAATCTTTTCATCATAAATTAAATTTTATACATTGTCTTTCAACCACTTTCTAGGAGTAATGCCTTTCAGTACTTCCCCACCCAACCCTTTCCCGGCTCCACTCCTCGTCCGCGCCTTCTGTTTTTTTTTTTTTTTTTTTTGGGTGGCAAAATCTCTTGACCACGCTTTCGCCACATCATATAGATCGACCATACTAACCACAGCCACCACTAGTCCACTAGTAAGTGTCTCCATTAATTCCCTCCTTTCAATTCTTCCACCATTATGGAGACTTCCACTACCAATTCCAACAAACCCAAAAACACTATCACCATTGTCGAACAGGATATACTCCTAACTAGCATGCGGTATGCATTTGTCTTGGTTTTTTTTTTATAGTTAAAATCTAAGAATTTTTTTTTGGTCAAAATATGAAAAGATTTTTAAGTCATTAGGACTAGTCTAATAGTGAGGGAGGGTGAGCAAAGGATAGAATTAGAATAGGCTAGGGTTCGTTCCTCTCCAATTGTACCCCCCCAAAAAAAAAGGAAGAAAGAATTTCATGATCAAAGAATTTGTCATTTAACAAAGAGAAAATGCCAATTTTTTCAATTTGCCAAAAAAATTTTCAACTCTATCGATCACATAATTAAATTCCACCATGCGAGAGAGTTATAAAAATGTAGCTAGAGGAATAAGTAAGGCCGTAAGGGGGATGATCGATTTATAACACTATGCTATTAACAAAGACTAGTGGTACAAAGGAGTATATATGGAGACCTCCACTACAAACCCCACTATCACCATTCACTGACAGGTTACTTTCATGACCATTCAGCATGTGGTGTGCTTTCGTACATGATTCCTGTTGAGATATAAGCGATTAATGTTAGATCTGAGATATAAGCATATACACATCCAAGATATTTTCTCACATCCAAGATATTTTCTCACAATACCTTTTTGGGTCCAAGTGAATACTCTTACCAGCAAAGTGAAGAGAAAAACGCCATGAGAAAAGCAGATCTTGTGGAGGAGAAACACTTGTACTCAAAAGTGAAAGAGTTCTTGATGAGAAATTCATCATCCCATAACCAGATTAGCCTTCTTCAATCCCATATTTACTACTCCCTCCGTCCCACAAAGATAAACCTAATTTGACAAAACACTTAGTTTAAGAAAAGTCATCATCGCATGGACTTCTCATTTATTAAATTTCATATTTTCAAAAGTATTATCTTTTACTAATTATTATTAGGTTGTATGAAAAGTAATTCTTGAGATAAGAAAGGGTAATATAAGAACATCCCAAAAAAAATATGATTTTAACTATTTAATATGGCCTAACATTTTGGGACAAAAAAATTGTAAAAATGGCTTATCTTTGTGGGACAGAGGGAATACTATAATTTTTTACCCCATCAAATTATGAAACTGCTTGAAATGAATGAATTAATTGCTTCAGATTTTGAAATTGTGAAGGATTTATAGCTATAAATGTATATAGCTTAGCTTTTATGATGTACATAGGTGAGTCTTGCCGCTGCCTTGGCCGTTGGTGGTGTCTACCTGTTCTTTGCTTCTGAATTCCGAGTGCCGCAGTTAAAAAGCATGGGGAGGCTGAGAGAGTGAGAGATGAAGGGGAGAGTTTTGTAAAAATGGGTAAGATGGGTTTGGGTTTTAACTTTAAACCGACCAGTATGTATTATTAAAATTAAAGATTTTGAAAGATACATTGCCAAATTTGTCTTCAATGCCCCAGTGAGTATTGAACCGATGATACAAATTAAAAGAGTCTCAATGAGTATTATAGGATGATTAGCCTTTAATTTGGTTTTTCTACACTTACTGTGATGAAATTTACTACGGGAGGAATTAGAAATGATATAGCCCCGTACTCACTACTCAGTGCCCGGATTTTTGAGTGGATTAATCTAATTAATTTGATTATCAATTCATATTTTTTATATTTTGATTTGAATTGATAGAAGTGCCCCCTTTTAGTTTTACATGCCATGCGGTGACTTCTCATGTTTTCTTTCTCGTTTCTCCTTCAGCTGGCTGGCTAACTGATCGATCAGTTTGCCACTATTTTTTTTTTTTTTTTTGGTTAAAAGGATACTATATAAGCATTAAGAAGCAGCAAAAAGAACATCTCTGGGGTAAGCAACGCCCCTACAATCGGCTTCTAATTGTTTAGCCAACCAAATTGGTGGTTCATCAAAAATATTACAATTGTAATCAAAAGATACTCTCTTATGAGCTAGAATATCAGCACATTTGTTGGATTCTTTAAATTTATGTTGTTGATGTATCACCTCGAACCTGTCCATGAGCCACCTGCAGTCAAAAATCATAGAACTCCAAAGGTGAGCCTGGGAAATCTCACTCCACACAAGGGAAATGGCTGCACTTGCATCCATGTCAACATAAAGCTTCTGGATGTTGCACTTGAGAGCAAGTTCTAAGCCATCCCGTAAACCCCAGATCTTAGCTTCAATGCTATTAGTTGTCCCTAGCTTTCGAACATAACCTTTTATCCATTGATCCAAATGATCTCTAATTAGCCCCCCAACACTTGCTTTTTCTGGATCACCCATAGAGGATCTATCCGTATTAAGCTTGTAGAAAGGACTAGTAGGGGGTTCCCACTTCACCATAATCCGCCTAAATTTACTTGGGGATTTGAATTTCCCAGAAATATAGAAGTATTCAGAAGCTTTGTTACTCATGGCATCACAATTATCCTTAGGCATTAATAGATTTTGTTCAAACACAAATTTGTTTCTATTGTGCCACAACGCCCAACACACAAAAGGGAAAATGATAGAGTGAGGTATTTGTCTATCCGAAACCTTTATTTTGCCACTCACATTGTGGAGAATCCATGCATCTAGGGGTAAACCATTGTCATATAGAGTATCTGGGTGGGCCTTAGCCCAAAATTCCCTAGCATACTCACAATCACGCAAAACATACTCAACCGTTTCCGATTCAATAAAACAGATGGGGCAGAGGTTGGAGAAGGTGATATGTCTCTTAAAAAGGACCTCATTACAAGCAATTTTCTTTTGGCAGCAAAGCCATAAGAAATTTTTAATTTTAGGTAGAGTATTGAGATTCTAGATTTTAGCCCAAATATGATTAGAAGCTTCACAACTAGTGGAATTTGAGACCAAATTGTAAGCAGATTTAGCACAAAAGTTTCCAGATTTGGATTCAACCCAAGAGATACAGTCTTCCCCACTAGCAAAACGAAGGGTAGGGGGAGGACCAATCAAATCAAGAATAGTTGGAGGAAGCACTAGGGATAGCCCATTAAAATTCCACTCCCCATCTTCATTGATAAGCTCACAAATTTTAATACTGTCTTCCCCTATATTAAAAGGCCCCTCAATAGTGTTCCTAATAACCCCATGGCTATTCCATTTATCATTCCAAAAGTTTACATTCTGCCCATTTTTAACATTCCATTTCGTGCCTTTTTGGAAAGTGTCAAAACCTTTTTTAACCCCTCCCCAAACACAAGAACCCTTACGGGTAAGCATATTATGGTCTCTCCTTTCCCAATGACATTTAGCCTTCAAAAGTTGAGCCCAAGCTTTGGCCTCATGGGCAATGTTCCAATTAAGTTTGGCCAAGCAAACTTTGTTCGCAGATTTAGTACGCCTAACACCCAGTCCACCATTTTTCTTACGTTTAGCCACATTATCCCATCCAACCAAATGGAGTTTTCTTTGGTCCGCAGTAGACCCCCAAATAAAATCACAACTCATTTTATCCAAGTTATTACATGTGGCTACCGGTAAGGCAGTGATTTGCATGTAATAATTAGGAATAACAGCCAAGACAGAGGTGCTAAGGGTAGTTCGGCCAGCCATCAAAAGGAGACTTGCTTTCCAACCCGCAACCTTCTTTTTAGCTTTTTCTTCAATAAATCTATACTCCGCTTTGGTTTTGCGACCATGGAGAATAGGGAAGCCAAGGTATTTACCCAAATTATTAGTGTTGTGTATGCCTGAGGTCCCACTAATAGAATCAATAATGCCAAGATGAGTATTAGGGGAACAAAAGATTTTAGATTTGGCCAGATTAACTTTAAGTCCAAAGAGAAGGCAAAATCTATTCATAACAGTCTTGATGGCCAGACCCTCTTCGATAGAGGCTTTAGCAAAGAACAAGAAGTCACCTGCAAAAAAAATGTGGGTGAAAACAGGCCCACCCCTTGAGGCCCGAATAGCAAGCCATTTATTATTCCTATGGCTCCCCTTCCTCTTCAAGGCATTGCATGCGAGTGTGTCATTAAAAAGAAGGATTCAGTGGTGGTGAATTTGAATGTCCACACTGGATTGGTCTAATTTGATTAGATATTGTTCGCATTAAAAAGTATATTTTCCACGGTCTATGGATTTTATGCCAGCATGCTAGGGCCAAGATTGGCCAGAAGTCGTGCGTTCACAACCCCTTACGAATTGCGATTGAAATGTTAGGCGATTGTATAAGAGAAATGGGTGATTCCCTCCAAGGTTCAGGTGTGAATGACAAATAAATAAATAAAAAAAACAAAAGAACTTGTAAGCATTAAACTAAAATGAAATGAGTTGAAATTACATTACCAAACATAGTCTGAAAATGCAAATAACCAAGTGCTTGAACTCAAACTTGAACCAAAAGCAATTACACGAAATTGAAAGTTTGTCTACTGAAAATGGATGGAAAGCTAGACTAAATTAAACTACTCCTAGAGATAAAGGATCCCGAGAAAGATTGGTGGTTGAGGAATCCTTTCTTCATCTTCATTTTAATTTATAGACAACAGCCAATTCCAACTGACTGGAAGTTACCAACGGTTTCCTCTGGCCTGAAAAAATAACTATCTGGTAGTTATATACATGTGGAAATTCTCAACAACTACTAGGAGTTACTTGGCAGTTTTTTCTTCATTCTTTAAACTTATGCCACCTGTCTATTCTACACTTTAGAAGATAGTTAGAAGTTATTGACAGTTATTTCTGGCCTGATCAAATAACTGCTTAGCGGTTACCTTCGGCCTATGAAATTTTGCCACCTGTCCACTCTGAACTTTAAAAGATAATTGGAAGTTACTGTCAGTTACTTGTGGCCTGAACAAAGAACTGTTTGGCGGTTACCTTCGACTTGTGAAATCTTGCCACCTATCCACTCTAAGATGATAGTTGGAAGTTACTCTTAGTTACTTCGGCCTAAACAAATAACTACCTAGTAACCACCTTCGGCCTGTGAAATCTTGTCACCTGTCCACTTTAACTTCCTTGAACTTAATGCATCAACTCACTAACTTCCAACGTTCTCTCACATGCATATCATGCATAAAAACCATGTTTGTCTTTCTACAAGACATGTGTCAAGCCCTTGTTGGTAAAAAATCCAGCCAACTTAACTATATGATTGTCACATGGCCCATTTGTAACTTACTAAAATTATCATTGGCCAAAGGACATCACTTCTCTAACTACTTACACTTGGCCTTCATTTCATCAGCTTGAAAATATTCCTAGACCTAGAACAATCAGTGTTCTTACTCTTTTATAAACTAAAGACTCACCTTTTAGCCACAAAATAACATGCACGTGTCAGTGGGTAAAATTTTAGTGTATATATATATATATATATATATATATTTTTTTTTTTTTTCCATTTAAAAAAATAAAAGATTATCAATTCATATTACATATCGATTGAATTGACAGGACTAAGGAAAGAAAAACCAAACTAAACTAAACCAGTTGGGTTTGGTTTTCGGTTTTAACCTAAACCATGAACACCCCTTAGTATCCCTTATTCCTTTACTCTAAAGTCTAAAGCACGTACTGCCATTTTTTGTATTTTTTCTCCCTTTCAGTAGAGGTTGTACAATATCATGAGCCATGCAAAATAGGCCAATTCTATAGTACTTTAGCAAAAATCTAAGGCCATGTTTATTTGATTGGAATGGAATAGATAGAATGGAATCACATTCCAATTCATTCCAAACAATGTGTTTGGATGAGGTAATTAAATGAGAATGGAATAATATAATTGTCACACCCCATTTTTGCACCACCTTATTAGGACTCATCTTTTCATGCATGTTTTTGTTTTGTTTTTGAGTCTAGTCACTTGCATTAGGTTTCTAGGGTCACAAGGACAATGGATATGAATTTTGGTTTAATTTGGAGTTGATCTTGAGGGATAATAAGAGCTTTTATGACTTGAGGGACATAATCGTCTTTTAAGTCCCAAACTTTTCATTTGACCTTGAAATGATTTCCAAATTGTCAATTGGAGCTCATATGAATGCATATGAGGTATTTCTAGTGTCAATTTGATGAATCAATGGCTCAGGATTAAAATGGCTCGATATAGTTCAAGTTGGTTAATTGACCCTCCTTTGGGTTAGCTCTAATTGACTCACAATTACCAATCAAATCTTTTCAAATTGACTTTAATTAGTTATCATTTTATCCCCAAAAGTGTTTTATAAAGTTTAATTTTGCTATGGAAAGCATTTGGTTTGGTCCTATGTGCATACCTATGCTTAGCAAAGGTAGAGCATAGTGGTTAACCATCTTTGTCAAACCTAACCATGCCCCCATGGTTAGTGGTTTTCACCCTAAAATATTCAAAAATGTATTTCTCATCGAAACACGGTCGTTTTGGCTTTCGTTTCATCAAAATCGGACTTCATTTGCCCCCTGAAACACTTCTAGAAGTATTAGGAGTAAAAAATAGGCAAAAATTCGGAGTGGGCTTGGGTGACCACCAAGCCCCGGGCGGCGCCTGGGCCCAGGTGGCTAGCCGCCCAGGCCCTGGTGGTCACCCGAGAGCACTTTCCTATTTGCTCTATGCTTCCTTGCTGAAGCAGACTCTTACCTATTTTGACGTATTTGGGCTCTTTTGGATGAGTTTCCTTCTAATTTTTGGTAACTTCTGAGTTACTTAAGCCCCAAGGGGGTCTCTAATAGCCCTTGGATTAATTTCTAAGGTTTTAATCTTAGCCATTGGTTAATCCTAGTTGAAGTCTATAAATACCCCCTATGCTTCAGCATAAGGGGAGCGACATTATGCCTAAAAACCTAAGTGTTTGAGAGAGAATAAGAGAGAGAGACTTGAAGGAGAGCTGGAGTTCTTGCTGTAGCCTTGGAGAACATTGGCTCAAGTCATCCATAAGAGGAAGAGGAGAGTCTCTACAGCAGCAAGGAAGCTTCTTCTTAAGGTAACCTCACTCCTTATTTATGCTGAATATGGGTTTTCATATAGAATAGGCTTATTGCATGTTAAAGGTAGCTTTTTCATTATGTATTAACACTCTAGCTAGTTAATATACATGAAATATTTACTGTTTATCATAAGTTTAGCATGCTTTAGGGCTGTCATATATGTTTTTAAGCATAGTTGTGATTCTTGTGCTTCTGTTGTCCTTGTTTTAGAATAGCATCATTGCATGTTAAAGTTAAGATTTTTATCATGTTATATTGCTTTAGTTAGTTAATATGCATGATTTAGGTTTTTTTTAGTTTGGTTTTAGCATGTTTAGAGTTTATTTTGTGTGTTTTTAAGCATATTTGTGAGTTTAGGGTTTTTAGTGTCCTTGTTTTAGGTTAGTTTCATACAGCATGTTAAAGTAGAACTTTTTATTGATTTTTCTTCATAGTTGCTCTATATGTTTTACATATGGAATAGCTATGATATTTTTGCATGCATGTTAGTTGATTTCTAGGGTTTTTATGCATGACATGATTCTAGGGTTGTGTTAGGGCTTATGAAAAAGTTCGCTTTTTTTTCTATTAGCATGTTTAGTGGATGATTTTAGGCCTTAGTACTATTCTGTCCAGATTTGCATATTGTTGTGTTTGCATGGTTTTGAGCACGTGTAAGGGTGCAAATAGGTGTGGTAATTGTCCTATGACAAATAGGGCTGCCAATGCTTGAAATGGCTAATGCTTGGAGTTATTGCGCTCAGGTAAGTGGGTGTAAAGGTGCCCTAATTCACCTCTCTTCCTAACTCTCTCTCTTCTCCCTCTTAGGGTTAATTTTTAATATGATTCCATGGTTTTAATCAAGGGTTTCCTTAACTAATAAAATTCTGGTTTTTATTAAAGTTTCCATCTTGAGGAATTCTAAATTCAAACTTGGTTTATTCAACTCTTTTTTTCAAATAAGGAAACCTAGGGTTTTTACCATAGGTTTGTATTAGGATTTAACCTTAATTCTAATCGAACTACGTGAACTTTGATCCATTTATTTCGTTGCATGGTACGTAGGCGCTCTTCATAAGGCTCAAGTCCGTTCTAGGGTCCAAGTATCCTAGATTTCTTTCTTTCTTTCTTTTCTTTTTTTTCTTTTCTGTTTTTATGTGCTTATTATGCATGGATGGATGAATGAAATATATGATATGCACGCAATTCTTGATGTGATATACTTGCTGATTTTTGTATGGAAAAGATCTTAATTTAGCCCGAATAAATTGAGAGACCGAAAGGGTGATATGGGTGCCTACAGGCTTTGCTTAGAACCTTCCCATGTCATAACTTAGCCTCTGAATCCCCGATTTCTTTGGTTTCCAAAAAAGACTGTTTTTGCCTTTCCTTTGTTATGGAGTCATTCAAATTGTTTTCTTAAAACAAAACTATTTTTAGGGTTTTCCTTGTTTCCTTTAAAAAATAAGGTGGCGACTCTTTTTCGTTTTCAAACCCTATTGTCACACCCCATTTTTGCACCACCTTACTAGGGCTCATCATTTCATGCATGTTTTTGTTTGGTTTTTGAGTCTAGTCACTTGCATTAGTTTTCTAGAGTCACAAGGACAATGGATATGAATTTTGGTTCAAATTGGAGTTGATCTTGAGGGATAATAAGAGCTTTTGTGACTTGAGGGGCATAATCGTCTTTTAAGTCCCAAACTTTTCATTTGACCTTGGAATGATCTCCAAATTGTTAATTGGAGTTCATATGGATGCATATGAGGTATTTCTAGGTTCAATTTTGTACCGGTTGTCATCTTAAGTCCCGTGGCCCTGATGATGAGTTTAGTGTGGTTATTTACGGATTATCCTTGAAGAATTAGTGCGAATCACAGCATGAGATTTTTGGTTAAAATGAAAAGAAAATTATTTTATTAAATTAGCCATTTTTATCATGACACTAACACGTGTACGTATGTGATGAGTGTGTGTACGCACATACGATACATGTGCATGCGTGTTAGCGGTCAGTCTCCCAATTTTTATAAAAGACAATTTCCTTTTCCTATTCAGATTAGAAGTCTTTTATCATTATAAAATACCTTTTGATTATTCTCCAAGGAAACCTAGTCCAGGAAGGAAAGGGAAACTCCAGATTTCAGCTATAAATACTCTCCTAATGTCTTTAAACAAGGGGGAGGAGAAGAGGGTTTGGAGGGAGTGAAATTCGTCATAATTCAGCAGCAGATTTTCTGAAAACCAGCAGTCGTATTTTAATCATAACTTTTTCATCCGAAGTCAGAATTTGATGAAATTGGTCTTGTTAGAAAGATAATTCAATTCTCTACAACTTTGTATTTCACCCGCTTTGTCCAAATCCAACGTTTTCATACCCAAAAACGCGATTGAAGTTGCTGCTGCTGCAAAGTGACGAAAATCACTTTTCTTTTCTCTTGTTCTCTTTTTGTTTTCTATTTCTTTTCAAAGTTGAGTGAGTTTTGATCTCTTTGCTGTGATACCACTTTGACAAAGAGGAGGATTCGTGTTGGTTTGATTCACTCTAAAGACCTAAGGAGCCACGAACAATTACAAACACAAAGGAAGGCCCTTCCTAAGGTATTCTCCTTCTCTATTCAAGCTTAAACTAGGTTTTCATATGGGTTAGGCTTATTGCATGTTAAAGGTAACTTTTTTATCATGTATTAACACTCTAGCTAGTTAATATACATGGAATCTCTATTTTTTATCTACTGTTTAGCATGCTTTAGGGCTGTCCTTTAGGTTTTTAATGCATAGTTATGATTCTTGTGCTCCTGTTTGTCCTTGTGCTAGGATTGGTGTCATTGCATGTTAGAGTTAAGATTTTCATCATGTTATATTGCTTTAGTTAGTTAATATGCATGATTTAATTTCTGTTTAGTTTGGTTTTAGCATGATTAAAGTATGTCTTGTGAGTTTTTAAGCATATTTGTGAGTTTAGGGTTTTAGAGTCATTGTTTTGTGTTTGTTTTCATATAGCATGATAAAGTAGACTTTTTTATTGGTTTTTCTTCGTGTTTGCTGTATATGTCTTGCATATAGAGTAAACATGATAGTTTTGCATGCATATTAGTATGTTCTAGGGTTTTTATGCATGATATGGTTCTAGGAATATGTTAGGACTTATTATTGTTCGCTGTTTTTGCTATTGGCATGCTTAGTGGATGATTTTAGGTCATAATACTATTCTGTCCAGATTTGCATGTTAGTGTTTTTGCATGGTTTTGAGCACTTGTAAGGGTGCAAATAGGTGTGGTATTTGTCCTATGGCAAATAGGGCTGCTTATGTCTGAAATGGCAAATGTTTAGAGTAATTGCGCTCAAGTAAGTGGGTGTGAAGGTGCCCCAATTCACCTTTCTTCCTTATCCCTTCTCTTCTCCCTATTTAGGGTTAATTTTTAATATGATCCTATAGTTTAATTAGAGGTTTCCTTCATAAACAAAATTCTGGTTTTTATTAAAGTTTCCATTTTGTGGATTTCTTTCCTAAAATCAAACTTTCTATCAATTCTCTTTTGATCAAATAAGGAAACCTAGGGTTTTTACCATAGGTTTGTATTAGGATTTAACCTTAGTTCTAATCGAACTACGTGGACTTTGATCCATGTATTTCGTTGCATGGTACGTAGGCGCTCTTCGTGAGGCTCAAGTCCGTTCTAGGATCCAAGCATCCTAGGTTTATTTTTGTTTTCTTTTCTTCTTTTTCTTTTTCTGTTTTTATGTGCTTATTATGCATGGATGGATGAATGAAATATATGATATGCATGCAATTCTTGTGATGATATACTTGCTGATTTTTGTATGGAAAGATCTTGATTTAGCCCAAATGAACTGAGAGACCGAAAGGGTGACATGGGTGCCTATAGGCTTTGCCTAGAACCTTCCCATGTCATAACTTAGCCTCCGAATCCCCGATTTCTTTGGTTTTCAAAAGATTGGTTTTTGCCTTTCCTTTTTTATGGAGTCATTCAAATTGTTTTCCTAAAACAAACTATTTTTAGGGTTTTCCTTGTTTCCTTTAAAAAATAAGGTGGCGACTCCTTTCCTTTTTCTTTTTCAAACCCATTTTCTTTCAATCCCTTGTGGGCCCAATTTCCGGGGTTCACACCTATCCATTATTTCTTCCCAACCCTTTGTGGGCCCAATTTCCGGGGTTCACAATAATAGTAGTGAATTATAATGATATCTATTCTACAGTGCTTATTTCAATCTCATTCCATTTTAAACTATTTTGAACATGGAATCAGATTCCATTTTCACTCATTTCATTCCATTCAAACAAATATGGTCTAATGGTGTCCTATTACAATCGGCTTATATAGCAAGAGTGCAAGACTCTCTCTCTCTCATTTTCGTTTTCTTTGTTATTTAATAATCTTTTCATCATATATTAAATTTTATACATTTTCTTTCAACCACTTTCTAGGAGTAATGCCTTTCAGTACTTTACCACCCACCCCTTTCCCGGCCCCACTCCCCGTCTAGGCCTTCTGTTGTTTTTCTTTTTTTCGGTAAAATCTCTCGACCACGCCTTCGCCACATCATAAAGATCGACCACACTAACCACAGCCACCACTAGTCCACTAGTAAGTGTCTCCATTAATTCCCTCCTTTCAATTCTTCTACCATTATAGAGACCTCCACTACCAATTCCAACAAACCCAAAAACACTATCACCCTTGTCCAACAAGATATATTCCTAACTAGCATGCAGTGTGCATTTGGCTTGGTTTTTTTCTCTTTTTTTTTTGGGTTAAAATCTAAGAATTTTTTTTGGGTCAAAATATGAAAAGATTTTCAAGTCATTGAGACTACTCTAGTAGTGAGGGAGGGTGATCAAAGGATAGGATTACAATAGGCTAGGGTTCGATCCTCTCCAATTTTACCCGAAAAAAAAAAAAAAAATGAAAGAATTTCATGATAAATGAATTTGTCATTTAACAAAGAGAAAATGCCAATTTTTTCAATTTGCCAAAAAAAATTTCAACTCGATCGATCACATAATTAAATTCCACCATACGAGAGAGTTATAAAAATGTAGCTAGAGGAATAAGTAAGGCCGTAAGGGGGATGATTTATAGCACTATGTTGTTAACAAAGACTAGTGGTACTAAGGAGTATATATGGAGACCTCCACTACAAACCCCACTATCACCATTCACTGATAGGTTACTTTCATGACCATGCAGCATGTGGTGTGCATTTTGTACATGATTCCCGTTGAGATATAAGCGATTAATGTTAGATCTGAGATATAAGCATATACATATCCAAGATATTTACTCACAATACCTTTTTCGGTCCAAGTGATTAGTCTTACCAGCAAAGTGAAGAGAAAAACGCCATGAGAAAAGCAGGAGATCTTGTGGAGGAGAAACACTTGTACTCAAAAGTGAAAGAGTTCTTGACGACAAATTCATCATCCCATAACCAGATTAGCCTTCTTCAATCCCATATTTATTACTCCCTCCGTCATATAAAGATAGACTAAGTTTAACAAAACACTCAGTTTAAGAAAAATCATCATTGCATTGACTTCTCATTTATTAAACTTTATATTTCCAAAAGTATTTTCTACTAATTATTATTGGGCTGCATGAAAAGTAATTCTTGAGATAAGAAAGGTTAGTATAGGAACATTCAAAAAAAAAAAAAAAAGATTTAACTATTTAATACGGCTTAACATTTTGGGACAAAAAAATTGTAAAAATGCCTTATCTTTGTAGGACAGGGGGAGTACCCTATTATAATTTATTGCCCCATCAGATTATGCAATTGCTTGAGATGAATGAATTAATTGCTTCAGATTGTGAAAATGTGAAGGATTTATAGGTATAAATGTATATAGCTTAGCTTTTATGATGTACATAGGTGAGTCTTGCCGCTGCCTTGGCCGTTGGTGGTGTCTACTTGTTCTTTGCTTCTGAATTTTGAGTGCTGTAGTTAAAAAGCACGGGGAGGCTGAGAAAGTGAGAGATGAAAGAGAGAGTTTTGTAAAAATGGGTAAGATGGGTTTGGGTTTTATCTTTAAACCGACTCGTATGTATTATTAATGGGAAAATTAGCAATAACCCCTATTAGGGATATGACTTTACCAAAAAACCCTACTTAAGATTTTGTAATTTAATAACCCCTTTTTTTTAGTTGTTATTTATGGTGAGGTAAAACCGTGTTTTTTTATACCAGATATAACCTTCATTTGACATTTTTCCATTATTTGTACAGCAGATATGGAAAACAAAATGAAGAGTAAAAATTGTAACCGTTTTTTGAGGGATTTGATTTTGTGTGGGAGATTTTTTGGTTACACGATGTTTCTCCCTCTTCAAACAAGCACAGAAGGTGGAATTTCAAATTTGAATTCCATATGTTTCGATCACTTCAAGCGGTTCCAAGAGATCTGGTTTGGGTGTGAAAGTGTTCGTAGTTTCTTGTTTCTCGATTTGTTTTACAGATTTTCAGTGATTGTCTGGTTTTTAGATGGGAAATCAGTGGTGAAAGTGTTCATTTTGTTGATTTTGGAAAGTAGAAAGCATTGTTTTTAGTGGTGGTAGGTGAATATCACTAGGGTTTTGTGTGGATTTGATGATACGCGATTCAGCTGCTGTATACGTAAGGTGAGTACATATGTTTTTGGTAGTTATGAGTTTTTTACATGGTTTTTGCATTTTTCACTGAGATTTGCATGGGTTTCATATGTGTGGGTGAGTATTTTTGTGGATGTGTACATACAAGTGGAAGTGTTGGTTGGAGATTGTCGAGTTTGATGGATTTGTATGGTGTGGTTAATTCACTAGTACTGTTTTGTTCTGTTTTTAGAAAGAAGAAGTGTATCATCGTACTGTATACTGCTTATTATATGTTTACGTATCTATTGGTAGTAGAGTGTACTGTTGTTAGAATGGGGGACAAGCTGTTTATGGGTTTGGGTTATGTGTTGTGTTGTTTATGTTCACATAATAATTTGATATTGTTTGTGTATTTATACAGGTTAATATATCCATTTGAGATGCGAAGGATGAGAACATATGTTTAATGTGTACGTTTGGTGGGAGGACAGCTACTATGCCCGCAGATGCATACACATCTTTTGACGATATTCAAGGGTTTGTTATTTTGAAATGGAGGAGTTTGAGGCCGGGGATGGTTGGGCTGTTTTATTCGCTTCCTAGTCATACGAAAATTATGATAGACATGATGTTGATGTAAGAACTATGTTTTCCATTTGGGAGGCGTATGCACATGATTCAATTTGATATTGAGGTGGTAGATAATAGTGGATTGGCAGGTGGAGGTGGCGTGTTGAATATTTGTAATGGTGAAGTTTCGGCGGGAGAGTTTAATGGTACGGAAACTGATTTGTTGCTGTTTTTTTGTTCGCATGAGGAGCGGACTTTGCTTAGTGCTAGTTGGGCGCACTTGATAAAGAATGTGGGTTAGTGTTTCAAAGATAGTGTTAAGGGATTTAGAGTTGCATTGCGCAAATATTCAGTTGAAATTGGATTTAACTACGATTTTGTCAGGAATGAATCAGATAGAGTAACGGCTGTATGTAGGATGAAGGAGCGGAGGGGCTGCGAGTGGCGAGTGCATGCACGCATGGAGCATGCAAATGGGTGGTTCTACATACGTCAATTGAACAATGTTCACACATGTGGGGCAGCTGTTCGAACGACCAAGCATAATAGGATGGGGTCTGACATTGTGTCGTTTGAAATGGTGGAGGTTGTGCGCGACAAGCCGCTTTTGAGTGCTGTTGAAGTTCGGCGAGATTTTAAAAGGAAGTATGGGTTGGATATATCGTACACTAATGCGTGGATGGGTATTGAGAAGGCGCGGAATTGTTTGTATGGTGATAACTCCGAGTCATTTGACCAACTTCGTTGGTTCATTGACGAGTCCATGAAGACAAATTCGGGCAGCAAACTTGTTTTGGATATGGATGAATTTAGTAATCAGTTTAAGAGGTTTTTTGCATCTTTCTATGCATGCATTCATAGCTTCACATATTGTCGACCAATGTTATTTGTAGATGGTACTTTTTTGAAGAGTAGGTATAAAAGGCAATTGTTAGCTGCGACGGCGAAGGATGGAAATCAAGGTATATTTAATGGTGTTAATATTGTTCAATTTCCCAGATTTGAGACAGTATGGTGGTACTGTTAAATGAGTTATTGATTATGTAGTTTAGTATCATTTTAAAGAAGCATGTGTTATTAAATTTGTTGTTGCAGGGTTATTTCCGGTGGCATTTGCTATGGTTGATGCTGAGTCAGAAGATAATTGGAGATGGTTTTTTGAGAATTTGCGTGAAATTGTAGGAGACGCGAGGCAACTCACGTTTATTTCAGATCGAAACAATGGGTTGAGGTCGGCACTGCCAAAAGTATTTCCAACAGCATACCATGCCTATTGCCTTCATCATTTGAAGATGAATTTGCGAGACAAGGTTAGGGGTCTAAGTCATTCAAAGATCGAATGGTGTTTTTATTTTGCGAATGTACATATGCTCCAACTAAGCATAAGTTTGAGGAGAAGTTGTCTGAGTTGTTGGCTGACAGGAAGGAGCAAGTGCAATTTTTCCTTAATGACTGTCCTTTTCAATGTTGGGCGAACGCGTACTTCTAAGAGCAGTGGTATGGTGAGATGTGCTCTAATGTTGCTGAATCATTTAACGCTTGGATCAAGGAAGCTCGTTTCCTGCCAATTACAAACATGGTTGATTTGATTAGATCTCAGATTATGGCGCAAATGTGCAATAGGAGGTTGGAAGCAGATTCTTGGAATACTATATTATGCCCAAAGATGGACGAGAGGTTAGGTGATGAGTTGGATAAAGGGAGGACATGGAGGGTTAGCATGTCCAGTGATAGTGTGTTTGAGGTTCATTCGTACCCATCTATTGCTGTTGACATTTTAAATTTCACATGCACTTGTTATCAATGGCAGATAAATGGGTTTCCATGCTCGCACGCTGCTGTAGCAATTCAAGCTAGTAGCGGTGACATTAATGACTATGTGGAGGATTATTTTTACACATCTTCATTTTGTGAAGCTTACTCTCAACCTATTCATCCCATTTCTACAGCTCTTAAAGTGAGAGTTAGTGTTGAAAATTGTGAGTTTGTTCTTCCACCCAATACAAGACGGCCTGCAGGGAGGCTGAGGAATAGGAGGATACCTTCAAGAGGAGAGAAGATAAGGCAAATCAAATGTGGTAGATGTGGAAGGCTTGGAACTCATAATAAGAAGACATGTCAAGAACCAATATAGCATTTGTTTGTGGTTGTTTTTTCAAGTTTGTTGCTAATATTAAATGTTCTAAGTGACATTTTTGTAAGGCATAATGTTACACATTGGAATATATGATTTTATGATATTACATGTTGCAAATGAGTATGCTGAAATGTTAATTTGAACTTATAACAGTATAGTGATACTGTCCGTAACATAAAATAATAAAGCGAATAATAAAATGTGCCAATGTCATTTTGTCACGCAACTGTGAGTACCATGATAATGTGTTATGGTGACATGAGCAACTTATTGGATTTGTAATTGCCAACAGTGTAATGATACTGTTGGCAAAACGATATATGGTAGTTTAATTTGAAGTACAATTTAAAGCTTACTTCCAAAAGAGCGAATTTTGTATAATTGAATAGGAACTGACTATGTGTTGTAGTTTGATTGGACATACAATAATATAATGGGTGTAATTAGGTATTGGGTTTGCGTGTGTTTTTATTTTTAAATTGCAACAGTAGAGTGGTACTATTTATGGATTATTAGTTACAAAATTACCACATGAAAAGTATTGTGATACATTAACCTGTTGGCAACATTTTGCAGATCAGCAATCATATAAGTTGGCAAGCTTGTGCACATTTTGAAACCTTATAACAATAAATTTCAATTGTTACTATTTAAGAACATAAAGAAATTTGTAATTGTACACCCATGTTCACAAATGAATTGTATGTAGACTGTTCATAAAATTCAATCAAACAATGTACTCCTAGACATCTCAAGTTCACTTTCTCTTGGCCCCTTTTGCTTTTGCAGCCCCTTTTGCTTTTGCAGCCCCTTTTGCTTTTGGATATGCGACAGATAGTGGCTTGACAGTTATTGCATCGCTCTCTTTTGGAGTAGTGGTTTGCCTTTCCCAGTTTGGATTCCATGATCGGTCACCGTCGAAAATGATTTCTTGGAGGATGTCCCTTCTAAAGCTTTGAACTTCTTCTAGAGTCATGGTCTCTGTAATATTTAGTCCGTAGGAGTAATCAAGAATGAGATTGCAGACAATGATTCCACAGTCGAGTCTACAAAAAAGAATGATAAAATGAGCAGCGTTGATGCATATTTGTTTTTAAAGTTGTTGACAGTGTCATAATACTGTTGCACGATATGAAAAATGAAAAGAAAATGTGGTCATAATAGTGTCTAGCAGTTCCATTATCCTGGTGTAATATGTGTAAAGTGTAAAAAAGGATTCAACATTGTATTGTTACATTAGCAGCAATATGAAGCAAAGAAAATAGTAAAAAAATACTCACGAGTATTCGCTTTGTTGGGGTGTATTTTCTACTGATTCAAGCTCCAATTGCCGATCTTGATTGTCTTGTAGCCCCATTTGGTGCACGTACTCCACCTAACAATAGTTGTATTATATTAATATGGTAATTAATAAGAATGTTTTTTAAAGTAATTTTTGGTTATGTGATGTTATTACCACTTTTTTTGCTTTATTGTAGTGGTTGTCTTCAATTTGTTCTCGTGGGCGTATGGAATTGCGATGTCTCCATTTTCCGCTTTGCGTATCGTGCACAAGCAAAGTCCAATGGTTTTCAGCTCCACCAGGTCTAGCAACTGTAATGAGGGGGTAGAGGTGATATCTGGCACTGGAGATGGCTGCTTCAATAACTTTATCATCAAACCACTTAGATTTCAATTCAGCATCGGGGCTATCAAAGTAGATCTGCAATGTAAAAACCCATACTAAGTACACATAGATTTAAGTATGTTTTGTTGTTTCAAAGTGTGTTTTTGTGCCATGATTACCATGCTTGTGGTTGGGATGTAGTATGTGAGATATTTATATTTTGTGTCAGACGTGATAATGGCTCCAAATGCACCAATGCCCTACAAATTAGTAAGTCAAATTAAGCATTATAATCAATTTAGACATTAGCAATGCTTCTTATTTGAATAAAGTAAATGTTAGCAATGCAGCAGTGTTGTCTTGTAGTAGTAAAATGTTGATGCTAAAATACACGTAACACAGTAAAGTGGTGCTGTTATGCTTTATTACACAGAACACAGTATAGTGGTGCTGTTTGCATAACATCCGCTAGCAATAGAATAGTGGTGTTTTTAATGAGTTATTTCACAGAATACAGTAGAGTGGTGCTGTTTGCAGACGATAAAATAAGAACAGTATAGTGGTGCTATTAAACTAAACACACAAAAGCATTATAGATCGATCATAAAAACATTCACAAGAGTAATGTGATATTTTCACTGCAAAAATAGTCTACCAAAACCAAAGTATTACAACATGCTTACATTGCCGCTTGTGTCGCCTTCAATGAGCAGTTGCTTGATGTCCTTTAGGTGGAAAATGTTGGAACCATTTGAAGAACGCCAGATTGTTGCACTGCATGTATGAACAAAAATTAGTACATTCACATTGTTGTCAGTAGAGTATATGAAATTTTTTAAAAGATATTGAGTTAAAAAGTACTTGGAGAATTCTTTTTGAAACATGTCTTTAACTCTTATCCTTTTTCATTAGTCAGCAACTTTGATACAAGGTTCCGGGTGGGAATGTGAGTTGTATACCATCTGCATGGGATGGTATTTTGTCAACAAAGTCATCCACATCAATGCTTTCTTCATGGCTAATCTCCTTTCCCAATTTTTTCTCCTCTTTAGCGGTTCCTTTTTTAACCCCCTTTGCCTTTTTGCTTGTCTCGTACGTGTACTCAGGCTTCTTACTATCTTTTCGTGTGCCTTGTTTGGACTTGACACGCTTAGCAAGAGATGATGGAGTTGGTTGTTTTTTGGGTGCACGAGATGTCTTTTTCACTGCCTTTGGATTTTGGGCTGCCTTTTCAAATGCTTGGGTGATGTTGTGTACGTTGAACTCCATGGTTTCTTCCCTAAATCATCCTTCAAAACAGCAAAGTGATAATGTTATAGCAAGAAAACTATTTCGAAAATAAAGTGGTGATGTGATAGCAAAAACATTATAGTAATAATATGATGGTGCTGTTACATGACAAAAAAAAAAACCAATCAACAATCTCAACAACTAATGTAACCAATAGCAAGTTTGAAGTGAAATTTTTATGCCTTTTTGGTTTGCAACTCTTTTAAAGCTGCTTCATATTTCTTTTGGATCTCTTCTAACTATGTTTCTAACTTTGAATTCAGCATTTGTAGGTTCTCTATTTGTTTATCTTTTGCAGCCCCTTCATTTTGCAATTCATTCACTTGTGTTTTGAGTTGTGCGAGCAACTGATCTGTATGAACATCCCCTGTCTTTGTTGGGTCTTCCTCTTTTTCAAGCTCTTCATCCCCAACTTCTTCCTTTTTGTCATCAACATCAGCATCACTTTCATGTTCACTTCTTTGTTCTTCACCACTTTGGGTGTTTTGGCCTTCTTCCTCATCAACATTTTCTTCTTCATCCTTTTCATCAATGGCATCAGTGTGTTGGCGATCATGCCCAATGTCAAGTGTTTGGTACCTAACATTGAAAAGATGCCTTTCCTTTTTACTGCCCTCGATTTCACCACCGTAGATCTGCACATGGAATAAAGTTGTTTAAATTGCTTATTCGATTTTGTTTCACAAACAACACTGTTTATTGGCATAACAGTACCAGTTTACTATTGGTAGTAATGTTTCATAAGCCTTATAGCATGCAACAGTACCAGTGTACTGTTGTTAGTTTTTAAACCGTATGCATGCAATAGTACTAGTTTACTGTTGACAGTATTTAAACTGTAGGCATAAGTAACAGTGTAGTGATACTACTTATAGTCAAAAAACACTGTTTAACATTATATAATACTTACCTCATCACTTGGTAGGCTTTCAAGTGTAATCTTTTCCATGGCCTTTGTTAGCTTCCCTAGGTGCCATTTCACAAACTTTGGAATTGAATTTTTGTTCATTGGCTTGATTATGGTGCTGTGCTTGCATTGTCAATACTGTAGCAATACATAAAGTTGCATTTGTTAATTGATTGTCATATTTAATGAGGAATCATAGAAAGTTAATGTAAATACTTGGAATTACTTGCTTACCAGAAGTGCAATCACGCAGCCGATCACATTTGTAGGGATGTTGTGTGATTTTTGAATTGATGCTTCCAAGAAGTTTTTAATTGCACCCGGCCAATCATAATTCATCATGGCATCCAAGTCTTCCACATATTTCACATAGGCCCAGCTGAGATTTGTGCCAGATGTGGTGAAGAAGACAGAAACAAAGGCATATAAACACAATAGCCTGGCAACATCTTCATTGTCTTCTTTACTTTGCCTGTTCATAGCTTCTTTTATTAGCTTCTCGATGGTAGTTGGAGTTAACCTAGGAACACCCCCACACATGCGATCAACTAGTGTTGGGTTGGGTTTTAGGATGCGCCCCAAACTAATTGGATCCGTTCCTTGATGTATGCCGAAAATCAAGGAGAAGTCGCTATTCCTCAATTTTAAGAGCTTTTTACCTATATGGAAAGTCGTGTAATAGGGTGTATAGGTACGGATGATGGTGATGACATCCTTGTCATGCTTCTTGATGCACTTTGTTTTCAATTTTTCATCTACAAAAGGTTTAAAGAAACCCCAAAAAGGGGTTCGTTTCAGTTCAACTACATGCTTCTCCTCCAATTTGTTTTCCTTGAAGATTCTTTCAATGGCCAATAGGTTGCAACGCAGTTGCTTGGCTGTTGAGGTACGAGGTTTCTTTTCCTTACTTGTGCTACCAACATCGGAGCTTGTTTCTGATTATCAATGACACAAGTTAAAAAGTATCAGTTTAGCGATAGCTGTGTATGATTTTAGCGCATTAGACAGCACGAGTTTATTGTTGGATGTATATATATACAGCACCAGTTTACTGTTGGTATTAAAAAACCAATACAACATTTAACACTCAATACAAG
Source organism: Liquidambar formosana (assembly GCA_039720395.1). Lineage (NCBI taxonomy): Eukaryota > Viridiplantae > Streptophyta > Magnoliopsida > Saxifragales > Altingiaceae > Liquidambar > Liquidambar formosana. Next base: position 96,711 of record JBBPBK010000270.1, read on the forward strand.
TTCCACAACAGTAAGGTGATAATGGTTGAAGGTGTAATATATAGGTTTGAGGAAAACAATACACAATATATGAAGAAACAGCATGAATTTACTATAAGCACTATTTGTTTGCAGATATATATACTACAATGATGAGGCATGAGACAGCACCAGTTCATTGTTAGATGTATATATATACAGCACCAGTTTACTGTTGGTATTAAAAAACCAAAACAACATTTAACACTCAATACAAGTTCCACAACAGTAAGGTGATAATAGTTGAAGGTGTAATATGTAGGTTTGAGGAAAACAATACACAATATATGAAGCAACAGCATGAATTTACTATATGCACTATTTGTTTGCAGATATATATACTACAATGATGAGGTATGAGACAGCACCGGTTTACTGTTGGATGTATATCACAGCACCAGTTTACTGTTGGTATAAAAAAACCTATACAACATTTAACACTCAATAGAAAGTGCACAACAGTAAGGTGATAATGTTTTGAAGGTGTATTTATATATTTTCGAGGAAAACAATTCAAATTATATCAAGTAACAGCACCAATTTAGTGTATTACCAGTATTTTCTAGATATACAATACTACAATGATGAGCGACGAAATAATAAATTGAAACAGTAAAGTGATGCTATTGAATCGTATAGATTGGGGTACAATTGTGAAAGGTAATAACAAATTACGGAGGAACAGTACCAAGATTATGTTGGAACAAAATTTCTTTAACTAGACGTAATCACATTGGTGAACAGGTAAAATGCAGGGTTCGCAATAAGATGGTACTGTTGGAAGTGCAAATTTTGATCGTTATAGTTTAGTTAAATATTGGGTCGATTTATGGACATTAACAGCACCAATAGCCTGTTGAGTCGCTATTTTTTCAAAATCGACACAGTAACAAGACCAAATAGGGTTTTCGCGTGCAAATGCACTATTTACGAACCCTACAACTAGTGTTGTCGTCTACATTAGAGCACAAATGCTAATATATAGATGAGAATATATCAGATGGAGTGAAGGAATGGTACGGTTTACTATGGGGTTTGTACAATTTGTAATATTGTCGACAATATTACATTTGAACAAGAAAAAATCATCTAAAATAACGATTTTTAATGTAAACACAAACCATTTCACTGTTTACATGTAAGATGAAAAAAGGGAAAGAAGCAACGAATGGTTACTTACTTCTTTTCGCCATTGAAGTTCTTCAGTCGAAGGCCCTAAGTCTGCAATCGATTTGGCACTGGGTCGTTTCCAATTCCTTTGGGTGTGTTGTGTTGTAGCATGTACCGTTTCGCTGCTTGGGGGGGACGATCGTTTGTGGTAGAAAACCCTAGAATGGGAGTTGGTTCTGTGTATAATGATGGAAACTAATTTGTTTTGGGAAAGCTTTTCATATTCCGTACGTTTCTATATTTCTGCAGGAAAAAATGGAGCGTGTGGAGCACAGAATCTTATTTTTCCGCCCGGGTTGTATCATGGCACGTTCATAATTTTAGGGAAGTTTTAAGAAGAAGGGTGTATCCGTCCTTTTAACGTGAAATGGGGTTTTTATAGAACATTTGTTTTAGTAGGTTCTATTAACTTATAAGTCTTATACATGGGGTTTTCGCCAAAATTCCCTATATATTTTTCAAACATAAGAGGGTCATTTATAGTGTTTGAAAGCAAATTAGAGGGGTGTAAAGCGTTTGTGACTGAAAGTTGAGGGAGTGAAACAGTATTTTCCCTTTAGATGAATTATCCCAAAAAAAAGGGCTTGAAATAAATTTAAATAATTAGTGTTGTACTCAGTACCCGGATTTTAGAGGGAATTGAAGAGTAAAGATGAACATTGCAAGAGCCAGAATAGGGCAAAACAAAAAAAAAAAAAAATGGAAAAAAAGAAGAAAAAAAAAAAAGAGAGGATAAATGGATAGGAAAGGGAAATAACGAGACACAAGCAAGAGCTAGAATAGTGACTAAAGACTTATAAGATTAGATGAAAGGTAAAGTGGCGTTTTTACCAGGTGCACCCTGAACGTTGGTATATGCCACGAGTTTTTGCTACTTGGAGACGGGCGGTGGGATTCGTGTGTGGGCAATTACGGTAGAGTGGGTCAGGACAATGATTTCTTGAAGGTAGGCATTTTAGATATGGCTTATTACGACCACAAGTTCCCACAGCTGGTTTTTCCGATAAAAAAAATAATAATGGTGTCCACTTCATATATGAGTTATACACAACTTCCATTACTATGGATGTCTCTTAGCCAACTTTCTATTCCCATCATAACTCCTAATCATGGAAGAAAGTTTAATTTATTGTGTTGACCATCTATTCTAATGACCTAAATGAGATACATATATATATATTAAGAACCTAATATATGTACATATATGTCTCTGGGATTTATGTTTTCAACAAAAAGTAACAAATAATTATATTTCCATGTTCTCTCTCTCTCTCTCTCTCTCTCTCTCTCTCTCTCTCTATATATATATATATATATATATATATGAGCACAAGATCTATTTTTTTCTTTCTTTCTTGTGGCATCTACTAGGCAAGGAAAATGAATTTTAAGATAAAGAGCAGCTTAATTAGGCATATGCACATGATAGTGAGGGTTTAGGGTACCAACATAGTTGGGATATTAGACTTCTCTTTAATGCTTAAGTTCTTTTATTATTTATTTATTTTTTTAAAATAGGCGTATGCATAATGAATGGCAGAGCATAATTGGAGACATTTGTCGTCTTAGTTAGGTAACAGGGTAAAGACATCTAATCCATGAATTGTGATGATTTAAGAGCTCGTATAGATAAGCGTTTATTTCATGTTTTTGGTTTTTAAAAGTAAAAAAATGAAAAAAAAAAAATTATAGTGAAAAATTTCGACAGTTATTTTTAAAAAATTGAGATAGCAATAATTTCTTACTATGGCAACTTTTAAAAGTAATTTCCAAAATTTTTTGTACTAAAAAAAAAAATGGTAGAAACTTGTTCAAATATGCCCACAGTTAATAATAGTTGGTGAGCCCAAACTTTGTTACTTGTTTATTGATTCCCTTTAATTAACAGTATATAAGTCTTGCAATGTGCTTTCATTCACGTATTGCCTCCTTTCTCTATTTCATTTTTTGGAAGTTAAAATGACAAAAATTAAAGAGAAAATGAACAAAGAAAACTATAGCCCCCCAGAACAGGCAAAAAAAAACCCAAAAGATATTTCCAAATTAGATTCTCCATTCCCTGAGGTTGTGCTAATAGGATAAGATCAGAGAAGGATGCATCCTGATTGGTTAGCTAGAACATGCATTTCCTTCTGTGAAGATGTGATTGAGGGGGCCGGGTGGTTGTCATGGTCCCTCAGATTTAGTGAGGTTGGCGGCCAGTTCACAATCAGACTGAACTAGCTAGCAATTTGGACACACCTTGGATCCAACTATTCTTTTTCCTTTTTAAAACATGTGCTTGACTATTACTTCCTACAGCATCACGGCTCATCACGAGCCACTCAAAATATCCCTTTATCTTCGGAAATGTTTTTGGACCCTCCCTTAATCGTCCTATAAGAGCCTTCATGATATTGTGTAAAAATAGAGGTTCAGTAATGGGGTCCAATAATACTAGTTCTAATTTATTTTCATATCATACCATGAGAGTTCCTAACTTTTGCAACATTGTTAGGAGAGGTCCAATAACATTACCCAATTAGTTTTCCCATGATAAAGCGAATTAGACTCACAGGATTGATGGGGCCGTGAACATTTTTGACACCCATATTTTTTTAGTTTGGCAAAGTGCACCACTAACGCCTAATTCAGATGAAACCGGTTACCTTGAAGTAATCAGGGTAGGCTCATGGCACTTTTGTTGGATGCTCTAATTTGTCATCATGGTGTCCTTTTTTTTTCTTTTTTTTTTTTTTTTTTTTTTTGATCCACAAAATTTAATATTATTAATAATATGAAATAACTGAACATACAAAGAAAACCCCAGGAAAAGCCAAACACCAAGACTACACTCCAACCATAATCGAACTCCCCAAAAAGCTGCAAAAAACACCCTTGATGAAACAGAAAACCACACCCAAAAAATCCCCCCATGAGACATGAAATAATTTTATTTATTTATTTATCATTTTATATCTTTTAAAAAACACAATAAATGAGGAAAAATAAATAAATAGATATGATTCCTCAACTTCAAAATATACGGAGTATTAAACTATCATTCACACTGTTTTATTTGTTACTACTATATATATACAAGGCATGTCTCACTCAAGCATATATATATATATATATATATAATAAATATGGACGTGAATAATATTTAAATAATAAAAGATATATGAAAATCAATAACTTTTCATATATGTACATACATACATGAAAATCTAATTATTTGTTATTTTTTGTTGATTTAAATCATAAGAATGGACTCTCAACACAATAGATCAAATTTCTTCTATGACTAGGAGTAACGGTAGGAATAAGAAGTTGGCTAGGAGACATGTATAATAGTGGAGGCTATATAGATCGAATTCATGAAGTGGATGTCATTATTTTTTTTTCTCCTTATTTTTTTCCTCTTTTTAGTTGGAAAATAATTAAACGTTCTTAATTGTTTAAATATAAGAGTAAATAAGTATTTAAAATTTAAAATAAGGGTGTAATCGTCAATCACTCATATATATATATATATATATATATGAGTGATGTTCAAGTGCAGGATATCTCGGATTATCTCGTTTGATTACAGTTGTCCGTGGACGACACGCTTGTACTCACGCGCACGGGCGTGTTGTCCACGGATGGCCATGATCATACGGATATCCCGGATCCCGCACATGATCAAAGCTTATTTACCCCCATATATATATAGTGAGTGAAAAGAGTTTGCTAAGAGGAAATTGAGTTAGGTCATAGCTGATCGATCGAGGGAGAGAAAGGAGAAAGGAAACATGAAAGCCGTGCATATGAAGAATAGTTTTTCTGTAGCTCTCCTTGCGATTATACTTCTCCTCATCCAACATTGCAGAGCTAATACTTCACTGATGAACTATGATACCCGCCAATGCAACGGCTCCATCCATGAATGCGACTTAGACTTGGAGCTCTTGTTCGATGCTGACATAAATGCAAGACTACTCGCAGCAGCTAAACCCTCGACAGTCACTGGCGGGACGGGAAAGAAAGGAGCAGCTGTCGCAAATTGTCGGGGAGTTAAGTATGGCAATTGCCTCCCTAAAGATAATCGTCGGTGCCCTCCATATAAGCGTGATTGCCAGAAGTAGGCAGAAACTTGTAGCATTTATATAAATAAAGGTTCAAAGTGCGGCTAGTGAAACGCCACTTTTATCATTCATCTGGTTTTAGTCCTTCTCGTGTACTCTTTCCTTTTCCTATATATGTACTTCTCTTATGTCATCGGTTCACCGTTCACATTTGTGTGTTGACAAGAATGTGTCCTTCTGGTTACTACACAAATAATATAATGTGGGTATGCAATTTCATGAAAACGCCACTCCTTCTGCAGTTACATATGTATGGCCATATGTTCACTGGGAATGTATGAGATTGGGGCTCAAATGTACCATTGGGCATCGGAAAATAGATTTGATAAATTATCAACCTAAATTTTGGCCAGGAGGTGGTTTTTTTTTTTCACTCTTTAATTCCCTCCAAATCACGGTACCCCCTAGGACGGAGCCATAATTTTCCTTTAAGGAGGCGAAGTTTGGTTGGTTGTTAGTACTTTATCTTCATTCCAAAGATTGAAGAAGTTTTAGTTAAAAAAACCTTCTTTTATTTTGTGATTTTGAGGTTAAAAAAATTACAATAATTTATAATTTATTGATAAATCATATTTCAATGGAAGATAATGGAAAAAGTATTAGTTCTCTCTTTGTGAAATGAGAGATTGTGAGAATTGAGACTTTCATAAAGAGGAAAAAGTAAAAAATAAGAGGCCGGTGGGAATAAAAAATGAAAAGGGTTAACCAAATTTAGGTGAGGAAAATCTAAAATATTAAAAAAGTCTGAAGTAATAAAATTTTTACTTAACAAAAGCAGGGGAGACAACTGCCCCGGCCCCTCAACAAGCTATCTCCATCCTTGCACTCATTGGAGATAATTCTTAACTTCACTCCTGACAGTAATCATGATTTATATAATTAGCACGGTTGATCATATATCTATTATAGGGAGAGAGAGATGGGGTTACATAATTTTCTATACAAATGATGGATCATAAATTGATCAACACCGTTGAAATAGATCTAACTATAGTAGAATAGATAATTATTTAATTTTATAAGGATTATTAATAATGCATGATGCATGTTTTATATCTTTACTTTTATTTGAATGGACAATATAGTTAGGTGTTTGACAATATAGCCCTTTATTGATTTCGGTATCTATCTAATTAAGTTGTCGCATTCTTGGATGGGACCGTGGCGTCGGCAGGTATCATTGTTCGTTGTTGAAGGATTATCTCTGCAATGTGCGATGAGGAGTATCGTCATCACAAGGAGAACCAAAGAAGAATTACTATTTACATTCCTTTTCATGTTTTCTTATCCTTTCTCCCTCAGCTAGCGTGCTAACTGATCGATTAATTGCCTCTAGCCCTCTATGCGCACAACTCTTTCAAGCACTGCATGCCAGTGTGTCATAAAAATGAAGGATTCAGTGGTGGTGAATTTGAAACTTGTCCACACTGGAATGGTCTAATTTGATTTTTTTTCTCATTTAAAAAGATAAAAGATTATGGATTCATATTATATATCAATTGAATTAGCAGGACCACCCTCACATGCCAGGCAACGGAACAATGTGATATGATAAGACCAGAGTCCAGAGAAGCTAGGATACATCGTGATTGGTTTAGCTACGAATTCAGCACATGCATGGGTCCCCCAGAGATAATGAGGTTGGCAGCAAGTTCACAATCAGACTCGAGTACCAATTTGGACATGAAAGATATGTGCTTTCCCTTATTAATTACTATCCCTTGCTCTAAAGTCTAAAGCACGTACTAACATTTTTTGTATTCTTGCTCCCTTTCAGTACAGGCTGTACAGCATCACCAGCCACACAAAATATCACTTATATATTAGTTTTCCCATGATAAAGGGAATTAAACTTACGTACACCATAACACCAATGATGGAGTGATGAGTTCCTTGACATTTTGACGCCCATATTTTTTAATTTCGCAAAGTGCACGATCATACACTAATTCAGATGAAACCAGCTACCTTAAGGAATCAAGTAGTCACGTGACGCTTTTGTTATATGCTTTGACATCATGGTATTTTAAACATGAATTTTTTTTTCTTTTGGTCTTTTAAAATTAAATACACATGACTGGTACTTTGGTAGGGTTTCTGAACTTTTTAAGACACCCATATTTTTTAAGGTAATGCTATCTTGTCCCATACTTTACCCTACTTTATGTATTTAGGAGGGTTTCAATTTTTAGAGTTTAACTATATCAGTTGATCCCACAACTTTACCCTCCTAAATGCATTAAGTAGGACAAAGTGTGGGCAAAGGGGCATTACCCTATTTTTTATGTGGCAAAGTGCACCACTAGCCCCCAATCCAGATGTAATCAGTTACCTTAAAGTAATTAGGGCAATTGCATGACGTTTTTGTTAAATGCATTATCATCATGGCATTTTAAATGCGTTAGCATTTTCATTTTTCTTTTGAGAGCGATTATGGCAATCTTTCAATGTTATTTGCAAACCCTATTTATTTTAATTTTTCAATATTTTACGAAAAATATGAAAGGGTTTTTTTTTTTTTTCCTTTTAAAAAAAAAAAAAAAAAACTAATCCATGATCCAATAAAAAACATTTTTTTAAATAATTTTGTAAAAGAAAGTTTTTTCAAAATCTGTAGTTTAAATGGAATTTTTGGCCAATCCATAATAGATGATTTATATGACGACTCAGCTTGCATACAATCCGCGTCGGCTGGTTTAGTAGGATTGTTGGACCCATCGGTGACTGATTCTCCACCTTCTGCAATTAGCCTCACATTCATAGTTCATTTCAGTATCCAACAAGACCTCCAATTAATTCTAATTTGCAGTCATGGATGTGGCCTTTGCATTGGCGGGTGTCATTGTTTTCCAGTGAATTTGCGATGAGGAGTACTATCCATCGCAAGGAGAGCTAGGGAGAAAAAAAAATTTCACATTCCGTTTCATGTTAATTTTCTATCTCCTTTCTCTCTCTCTCTCAGCTATGAGCTCACTCAATTGCCTCTATATAAGCAACTCTTTCACTCTTTTTTTCTTTTTTTATTTTAGGTTAAGCAACTCTTTCACTCACTGCATGCGAGTGTGTAATTGAGAATTGAGCAAAGGGCGATTCAGTGGTGGTGAATTTGAAACTTTGTTAAGAGTGAATTGGTCTTACACTCTTACCCAAGAGAAAAACTTCCATGAAACCGTGGCCCATGCAACCAGCCAAGCAAAGTGGGGTTGTGGAGCCACTTTTATCATTCATCTAGTTTTAGTCCTCTTGTGTATCATTTCCTTTTCCTATATATGTACTTCTCTTATGTGATCGGTTCACATGTGTGTGTTGATAAGAATGTATCCTTCTGGTTACTACACAAATAATTATATACTGTGGGTATGCAATTTCATGGAAACCCCACTTCTTCTGCAGTTACATATGTATGGCCATATGTCCACTGGGAATGTATGAGATTGGGGCTCCAACGTACCATTGGACATTGGAAAAAAGATTTGAAAAATTATCAACCTAAATTTTGGTCAGGAGGTGGTTTATTTTTACTCTTTAATTCCCTCCAAATCACGGTGCCCCCCAAGGATTGCACCAGGATTTTCTTTGAGGAGAGGTGTTTGGTTGGTTGTTAGTGCTTTATCCTCATTCCAAAAATTGAAGAAACTTTAGTTAAAAACTTTCTTTTATTTTGTGATTTTGAGGTAAAAAAAAATTACAATAGTTTATAATTTATTGATAAATCATAGTTCAATGGGAGACAATGAAAAAAGTATTAAGTCTCTCCTAGTGAAATGAGAGATTGTGAGAATTGGGACTTCTATAAAGAGGAAAAAGTAAAAAATAAGAGAGAAAAAAAAAATGAAGAAGGTTAACAAAATTTAAGTGAGACAAATCGAAAATATAAAAAAAGTTTGAAGTAATAAAATTTTTATTTAACAAAAGCAAAGCCTACCTCTGTCCTTACCCCCCCCCCCCCATTGGAGATAATTTTTTACTCTACTCCTAACAGTAATCATGATATATATATATAATCAACACGGTTGATCATATATCTATATATATATATAGTATAGAGAGAGAGGGAGAGAGAGATGAGGTTACATCATTTTCTATACAAATGATAGATCATAAATTGATCAACACAGTTGAAAAAGATCTAATTATAGTAGAATAGATAATTATTTAATTTTATAAGGATTTGAAATTCCAATAATACTAGTACTTTGACCCAAAAGGGGGGTGAATAGGTCTTTAAAAATTTACCAAGTAATTAATTTACCCAATATAATTTTCTATAACAGTTAATCATCCAATCATCTAATTGCATGCTAATTAAATATTTAATATATGAAAATATGATGAGTTTGATTAACCTACTTAATTAAATATATCAATGATATATTTTGATTAAGCAAGTTAACAAGACTCAAATCAATCACAAAATACGCAAGCAATTTTTACGTGGAAAACCCTAAAAGGGAAAAACCACGGGACCTCGTCCAGTTTGAGCAATCCACTATGAGCAATCAGAGAATACAAGATTTACCCGACACACAACAGACCAAGTCTTACTCCACGCGACGCTCCTCGAGTCTTATTCTGTGCAACGCTTCTAATCTTCGATTTATAGCAGCACTTGTCAATTCCCTCGAATCTGCCTCATATGAATCCACTCCCATGAACTCGCAAGTTCGATTTCCGTCGCAACGGCTCCGGTAAGCACCGGTCACACACACTCAAGGTTGTGTTTAGGATGTGGTTTGTGGCATTAGATCATGAATATGAGATGCAACTAGAATGATAGAATCAATGAATAATCTAGTATCAAAGTGATCTAATGCATGAAAGGCATGAGGATAGTATGGAGGCTAAAGTTCCTTCTCAATGCTCTTTCTAAGGGTTTTTCTCTCTCAAAAACCTCTCACAAAAGTCATGCTATAAGTCCCCTTAAATAACCTACAAGACTCCCAATTAAATAAGGAAAAAGAGTGGCTGGCAAATAAATTCGAAATAGGAAATCTGTCGACGACCGTAGGTACGGTTGAAGGCAGAATGCTAATTATGCAAAACTGCTCCCAACCATAGGTACGGTTTGCCTGACCGTAGGTATGGTTGTATGCAGAGAGCTATTTTTGGCTTCCTACAATATTCTACTTCCTCAATCATCTCCAATGGTACCTACCATGAAACACACAAGCTAGAATGATGAATTATATGCCAAAAACACTTCCAATGGTTAGAGAGACTTCCTACAGTTGATGAAACAAAGAAAATAATGAAGACTAAATGCAACCTAAGTATATAGGAATGTTAAATATAAATATGCAATGAATCTAATACCACTTACCATCCCAAACACATGTAAGAATAAAGCTTCAATGAAAGTCTTCGAGAATGCACCTTGAGCTTCAATATTGACAAATTGAACTTCAACCTTGGGATGAATTCAACTCACTTAAACATTAGCAACTTGACTCCTTTTGGAAACGGAAAAGCCAACACATACAAATTTGGTCTTTACAGGATTAATAATGCACGATGTACGTTTTATATCTTTACTTTTATTATATCTGTACTTTTATTTGAATGGACAATATAGTTAGGTGTTTGACAATAAAGCCTTTTATTTAATTATTTCGGTATCCATCTAAGTCGTTGCATTCTGGAATGGGGCCGTTGCGTCTGCAGGTGTCATTATTCGACGTTGAAGGATTAGCTCTACAATGTGCGATGAGGAGTATCGTCATCACAAGGAGAACCAAAGAAGAATTATTATTTATATTCCTTTTCATGTTTTCTTATCCTTTCTCCCCCAGCTAGCTAACTCATCGATCAGTTGCCTCTAGCCCTCTATGTGCGCAACTCTTTCACGCATTGCATGCCAATGTGTCATAAAAAGGCAGGAATAAGTGGTGGTGAATTTAAAACTTGCCGACACTGGATTGGTCTAATCTGATTTTCTTTTTTCCCATTTGAAAAGATAGAAGATTATCAATTCATATTATATATCGCGCGATTGAATTGGTAGGACTGCATGGCTGCATGCCCTCACATGTTAGGTAGCAGAACAATGTGAGATGATAAGATCAGGGCTTGTTTGGGAATTTCAAAGATTAGATTAGATTGATTAGGTCCGGTTCATAATTATTTTCTTGTTTTTTAATGAACCAACTTATAGTTGTTTTGAAAAGGAAAAAAAAAAATACATTGTGTTTATATCTTATTTTCAAAACAAATTAAGCTGAACTGATTAGAAGGAAAACGAGAGTTACCAAATAACGTAAAATCAAAACTTAACAAACTTTTTTTTCAATTGACCAGGTTTTCAAGTTTTCAAAACAAGCCCCAGAGAAAAATACATTATCATGATTCGTTAGCTGGCAATTACTCATACAATCACGCTACAAGGAACACTATTGACTTGCAACAGATTAGGAACTTTAGTATAAACTAGTTCAAACTTGTTTAAGTTTGTAGTAAAAACATCACTCTTGAAAAAAATTAATTTCCAAAAACATGAATGCAAAGATAATTGTCCCATAAGGTGTTGGTTGTCCATTTGTGATGGTCCCCGAGATTGATTGAGATTGGCGGCAAGTTGACAGTCAGACTCTAGTGACAATTCGGATGTACACATCTGCCTTACTATTCTTTTCTCTGAAGCACGTACCACCATGATTTGTATTCTTGTTCCCTTTCAGTACAGGCTGTACAACATCACGCATGGGCCACTCAAATTCTCAAAATATCACTTTATTAATCAAAATTCACCAGAGATAAAATAGATATCATGATTAGGCTCTAGCTAGAACACCAACTATTAACTGCGTTGATAACATTTACTACGCAAGAAACGAGACTTGATCATGTAGCCTTGCACTCAGCAGCCGGAATTTGAAGGGAAATGTATAGTAAAAGATAAACCACTTCTTGGCCAAATTTTACAATATTGATAAAATTCTTAAATCAATTTTCCAGTGCCTAAGGGAACCCCAATCTCAAGCATTGCCAGTGCTTGCAAAAGGATCGACATGAAATTGCATAGCCACTGCACGTTATATTATATATTTTTTGTAATAACCAGAAGGATGCATACTCATCTACTGATGCACACAATCGAGAAGGACTAAAATTAATCAAACCACCAAAAAAATAAAAAAAATAAAAAACAGAAGAAGAAGAAGAAAAAGAGGGACTATACAGACAACGATAACGGTAAGGAATTGAAATGATGAAGTATAAGAAGCACAGTAAGAACCTTTGTATGTGCTAGTGTATGCCAGAACTACGGTCATTTATATCACGACAGTTATTTTTTCCATATTGCAGGCAACTAATACTATAACGCGTACCTCACCCACAATTGGCAACTGGAGCAGTTGGATCAAAGGAATTAGTGGTGACTAGGCTTGGCAATTCCAACCCAAATCTATGAACCCGCCCAAACCCACCTGTAATAAATGGGTTAAATGGGTTTGGGTTTATAAAATTTTTAAATGGGTTGTTAATGGATTACCCAAAATGAACCCGGCTATAAATGGGTTGGTTATGGGTTTCACGACCGAACCCGTTGGGTTTTAAACTAAACAAAAATTAGGCTGGAGTTGGGTTGGATTTGCGGATTTCGCGAAGAGACCATAACCTTTCCTCCCTCAAACACAAACTTATCTTCTGCGATGGCACCATGCACGACCTTTTCCTCCTCAAACACGAACTCACCGATCGTTGCCCGACTCACCGAATCGACTCACTCGCCGTCTCTGAAATCTTCGAGATCTCCACCAACCACGCCCGCGTCGTCCTCGACACCCTCGCCTCTGTCCTCCACTCCGATTCCGACCCACTCGTCAAGGCCCGACCTGGCGAGATCGATTCAGTGGGTGCGGATGTGAATGATCTGATACTGTTTTTGTATATTCAGTCGTATAAGCGGTTGCTTCCGAGGTCGCATAAGGACTCAGCTTCCGTCCCCGATGTTTGGCCTTCGATATCGGTTTTCGATGGGTACTTGTCGGCTCTCTCTCCCTTACAGGTGGCCTCGCCGAAGCTGAGAAGCTCAAATTCAACAGGGATTTTGACGGTGCCGACAAGCATGGAAAGCTCTGATTGATGACGATGATGGGTTCTGATTAACGACGAGGATTCCGACGGTGTCGACGAGCATGGAAAGCTCCGGTTTTCTATAAGGCTTTCGAGTCCATTGACGACAATGGGTTCTGACGAGCATGGAAAGCTCCAATTGCTATCTCTCGCACTGACATTGCTCTCTCTCTCTCTCTCTCTGAATGATTTGGTAAGTTTGAAGATTTAAACCCAATGGGTCCAGTCGTGAAACCCATAACCAACTCATTTATAATTGGGTTGGTTTTGGGTAACCCATTAACAGCCCACTTAAAAATTTTATAAACCCAAACCCATTTATCACGGGTGGGTTTGAGTGGGTTTATGCATTTGGGTTGAGATTGCCGGGTCTAGTTTGAGGGATGGAATAGAATCCTCATTCCCTTGATAAAAAAAAAGTGGAGTGTTTGGTTAATAAAGAAGAATGGCTCAGTGGAGAGAATTTTTAGGATGAAGAAAAAAAAAAAAACCTAGGGCACAAAACGGGTTGGGTCAGAAAAACGGGTTGGGTTTAAATATGGGTTAGGTCATAATTGGGTTGGTTGTCTATTTATTTCACTGTCTGTGTACATGTTTTGTAACTTGTAAGATGATAGAATGGCTTAGTGAAGAGAATTTTTAGGATATTGGGGGAAAAAAAAAAAAAAAAAACTAGGGCACAAAATGGGTCGGGTTGGGAAAACGGGTTGGGTCAAAAAATGGGTCGGGTTTAGATTTGGGTTGAGTCATAATTGGGTCGGTTGTCTATTTATTTCACTATCTGTGTACATGTTTTGTAACTTGTACGATGATGAAATAGCTCGGTGGAGAGAATTTTTAGAATATTGAAAAAAAAAAAAAAAAAAAAAAAAAAAAAAGGGGCACAAAATGGGTCGGGTCAGGAAAACAGGTCGGGTCAGAAAATGGGTCGAGTTTAGATTTGGGGTTGGGTCATAATTGGGTCAGTTGCGGGTTGGTTTTGGGTATGCATAGTAATTGGGTTGGGTATAACCTAACCCATTAATAATATAAATTACATGACCCATTAATGACGCGACCCAAATCCAACCCAACCCATTTATTCCCAACCCAAACCCACCCAACCTGCCCAGATTGCCAGGCGTAGTGGTGACTGGGACTCCAACTTCTGCAAGTAGCCTTACATTTATTTCCGTATCCGGCAAGAGCTCCAATTGTGAGTCGCATTCATGGATGGGGCCGTAGCATTCGCGGCTATTGTCATTGTTCGTCAGTGAAGCATTGGCTCTGCAATGAGCCATGACGACCATCATCATCACAAGGAGAGCTACGCAAAAACCACGCTTCACCTTCCCTTTCATGTTTAATTTTTTCTTCTCTCTCTCTCTCTCAGCTATGAGCTAATTCGAGTCCCTCTAAGCAACTCTTTGCACTCACTCCATGCGAGTGTGTTCTAGTAGAAAATTAGAAAGGGGGATTCAGTGGTGGTGGAATTGACACTTGTTGAGAGTGGATTGGTGTAATCTGGATATCTATCCATATAATATTTTGATTGAATTGAATGGACTGCCCTCGTATTATTGTCCTGCACGTGAAACAGCAGAAATACTTATATGTAATTGTGACGATGTGGTACTGCGAATCAATAAAAGTATAGTAAAGTGAGATTATCAAAAGTATTTTTTAGTCTTATAATCCCACTTTACTTCATTTCTATTGGCTCCTGACACTACATGGTCGTATCACAATTATACTGGAGACTTACTCGTGGAACAATGTATCCATTTCAAACTTTTTTTTATTTTTATTTATTTATTTATTATTTATATTAGGAGGTTTAGATGCTTTGCATCCGATTAATTCTCCTTAGAACATGTAGTCTCTCGTCCTGCATGCATTGAGAAATTATAAGAAAGAGTCCATAGGAGTAGCCCTAAGGAGACTGGTGAGAGTTGAATACAAGACTTCTTACTTTGTAAGAGACTCCAAAAGCCCTTGATCTACCCCTTAATTCGGGCATTCTAATCAAACTAATAGCCATATATAATATCAGGAATATTGGATATAAGCAAGGATTTAAATATCAGTTTCAATTGACATATTGAAGGTTCTAAAATACAGTTATATTGAATATATTGACTGGTTTATATATCGAAAATATCGATATCGATTTAAAGATATAGAGAAAATTATCAGTTAAATACAGATATTTTCATTAAAATTCTGGAAAATAATGATTTAGAATATAATAAATAATTTAGAATCAAAATATCATAATTTAAAGTGTGTAATACAAATATTTATTGTTTAGGGTATAAAAATTGTGTTGCGTTTAGCAAATAAAAATACAAAAATTAACGTCACATGGAGTTCTTGGATGGGTAGCATTTTGCCCTTCTCTAAATGCCTTTTCTGCATTTTTTTTTTCCCCTTTCATATTACGAATGATAACATATCCTTTCGTAAATATTTCATTTTTACATAAATGGAGATTGTAAATGACCAAAAGTCAACTTAAAAAATAGACTTTAAAAATACACTCTCTTACAAAACTGTTTAAAATGATGTTTTCTAGTGGATAGCGTAATAAATTTTTATAAAAATCTCTTATTTTTTCCCATTAAACTTTTAAAAAATATATAATTAGTAAAAGATAAAACTTAAGTCCTTGGATGCCAATAGACAGGCCCCAATTATAATTGGAAAAGGAATGACATTTTCATGTAATTGCACACCCACGTCACATTTTGTGTAGTCAGGAGGACACGTACTCATCACGCGACATTCAATGTAGATACATGAACTGATCAATATGGAGTCTGGACGTTTGGATATGGAGAAAAACTTTCATATAATTATGACACGGCTGATGTGGTGTTACGTACAGGTCAATAAAAATTAAGTAAAATGAAATTATCAAAGTATTTTTTTGATCTATATTTTCACTTTACTTTATCCCTATTAGTCCATGACACCTCATGACCCTGTTACAGTTACATGGAAGACTCGCTCTTGGATATGCGACAGGTTTATGCTCGCTGGCTAGGGGACTCTCTTGCTGGCGATAACGGTCTATTTGTTTTTGGTATCCAACGAGTCAACAAGAGCACTGCAACACCGGTCCCCCTTACATTCATGGGCAGAGCCACACGGGACCAAGGGCGTCGGCAGGCCCTCCTAAGTAATTAAAATTATTTTTTATCTTACACCTATATTTTTATGCTAATTATATATTTGACCCTTCTCAATGTGTTTTATGATTCTTAATTGTTGGATCTCGCCAGATCCAATGGCCCGTGTCCAAAAATAATTCAGCGGAGAAATAATAAGACCGTTGCATATTGCGAGACCGTACACCATGCATAAAAATAGTGTAAAAAATTGATGGCAAAAATTATGTATTTTGATCTGACCCTAAATTTTTTTTTTTTTTTTAAATTTTTATCCTCTTATTTTTCGGTAGTTTGAATCAAGATAAAAATCCAACAATTAACCAAAGTTTGGTCAACGAAAACCAATTTCCTAGCTCCGTCCCATTTTAGATTACTAGGTTAGGTGGTGTTGCATGTAGTCTTGTATTTCTTTCGGTCCCTTAGATTACTAGGTTTGGTGGTATTGCATGTAGCCTTGTTTTTATTTCGGTATCCAAACAAGAGCTCCAACTTAAAGTTGCATTCATTGATGGGGATGGAGACGTTCCCCGGGGGCCGGTGGGTGTAATTGCTCTTTCAGTGAAGCATCTTTACAACATCGTGTAATGGGGTCAGTTCACGAGGAATGCTCGCTAGACAAATTATAGGATTATGTTATTTCACCCATCTATCTCACTTACATTTTTCTACCCATCTATATGTAACAATTTCTTCTTATTAATCTATGTTGGCCTCTGATGAAAATATTGAACAAAAACATGGATGTCGAAAATCAAAATATGAAATAATCTTATTTAAAATAAAGAAGAAATAAACTTATTGATTGAGGCGTGTGAAAATACTGTCTTTAGGAGTTGATTTGCGCCTCTTGAGTGAATCACTCGGTGCATGTAGGTCCTCTAACGCCTCAACCCTCCAAGATACAACAATCGTTTTTCTTGCACACGTGCACTCGCAAGTATAAGGAATTGAACAGGTCTACATCGTTCCATGAAAATATTGAATAATGATAGATGAAATTTTATATATAAGAAGTTTATGAATAAAGAAAAAAGAAGGATTAGGAAAAAAACTTTTCTAAAAACTCTTGTGGCTTTTCTCATTTCAAAGAAGAAGAAGAAGACAACTAAAAAAAAAAACCATAAAAAATGATAGTGGAAAAAACATTTTTTTATCTTTCAAAAGAATATATAACTGCCAATAATAATATGTCCACTAACTCATAATAATGGATAAAATTAGTAAATGACATGATGGTCATAATATCATTAAATAATTAATAATTTAAATCGATATTTGTATTTTATTTATAAAAAATACAAAAGGCCTCATATGTTTGCATTTTTTTTTCTTTTTTTTGGGTACATTTGGAGGGGATCAACCCCTTAACCTATCCTAATCCTACCATTTTTCCAACCTCCCTCACCACTAGAGTAACCTTAGTTGCTTCATATGTTTGCTTTCACCTATGCACTTTTGAGACATAAGGTGAGTGATAAACATGGGTGGCAAAATATGGATGAAATAACATTTTCCCAAATTAAATGTATTGTTTTTTATGGAAGAATAGTGCTATGCATCCCAACTCTAAAATATCCCAACCTTATTTTCTCACATGAGGGTGAAATTTACACCTAAATGGGAGTTAGGGCATCCAAGATTAATTAAGCGGCATAGCATGGTCCTTTTGCTAAAATAATCTATTTATATCCATTTGACTTCCCCAAATTTTTTATTTTTGTAGCATTTTTTTATATACTAATTATTGCACACATGCTTTGCACGTGGATTTTTTGTCTACAATAAAATAATTTAAAGATCATCAATTATTTTTCCTAAATAAACATATCAAAGATCGATATATGCTTCCCAAGATCTTTTTAGCTTGAATTGGGATTGACCCTTTTCGATCATGTAGCATAGCCCCTCATCTAGTGGTAATTATCTCTTCAACATTGTCCATATCGATTAAATATAAACTTTATTTACTTAAGGAAGGTTGTGCGGCCATTTGTTCTTTAACATTTAATCTATATCAAGTATGAAGATTTTAGATCGATGTTAAGAAATTATTTATTACTTCGTAGAAGGTTAGGTTTTAGTCCGTGTATATCAAATGATTTGGAAAGAAATGGTAATACATAATGACACGTAATCATCAAGAATCTTGACAAATAACTTATTCATTGTCCACCAATTTTCTACACATCTACAATAAGAAACATATCAATGAAGAAGTAAAAAAGAGAATAACTAGAACCAAGATAAATGGAGAAAGCATATACTTAATCTCTAGAGAGAATTTAAATTGATTGAATTGTTAACCATATAGCAAGTCCATTGTATCGTAGAAATTATATGCAAAAGAATAGACTAAATTTATTAATGAATTAGTAGTTTATATAATGTGACTTACACATCAACAAATTCTAATACATTTGGATCACTTAAAGAATAAGTACATGCTAAAAAAGATAAGAGTCCTAATACTATATTACTATCATGGGATATTATACCACTTCATTCAAATGAAACTTTACTACTACCTCTCTTCAATTTCTTTGTATTTTTATTTTTTTTTTAATTTTTATTTTAATTTTTTTTGCTAAAGAATCTATGGATCCCCACTTTGTAGCGAGACATTCCACAATGCATCATTGGAGCTCAACATCCCATTAATTGAAGCAAGCAAAGATAACATAGCACGAAAACTAATCTTAGGATTCAAAAAATAGGAAAAATTACAAATAAAAAAAATAAGGCAAGATGCCTCATCAAGAACATTTAGAAACCTAAGTCCCTTGTTCTATGGCTCACCCCTCAAATCACTCATAAATGGTGTAGTCTTGAGAAGGGAATTTTAATCTCTAAGAAAAAATCAGAAAGACAACATAGAGATTGAGCATTTTAAAAAAAATAAAAAAATAAAATACATACCTCTTATAAGGGATTGTTTATCAACAAGAAAAAATTAGAAAGAGAATGAACATACAAAAATAGCTTTTCAATTCCCATCGGATATTTCCAAGAGCAATTTTTCATCAAAAGAAAAAATATAATTAGATGATTTACCACGTAAAATAAAGGATTTAGCATTCAAACACAAAAGCATTTTAGTAAATTGCTTATGAAACTCTACCAATCAAATCAAAATTAAGTGAAAATACTTATAGCAAAAATAAAAAATACAAAACCAAAAACTTGAATTAAAAAAACTCTAGGAAAGATATATAGAATTTAAATGAAATATGATTGCATAAAATTAATTTATCAGAGGAACAAAATTAAATAAAAACTAATGTGATTATTAGTATTTAAACCAAAACCCAACTCAACAAATTTCCAGCACAGTACCATATATATACTATAATTTGCAGAACAAAACTTACCAGAGAAGGGAGAAGTCGCCATTAATGGAAAAGGTGGAGAGAAGGTTGAAGCTACTCTTGATGAAGAAAGTGGAATTTATAATCCGGCTGTTTATTTATTATATACGAATTATAGTTTCCATTTTCTTAGAATTCCTATCTGGGTTTGGTTTTATTTAATTATTATATGAATTATAGTTTCCTTAGAATTCTTATTAAGGTATGTGTTTTATATTGCTATATTTCCTATATATGTAGAAGGGTCATTGTATAGTTTTCTTAGAATTCTTATTAAGGTATGTTTTTTATGTTGCTATATTTCTTATATATAAGAGTAGTTGTATAGTTTCCTTAGAATTCTTATTAAGGTATGTGTTTTATATTGCTATATTTACTATATATGCAGAAGGGTAATTGTGTATTTAAAAATTAAAATAAGGGTATATTAGTTAATCAAAAGTTTTTCTCACATTCATCTTTTTATAGGTAGTATAGATATAGATTTATATAAGTTGTTATGGGCCGGGGTAATGTTTTTTGTTCTGGAGGTGTTATTGTAGATATGTTATTTCATGTATCAATAATAATATCTACCTTTTGCTGATTATTATTATTTATTTTTTTTGAAAAAATAGGAAAACCTTTTCTTTTCATTTTTTGGGTCTAAATTTTTCAAAAAAATGAAAAATATAAAATAAGCATTTACAATGGGCCAAAATTTGTGAATTTCCAAGTTTTTCCCCAAAAACCAGGAAAAGATGTTTCCTGCTCAACTTATTTTTCAAAACCTCTATTCAAATTTGATCTGGGCCAAATTACTGTGACCTTATTCTCAAGTTTATAAAGTACGTACTACATGGTGATGGAAATTTTTTCATTTTTTATTTTAATTTTTTTATAACATGCACTAATGGTTTGTTTGGCCAGAATTGGAATGGAGTTCCGCGGGCCTCCGGCAGCCCAACTAACATGCCATGATATAATTTTAATCTCAAGTTTCACCCTCTTTTTTGGTGGATTGGGGACCTTTTTTTTGGGGGGCGGGGGGTTTGTTTGGCCAAAATTGGAATGGGTTTGTTTGGCCAGAATTGGAATGGAGTTCCGCGGCCTTTGGCGATTACGGCCCAACTAACGTGCCATGATATATATTTTTTTTTTTGGGGGGCGGGGGTTTTGTTTGGCCAGAATTGGAATGGAGTTCCGCGGGCCTTTGGCGATTACGGCCCAACTAACGTGCCATGATGTAATTTTTTTTTTTTTTTTTGGTAAATGTGCCATGATATTATTTTAATCTCAAGTTTCACCCTCTATTTTTGTGGGTTGGGGACCTTTTCAAGATGTTGCTACCACCAAACAGTCATCCTAAGCATCCCTATATAATATGGAATAGAGAAGTTCATATAACTAAACAGTCATCCAAAGCTCCCTTAAGAAGTAGAGTACAGATGTTCATATAAAACTCTGGAGATGAGCAGCCCAGACGTTCTAGTTATACCATACCCGGCACAAGGCCATGTCAATCCCCTAATGGACCTCTCGCGATACATCGCCAAATATGGCATCAAAATCACGTTTGTAAATTGCAAACACAGAATCCATCCACAACCGCGTAATGAGTGCAATCGCAGACAGGGATAGCTTCTTGGATGCTCGAATTAGTTTGGTTTCTATCCCAGATGGATTGGCTTCTGAGGAAGAGAGGAATGATTTAGGCAAGTTATGTAAGGCAATTTTCCGTGACATGCCTTCCAAGCTTGAAGAGCTCATACAAAGCATCAATGCATCGGATGGTAATGATAAGATCACGTGTGTTCTTGCCGATGCAAATATGCGTTGGGCCCTGCAAGTTGCTGATAGGATGGGAATCAGAGGAGCTATCATGTGGCCTGCGTCCACCGCGGTTTTTGCCTCGGTATTAAGCATCCCAAGGCTGATCAAGGAAGGGATTATCGACGGTGATGGTAAGAGAAACTAGTGTCATTAGCCTTTACTACCCCTTTTTTTTTTTTTTTTTTTTTTGGGTAAATTGCATTTTAGGGTTCAAAATTTAGATCAAGTTTCACTTTAGAATCTGAAACTTTAATTGCGTTAATTTAGTATCTAAATTATTAATTGAGTTGCAATTTGAAGCTTGCCATCAGAATTTTCTATATTATCCCTACTTTACCCTTTGTATGGGTTTGAAAACTTTATTTTACCCCTATTAACATTTAATAAATCTTTATTTATTTATTTATTTATTTTTTTGAAAACAAATAAAATTCATTGAAAAGAAAATTGTTTGAATAACAAGACATCGATAATCTTCTAAGATTACATCCCATAACTTCTTAGGAAATCTATGTTCCCATATATTGACATCACTAATACAATTATATCCCAAATTGGCTGTACAATCAGTTACTCTATTTGCTTGCCTATAAATATGTCTAATAGCCACCTGATCAAATCGAGCTAAGAGACGCCTTATATCTTGAACAAGATTAGCTATGCTCCAATGTACTTGATAAATGCCACAAATCGCATTAATTACCAATTGCGAATCTCCTTCAATTTGAATTTTCCGAATTCCTCTTTCAAATGCTTTAGCAAGACCATTATGTAAAGCAGTGCATTCCGCAATGAGGATCAATGCATTACCAAGCTTATAAGAAGCAGCCATGGATACTCTACCTCTATCATCCCGAAGAACAAAACCTCCTGTTGTTGACTTTAATTGATGCTTCCTCGAGCTATCAAAATTAAGTTTCGTCCAATTGGTAGTCAAATTCTCCCAAGCAATAGCCCTGCAAAATGGAAAAGAACTATACTGGCTATTATGGTTAGAGCTAAGCTGAGTCAATAGATGATCCATCTCTTCATTATTAATTTCCTTAAAATATTTCGCTGCTAACTCCATGACTTGAACCAGATTAGGATTATGACCTTGAAATACCACTTGGTTTCTTTGATTCCAAAGAACCCAACACACAATAGAAATTTTCTTCATGAATTGGGGATATTTCCTAACGTACATACCATAATTGTTATGAAGAAATTCAAGTCAATCAGCAAAAGACCCATGATAATTCCCTAGAATAGGACAGTGCTGAGAAATATGGTTCCAAATATTAATTACAAAAGGGCAAGAAAGAAACAAATGGTTAACATCTTCTTCGGGATTACCACAGAATGGACAATCCAAATTAATCTCAATTCCACGCCTAGAAAGCAAACATTTAGTGGGAAGAAACTCTCTTATAAGAAGTCACATGAAAATTTGCATCCGAGGTAATATCTTGAAGTGCCACATCTCACTAAGCAATCTAGCTTTAGGATGATCCAAATGATTTTTATTATTGTGAAGCCAAGTAGCTGATTTAATAGTAAATTTTCCATCATTAGAATATCCCCAACAAATTTTGTCCTCAGAATCAAGAACTGGGATGGGAATACTAACGATATCATTAACAATTTCATTTGGTAAAATTTCCTTTAATTCATTAATTTTCTAGGATTTATGATTAAAATCTATAAATTGAGAAACTTTAAAATTAAGATCTATATTAGGCCTAATATCCAATGGTATCCGTTCACGAAGGGGCTGAGCATAAACCCAATTATCGAACCTGAACCAAACATTATTTCCATTTCCTATAATCCATCTGATTCCTTTCCTAATGAAAAATCTATATCTAAGGATGGCTCGCCATACAATAGATGCATTAGTACCCGCTTTAGCCTCAAAGAAATTTGTATGTTTCAAATACTTATCTCTCATTAATTTAACTCATAAATTTTTGTTATCCGTGAGAATTTTCCATCCTAATTTAGCAATGGATGCAGCATTAGTATCTTCCATTTTCCTAAGGCCTAAACCACTTCCACTTTTTGGTCCACAAATTTTGTCCCCTGAGACTAATGGAAGCCATAATGTCCATCTGAACAGTTATTATGCCAAAGAAAATTTTTATTCTTCCTATAAATTTCTTTTGTATTACTCTTTAACATTCTAAAACAACTCATAGTGTGCATTGGCATAGAAGCCACATTTGCCTGTATGAGAGTAGCCCTACCTGCACGAGATAACAAGTTAGCTTTCCATCCTGCTAGCTTAGAATCCATTTTATTTATTACATCCTCAAAAGTATTTTTCCTAACACGGTCATGAATAATTGGACATCTCAAATATTTACCTAATTGATTAGTTGCCAATATTTGAAGGTTTCTAGTAATGGAATGTCTTAAACAATTATCTGTATTATGAGAAAAAAGGATGCATGATTTATGATAATTAACCACCTGACCAGAAATGGAACAATATTTATCAAGCAATTCCTTGATATTCTTACTAGCTTTCTGAGTAGCTTTTGCAAAAATGATACACTCATCAGCAAACATAAGATTAAAAACAATCAAACTTCCCGAAGAAAATTTAATTCCCAAGTCTGATTTTTTATCATTTGACCATTTACAAAAGTTTCAGATGAGACATTCTGCACCAATGATAAATAAAAAAGGAGATAAAAGATTACCTTGTTTGAGACCTCTAGATGGAATAATATAACCTTTAGGAGTACCATTAATAATAATGGAATAAGATACTGTGGAAAGACAATTACTAATAAGTGAAATCCATTTATCACAAAAACCTAGTTTTCTCAAAATAGCCAACAGAAAATTCCATTCCATTTTATCATATGCTTTTTCCATATCTAATTTAACTGACATTAAACTTGTCTTGCCATTTTTCTTCCTTATTTTCTGAATCAATTCATGAGCTATTAGAATATTATCACTAATCACCCTTTGAGGAACAAAAGCTCCTTGTAATGGCGATATAAATTTATCCAACAAAGGTCTAAGACGATTAACCAAGATTTTAGCTATTATTTTATAGCAAACATTGCATAAGCTAATGGGCCGAAAATGACTAACCATATCAAGATTTTCCTTCTTGGGAATCAAAGTTATATAAGTTTTACTAGCTTTAGAACCCGTGCGATGCACGGATTAATTTATAAAAATAATATTATTAACAAATTAAAATTTTAACACAACTCTTATTCTCTAAAATAGTAAAATATATTTGTTAATATAATATGTCAATTAAATTGAAAAGATATAGACAAAAATAAATAAAATAATTTAATCAAAATAATCTTTGGTGTGATGTTAGCATAATGTATTACACAAAATTTAATTATATTCTCGAAAAGATAAATTATTTTGAAAAACAATTAATTTAATAGTGGAAACTTGTAAAAAAAAAATGAAGGAACTGATACGTTATGATATTTGGTGGAAAAAGATTAAAATTTTCTAAAGCCTAGTCTATCCCACAATCATGGTTTTAACATGTTGGTATATACCAAAGCAAATATAGCCGTTAAAGGTGTCTCGAAATCCGACGGTGGAGATTGTAAAATGCATGACAATGATAAATCTTGACCTTTCATGAAGTTTCGAGTGGGTTTCACAAAGAGTGAAAAACTATGGAGAAAAATATCAAAAATATGTTTGAAATTAGATCATAAAAAGATGAGAGAAAAGTCTAGACTGACAATAGTGAAAACTTGTAAAAAAAAATGAAGGAACTGATACGTTATGATATTTGGTGGAAAAATATTAAAATTCTCTAAAGCCTAGTCTATCCCACAATCATGGTTTTAACATGTTGGTATATACCAAAGCAAATATAACCGTTAAAGGTGTCTCGAAATCCGACGGTAGAGATTGTAAAATGCATGACAATGATAAATCTTGACCTTTCATAAAGTTTCGAGTGGGTTTCACAAAGAGTGAAAAACTATGGGGAAAAATATCAAAAATATGTTTGAAATTAGATCATAAAAAGATGAGAGAAAAGTCTAGACTGAGAAAGAGAATAGGAAAAAAAGCCAGAATAAGAAGAAAATAAGAGAAAGTATAAATCTTTTCAACTTTATGTAATTAACCATATGGGAAGAATTTTGATTCAAATAGATTTTTTTTTTTTTTATTCATATCAGAAGCAAATCGGGAGAATCTAAAGATTCTAGCGGATTGTGTTTTCTTTTTTAATCCTCCTTTTCTCTATTTGTCTTTCTTTTTAATTATAACTATTTATAGTTTTATACGTTTAATTTTTAGGAGGGGAAATGAATAGGCATAAAGAAAACAGAAAAATATATTACAGTTTATTAAGTTTGGGTTGAACATTGTATAGTGTGGGTTTTCTAATCCTCTCACATAAAAACAAAGAGATATGTAGTGAACACCAAACGTCAACGTACCTCCACTATATAAGAAAAAGCAAGTAATATAAAAAAAAAAAAAAAGAAAAAAAAAAAAAAAAGAAAAGAAAAAGAAGGTGAGGAATTTATCTTTTGGTGACCACTTCCTAGCTTGATACCAAACAAAGAAAGTTAGTAGTCCTTTTGAAGTACTTATCATGTCAATTTGTAGCAAATTGACAGACAATATTATTTATTTTTTATAACCCGTGCAACGCACAGGTGAGGTCTGTAAATATAAATATTGTGAACAATATAAATTATATATATATATAAAATACACACCCGTGTGGTAGTTCAGATAGTAAAGAACCGCAGCTCCAAAATCATAAATCTTGAGTTCGTGTCTTCGCTCCTCTACTATCGAATGCATGGACTTGAGAATGATTTGTGCATCATGTAAATTAGTTTGGATCTAACAGTTTGAGATACTCCTTGTTTGGCAAAAGTGTATTTGCACAATTTTGAAAGCATTTTTATAGTTTTCTAAGCAATTTGATATGTTAATACATATTCCAATGTGTCGCATTTTCTTTTTTAATCATTATTGCCTTTATTTGGCTCTCTTTCTGATTATAAATATTTATAATTTTATACGTTTAACTTTTGGGAAATGAGATGAATAGACATAAAAAAAAAAAAACAAAGAAATATGATATAGTCTACTAAGTTTGGGTTGAACATTGTATAATATAGGTTTTTCGATTTTCCTACATAAAAACAAAAATATATGCAGGGTACACCAAGCGTCAACCTACTTATACCGCGTGAAAAAGAGCATGAAAAAGAGCAGTGAAAACCAAAAAATAGAAAAGTTAGACAATTTACCTTTTGGTGATCATTTCTCAACTTAATACCAAACATGAAACATTAGTAGTTCTTTTGAAGTATGTATATAGTCAATGTGTAGCAAGTTGGCAGAGAATATTCTTTCTTTGGCATTAAGTTGAAAATTAATCACTAAAAAGTAATTTCTCCAAAAGTCATATCTTTTTGGGAACATTACTTTTTAGTGATTCTTTCTCAACTTAATACGAAAAAAAGAAAACTGATAGTTATTTTGATGTAAGTATACAGGTAATTTGTAGCAAGTTGATAGATATTGTCCTTTTTTGGCATTAGATTGAACAATGGTCACTAAAAGGTAATTTTACCTTTTTCCCCAACTGTTCACAAACGGACACGTGGCACCAAAGGGAGGCATTTCCTCCGTTTTAGTATATATATATATAGATTAATTTCCTTTAATAAATGGCCTGTATGAAAAAAGCTTTTAATCATTCTAGTAACAGACTCACTGACAATATGCCAATATTTTTTGAAGAAGATAATTTGAAGACCATCTGGACCTGGTGCTTTCATAGGTGCCATTTGATTTAGGGCCTCTAGAATTTCTGCTTGGGAAACCTCTCGAATTAGATCTGCATTTTCAATGTCAGATATACATGGAGTGAAAACATCAAGTAGTATATCCCAAACATTGGAATTAATTTGACCATTAACAGATTTAAACCTATCTGAAAATTCTTTAACAGATAAATTTGAAATCGTCGTATGATTATCATGCCAAAATCCATGATCATCCTTCAGTCTCCAAATTTGGTTTTGCCTTCTTCTAGCTTGAACTATAGCTTGGAAATATTTTGTGTTTTTATCCCCAAAATTAATCCATTTCTCTCTTGATTTTTGTGCCCAATGAATTTCTTCCAATTGAAGCAAATGATCATATTTAGCAGACAACTCCATTTCCTTTAAGAGAAGTTGAGTATTCGTTGGATCTTGCATGAGAGCCATTTGAACATTACTAGGTTTTGTGTATATATTCCTAATATTATGATTAATATTTCCAAAAGAGTTTTTCTTCCATGTTAAAGCTAATTGTTTAAACCTTGATATTTTCCGAGCTAATTTGAACGAATTTGAACCTTGTGAATTAACTTCCCAAGCGTTCTTAACAATATTCTCCGTATTAGGAGAATCCATCCAAGTGGCATCAAACCTGAAAGGTTTTCATTTACACACAACCCCACAATTAGTATTTAAGCGAATTGGACCATGATCTGATCCAAAAATGGGAAGATTTCCACTTTAGCATTATTGAAACTGGCCATCCACTATGTATTAACCAAAACTCTATCAAGCCTCTCATAAATAGCCTCATCCCCATCTCTCTTATTGTACCAAGTATATGGCATTCCAGAGAAACCTAAATCAACTAAGCTACAATCATTGACAAAGTCAACGAAATCATTGATACGAGAAGAATTCCCAGAATTGCCACCAAATTTTTCACTCAATGATAGAATCTCATTGAAATAACCTAAAAGGGCCCAAGGTTCAGATATATGATTAGCCAAATCAAGAATTTGTTTCCACAAGACAGGTTGTTTAGCATGTTGAGGATAACCATAAACACATGTGAGTTGCCAATAAGAGTTGATCATATTATCAAACAATCTAATATTAATATACCTATGTGAATAAGAAAAAATTATGTACACTGGCATTCCACATGATCCACAGTCCTCCACTTAGTCCTTCGGTAGGTACAACAAAAAATTGATCAAAGAGAAGTTTTTTTGCTATTCTTATTATTTTGTCAGCAGATATTTTAGTTTCCATGATAAATAAGAAATCAGGATTAAACATATTAACCAAAAACCGTACCTGAGTAATAAAATAAGGGCGACCGGCCCCCCTTGCATTCTATGCCAAAAACTTCATCCTGTATCACTGCTAAATTTCTGCGGTCCACCCGCATCTAGAGTATTACTTGCACCCTTGTGCAAGAGAGCATCCTCCTCTGAGTCTTTTGAGTGTAGTCCTCTTACACTAAAATGTCCCATATTTTGCCTTTCTAACTCAGTATTAGCAGCTTTATCTCCACCATCAGTTCCCACCATTTCATATACATTCTCAGCATATTTTTTTATTCATCTTCAGATAGAGCCCATCGGTTTCTCCATATATTTGGGCCGGTAATAAAAGAGAATAGGCCAGTGTAAATAGGCGGTGATAAGGGAACGGCTATTGCAACCCCCAAAGGGTTAAGTTGCCCCCCTCTGTTATCCTCACCCCCAAAAATATATACCCACCCCTCTCAAAGACCTCACTACCCCTCATTCTCACCCACCCCTCACTCACCTCATACCATGGCAGTGACGACTGGTGAGAAGAAGAAAAAGAGACGGCGACAGCGACCGGCGACTGGCGGGGAAGGGCGACGATGACCGGCGAGGAAGGGCGACGGTGACGGCGCCCCCTCCATTTTTTTCGGCGACTCTTCTCCTCTTCTTTCTTTCTTTCTTTTTTCTTCTCCTCTACTGGTCAGATCTATCAGATCTGTGTTCCTCCATTTTTTCCGGCGACCTTTTCTCTTCTTCTCCTCTTCTTTCTTTCTCTGTCTTTCTTCTTTTTTTTTTCCTTTGTGGTCAGATCTGTGTATTCCTCCATTTTTTCCGGCAACGGGGAGGGAGGGCTACCGATGAGAAGAGGGTGTGGGAGAGGGGTTCTGGGAAGGAAAGAAGAAAAAAAAGTAGAGAAGAAGAGGGAAGAGGAGGGAGGAAGAAGAGGGGTGCGGGGTTTCGACGAGGGGTGCAGGGTTCCGGCGAGGGGTGTGGGAGAGGGGTTCTAGGAAGGAAAGAAAAAAAAAAAAGCAAAGAAGAAGAGGAAGAGGAGGAAGGAAGAAGAGGGGTGCGGGGTTCCGACGAGGGAGGTTTTGTTTTCAAAACCTTCATTTTTTTCGGCGAGGGGTATGGGAGAGAGGTCGCCGGTGAGAGGGGTGCGGGAGAGGGGATGGATGAGGGTTAAGCCATTTTTAGTAATTTTACATAATAATTTTTTTAATTAAAAAAAATAGGGGGCAACTTAACCTTTTGGGGTTGCATTAGCCGCTCCCCGCTGATAATTGTGCTCTTCGGAAGTGAGGCCGATAGTCTTATTTCCAAAAGAGGTCTATAGTGAACCAATTTTAATTGGATATTCCTTTTTGGCCCACATGGCCCTAACCAGAAAAGAATCGAGAATTTCCAAAAAATCTCTATGGGTGACGTCAGTATTCATCTGACTAGAATTCTTGCAGCAAGCACCGCTTTTACGCAAGTGGTCTTGGGACAAGCCAGTTGGCAAGGAACTACAACCTTCTAAGCCAGAGTCGACTCGGTCATGACTCAGCCTATCACACCAAGTTGACTCACCCTCCACCGATACATCATTCAGTAAGCCGCCATAGCTATGGTAGCGACAATTACTACCATATATCTCATTCCCAAAAAAATCAGCATTCTAATCCACCTGGTGTAAGACTGATCTATCCTGCCAAAATGATTCAATCAATTTATGAGTTTCATACCGATTAGATGTAGTATCAGCCTGATGAAAATCATGAATATATCCATCATATATAAAACGTCCACAACCATCTCTCCATTGCAATTGCAATTTACCATCGTCAGAGTTACCATAAAAAGAGGCATTCCTGCCATGGCCTCCGCAATAAGCATTTCTCTGAGCTTGAATTAGAGAAGCATCACTCCAAACTAACCCTCCACGGGCAAGGAGTTGAAGAACAATTTCCATAAAATTGTTTTTATCAGAGAGGTTACAATATCCCCCCATGGGGAAAGGACCAAATTCAAAGTAGATAAAGCTTTCTGACCAAGAATAAGAAAGTCGAATACCAGCATAAGAATTAACCAAGATACATTTTTCCCAGGCTATTTTGCTTTTAGTTGTATTAATTAAAACCTCCACTACAATCTTGTCATTACACAGATCGTGAGGAAAAGGAAAATAATCAGATAACTTACCTAATACTGCACCTTTACCTTGAGAATTGCTTGGGTTATCTTTATCTGCAGGCTCCACAAAAGCTTCGCTTGAAGAAATTCTTGGAAAGTCTCCCGTTTTACTAATTTGAGAAGGCCACACAAATATCTTTGATATTGATCCAATCCTTAGCCGATGAGTAACCTGCAAGAAAAAGGAATGACCAAAGTTAGAATCTCTATAAGATAACAGAGGAAAAAGAACCAGAGAGAGAAATTGAGGCAAGATCTCCAATAGACTGATGAAGAGCCATATGCTCTTCCTGGGCACAAATTCCAAACTAAAGCCGATCCATAAGCCGATGGTAACCATAGCCCCATACTCCTGCTGCTAAACGATCATTAATTTTCAGAAAGAAAAACGCCCAAACTTCATCTCTTCGTGGGTTCGGCGACCACTGTTCCCTGGTTTCCTGGTTTCCTTCGTTTCACTCTCTCCTTTTTGTTTTTTCTTCTCTTCTCCTTCTCTTTTTCGTCCCTTAACATTTAATAAATCTTTATATTTTGAAAAAATTTGAATCATTTTACCATCATATTTTTTGTTTTGTAAATAGAAATTATAAAATTTTATTAAATATTGATAGAGGTAATATCGATAAAGAAACAAGATTAGAGTAATTCAAATTTGGTCAAAATATAAAGGTTTATTAGATGTTGATAGCGGTAAAATAGGGTTTTAAAATCCATAAAAAAGGCAAAGTAGAGATAATTTAAAATATTTTGGTAGCAGGTCTCAAATTGTAACTTAACTAATAATTCGGATACTAAATTGACACAATTTAAACTTTAGAGCCTAAAGTGAAACTTGACTAAACCTTTGAACCCTAAAATGCAATTTACTCTTTTTTTGGGGGGGGGGGGGGCCTGAGGGGATAAAAATGCTCTTTTTTTTTTTTTTTTTTTTGTATGACCAAACTGATATTATTAAAAAACCAAAAGGAACAAGGGATACAAAAGAATTAGGGGAAAGACAACCCCAGGAAGAACACCAGAAAAAGATCCCACTATATGAACCAAAAAACCCTAAACCAAAACAATGCCAAAGACACTGGTAAGGCTCTATTTGGTTCGTGGGATTTACTATGGAAAAAAAAGTGAAGGGAAAAGAAATGCGGATGAAAGAAAATGAAAGGAAAAGATGAAATCATACCAAGGCAAAATTATTTCAATTAATTCTTCTTCTACCAATTTTCCATTGCAACCAAATAGGAAAAAATACAATTTCTCATATCTTTTTTTTTTTCCTTGATAAAATCCCCAAACCAAATAAAGCCTAAAAGAAAAGCAAACGAAAAAAGGCTCAAATAAAATACTGTCAAACCCCACAAGGAACTTGCCTACCCACTAGGGTTGCAACTCGATACGTGACGGTTTAGGACAGGGGTATTTCTGGACTATCCCGAAGTAATTCGGGACTTGAAAATTGGTACTGGAATTGAACCGAATTGTATATTGTCCCATCCCATCCCGAAAAATACTGGTCTGGAACGGTCCGGTTCTCGATATTTATTAGTTTGTTTTCCGTGAATAAAAAATTAAAAATAACTACTTCCAATCAAATATTATCAGCTTGATTAGCCACAAAAATGGGCTATTTCATTGCACATTTGCACTTGGCCATCAAGGATTTACATATACCTGCTCTTCCATAAAATGGACTACATAAAATCATAGTCATAAATACATAATCATTAATTATAATTCATTGATTCATTCATAATAGTGATAGCACAATAAACTAAATACTAATAAGTCCAATTGTCCATGCTTTCTCATAATTTAAAACCAAACACTAGCAAACTTGACATCTAACAAGAGAAAAAGAAGAGATAAAAAAATTAACAAAAATTTGTATTACAAATTCAGCAGAAAATAATAATAATAATAATAATAAATTAACAAGATATCCTAATATCCTATGATACAATCATTGAATCATACAACTAAATGAACTAATTATCAGCAGAGATTAGAAATTAAAAGAACAAACCCTATGTAAAAATAAACTATGTCAGTAGAAAAATATATATATATATATAAACCCCTCAAACCCTTAATAGTAGAGTGAAAAAGGGAGGGAAAAAGAAATCAACCAAATTAAGACACCTAAGTCCTAACCCTAAACCAGTTACAAATTGGGTAGAGACGAAAGAAAGAAGGGGAATTCCAACCTACAGATGGAGATTGCCGGAGATGATGATCGGTAAACAAAGCTCAGAAGTCAGATCTGCAAAAATATCAATCAATTCTAACATGAGGTACTAGAAATTTAGGGGGAAAAAATAAGGGAAAAAATAGGGGATTTGGTACCTTTGTGGTGACGCTGTGATCGTGTGCCTGTCGGATTGGTTGAGTGAGGCTGAGGTGAGTTAAGTCACGAGTGTGCGAGGTGGAGTTATAGAATGTGGACTCTTGTGTGGCTGGAGATGTGGAGAATGGAGACAATGGAGTGGTGGCTGCCTGAGTGGCTGGTGGAGAGTCTGGAGACGTGGAGTTGTGCTTGTGGGCTTGTGAGTTGTGGCTGGTGACTGGAGTGGTGACTACCGGACTGGAGATTGGAGAAGTGGAGACTAGATAGGGCGACGGCGTTGAGGGAGAAAGTGAGAATGAGATGAGAACAAGTCACTAGGTCAGGTAGGGTTTTTTTTTGTTTTAGGCAGAAGTCAAAATGTCAAATGGGTTTTATTTATTTATTTTTTTGTTAAGTAAAAACGAAACGGAAATATTCCAAATAATATATATTATATATTATACATATATTATATATATATATATATATATATATATATCATTGGTACTTAGTCTGGGAATTTGGTATGGGACGGTTCTGAACACCCCTAAACCAAGTCCCGTCCTGAAAAAATTCGGTTTTTAAAAATGGTCCCAAGGCTCGGACTGAACACTGTTTATCCCATCCTGTCCTGGACCGAATTGCTCGGAATGGTCCAACTCTCAGAATTCCCCGAACCAAGTTGCACCCCTACTACCCACAACATCAATAGCAAGACAACACCCAAAAAACACTTTTACTACTTGTTTGTTGGATTAATGTGTGCACGAGGGCATGTGCTGTTCTTAATTTGAATGGACCTCGATCCAGATCGAGATGAGAAGCCCACATATTCTAGTTATACTGTTCCCAGCACAAGGCCATGTCAATCCCCTAATGGACCTCTCGCGATGCATCGCTAAATGTGGCATCAAAATCACGTTTGTAAACACAGAATCCATTCACAATCGCGTAATGAGTGCAATCACAGACAGGGATAGCTTCTTGGATGCTCGAATTCATTTGGTTTTGATCCCAGATGGATTGGCTTCTGAGGAAGATAGGAATGATTTAGGCAAGTGATTTAAGGTAACTTTAACTGACATGCCTTCCAAGCTTGAGGAGTTCATACAACGCATCAATGCATCGAATGGCAATGATAAGATCACGTGTGTTCTTGCCGATGCAAATATGGGTTGGGCCCTTCAAGTTGCTGATAGGATGGGAATCAGAGGAGCTATCATATGGCCTGCGTCCGCTGCATTTTTTTGCCTTGGTATTAAGCATCCTAAGTGTTACGAGCTCGATGTTTCGACCCACTACCCGTGCGGCACTTAAGCTTCACGCCCTACTCGTGAACCCTTAAGTAAGCCTTCAAGCGCACCACCAAGCTAGGAAAGAAAGAAACCACACTCAGACACTTTGTGGAAAGGAAACTTGTATTGCACTATGGAAGCTTTACAACACTCAAGAGCTACAATGCTTGGATGGTTTGGCCAAATGAGGCCTCCCTTCTTATATAGACTCCTATGGACTATTCTAGAAAATAATAATTGCTTGGGAGAGTTCTAGAACATTCTCTAGAAGCTTCCCACCTCCTCAAAGGAATACTCTAGAGACATCTATTTACAAGAATGTACAAGAAGGCTCTAGAATACTCTAGACTAATCTTGCTTCCCATTGTCTAGAGTTGTGTAGAGAAGTCTAGAACATTCTAGAGACTGTGTCCATCTAGGCGGGGTCCATCATTTGCGCGCGTGCCGTGTCATTCTCTCCCACCTGATCTGGCGACGTCCTCATCGCGCCTTCTTCTCTGAAGAGCTGAATGTGATCCTTGAACTGCCACAAGGATTCTTCCGACTCCCAACTAGCTTCAGATTCTGGCAAGCCTTTCCACTTCACAAAGTACTCCTTGTACCTTGGAATTCCTTTTCGTCGTACCTCCCTATCTGCTAATATACAATCAACTTCCTTATCGAATGAGGTAGCGACGATTGGCGGGGCTCTCTTTGATTCTCTTCGGCTTGGGTCTTCCTTGTCTTCGTGATATGGCTTCAAGTTGCTTACATGGAAGACTGGGTGAATCTTGAGCTTTGACGGCAGCTCCAAGTGATATGATGCCTTGCCCACTTTGCTTAGTACTGGGAATGGTCCCTCGTATCGCCTCAACAACGCCTTATGATATCCCCGAAACGTCTTATATTGTGAGGGTAGGAGCTTGAGCAAGACAAGGTCTCCTATTTGGAACTCTACCACCCTTCGCTTCTTGTCAGCCCACTTCTTCATCTTTTTAGCCGCTTTCTCCAGATAAGTACGGGCCAACTCTCTTTGTTCCTGCCAGCCCTTGACTGTTTTGTAAGCTGCAGGGCTACTTCCTGTGTAGCCTGTCATAACCATGCTAGGTGTCAAGGGTTGCTGCCCTGTGGCTAGCTCAAAAGGACTATGCCCCGTCGACTCTGAGCGCTGTAGGTTATAAGAGAACTGGGCCACATCCAGCAACTTTGCCCAATCCTTTTGGTTGGCACTCACATAATGCCTCAAGTATATCTCCAGCAAGGCATTCACCCGTTCAGTCTGGCCATCGGTTTGGGGGTGAAAGCTTGTAGAGAAGTTCAACTCCGAGCCCAACATCTTGAAGAGCTCCGTCTAAAACCGCCCTGTGAAGATCTTGTCCCTGTCGCTCACTATAGATCGCGAAACTCCCCAATACTTAAATACATGTTTGAAGAATAGCTGGGCTGCTTCTTCTGCTGTGCAATCTGCCGGGGCCGGTATGAATGTCGCATATTTGGTGAACCTGTCAACCACCACAACAATCGACCCACAGCCTTCTGACTTGGGTAGCGCCACAATGAAGTCTAGTGAGACACTTTCCCAAGGTCTCTCTAGAATGGGAAGCGGCTCCAACAATCCTCCTGGATGCCTCTGTTCCATCTTGTCTTGTTAGCACACAAGACAAGTCCGCACATACGACTCCACGTCGTCCCTCAGCTGTGGCCAATAGTAGGTGTCCCCAACTAAGGCCAATGTTCTATGAGTCCCCGGATGTCCTGCCCACTTGGAGTCATGACACTCCTTTAAGATCTCTTTCCGCAAGTTTCCCCATTTGGGCACGTAGATCCAGTTCCCTTTTATGTAGAGAAGATCACCTTCTAGCCAAAATCGCCGTGTCTTACCCTCCTTTGTAAGCTCTACAATGCTTTTGGCTTTGGGATCGTGCTGCAATCCTTCTCGAATCCGATCTAGGAGAGAGCTTTGTGGGCGTGTCATAGCTGCAAACTCAGCCTTCCGACTTAGTGCGTCTGCCATCAAGTTAGCCTTACCGGGTTTATACTCCAACGCATAGTCGAACTCTGCTAAGAAGTCTTGCCACCTAGCTTGCTTTGGAGAGAGCTTCTTCTGTGATTGAAAGTAGCTAGTGGCCACATTATCCGTCTTCACTACAAACTTAGAACCAAGTAAGTAGTGTCGCCAAACCCGTAGGCAATGTATGATTGCAGACATCTCCTTCTCTTGCACCGTATAGCGCCTCTCCGTATCGTTGAGCTTCCGACTCTCGTAGGCTATCGGATGTCCCTCCTGCATAAGAACTCCCCCAATAGCAAAGTCTGATGCATCTGTGTGAAGCTCAAATGGCTTGCTGAGATCTGGCAAACTCAGCACTGGCTCCTCTATAATTGCCTTCTTTAGTCCCTCGAAGGCATTTTGGCATTGGGCAGACCACTCCCATGTCTTGCCCTTCTTCAAAAGATCTGTGAGGGGCGCAGCCTTAAAG
Source organism: Liquidambar formosana (assembly GCA_039720395.1). Taxonomy (NCBI): domain Eukaryota; kingdom Viridiplantae; phylum Streptophyta; class Magnoliopsida; order Saxifragales; family Altingiaceae; genus Liquidambar; species Liquidambar formosana. The sequence continues at coordinate 133,704 of JBBPBK010000270.1, forward strand.
GAATACCCCTCAATGAACCGCCTATAGTAGTTGACGAGCCCTAAGAAAGATCGCAACTCCGATACTTTGGTAGGCGAATCCTATTCTTGTATAGTCCTGACTTTGGCTTCATCCATCATGAGTCTTCCATCCTTGATTCGATGACCCAAGAAGCTGACCTCCTCTTGGGCGAAGGAGCATTTCTCCTTCTTCACATACAGCTCGTTTTCTCGCAATACTTGGAAGACAGTTCTAAGGTGCTGGACATGCTCTTCCAGCGTCTTACTATACACCACTATGTCATCCAAGTATACTACTACAAATTTATCTAAGTATGGATGGAAGATCTTGTTCATCAAGGTACAGAAAGTAGCAGGCGCATTAGTGAGACCAAAGGGCATAACAAGGAACTCGTAAGATCCGTACCTCGTCACACAGGCAGTCTTAGGCTCATCCCCTTCAGCAATCCGCACCTGATAATACCCCGAGCGAAGGTCGAGTTTGGTGAAGTACCTTGCTCCTCCAAGCTGGTTGAACAAATCAGCTATTAGTGGAATGGGGTATTTGTTTTTCACCGTCACCTTGTTGAGCGCCCGGTAGTCGATGCATAACCGCAAAGACCCATCATGCTTCTTCTGAAATAGCACTGGAGCTCCATAGGGCGCCTTAGATGGTTGAATGAAGCCAGCATCGAGTAAATCCTTCAATTGCTTCTTCAACTCCTCCAACTCTGGCGGGGCCATGCGATAAGGCGCCTTGGCAGGGGGTTTAGCCCTAGGCTCCAGCTCTATCTTATGATCCACCTCCCTCTTAGGTGGTAGTCTCTTGGGCAACTCCTTGGGCATCACATCATGGTACTCGGCTAATACTCGCTCTATCTCCTTGGGCATCTCCTCTGAACCACCTTGGGAAGAATCGTCTGTCTTCAAAGTCGCAAGGTAGGTAGACTCCCCTTTCTTTAAGCCCTTGGAGAACTGCATTGCCGATAATGCCTTGCCCTCGATCTTGGCTTGTCTCGTCACCGGAACCATGCAAGTAGTCCCTTCTTCAGCAATGCACATGACATTGGAGGAGGGAATTGGGAAAGCCTTGACCTTGTCCATAAATTCCATGCCAAGCACCATGGGATAGTCGTCCATGGGAATGACCGAGAAATCTGCCATTCCACTCCATGAGCCGATGCACAGTTTTACCTCTCGTGTCGCCCCATCAATAGGTTTAGCAGCTGAGTTGACCGCCTTAAGCCACCCGCCTTCCTTGGTTACCTTGAGACCTAGTCTCTTGGCTTCCTCTGTTGCGATAAAGTTGTGTGTTGCCCCTGTATTGACCAAGGCACGGGACGTCTTCCCATTCACCACTGTATCTACATACATGAGTCCCTTGGTCGGGGCCTTAGATGCCTCAGCCTTAGCCTTCACAGCATTCAGCATCCGGAGAGAGCTCACCCTCGTCTCCTCTCCTACATCCTCTTTTTCTTCTTGCTGGGATGCCAACGCATTAAGGGCCTTCCTCTTAGGACAGTCCTTTATGAAGTGAGGTCCATCACAGAAATAGCACGCCCTGTTGGGCTTGGACTGGTCCCTGCCCTTGTCACCATGCTTGTCCTTCCTCACGGATGGTCTTCCTAAGTCAGACTTCCCTTTGGCTTCCTTGTCTCCCCCACCTTTCCCATAGTTGCCCTTTTGCCCCTTAGATTTGTTATCATTCTTCTTGTACTCTATAAGTGACTCCGCAGCCGCTATGGCTGAAGACAAGGTCTGCACTCCATGGCGTTGCAGCTCTTGCTTAGCCCAGGGTTGGAGGCCACTCATAAAGTAGACGAACTTGTCTTCTTCGGTAATATCCGGGATTTCAAACAAGAGGTTGGTGAATTCCGACACATATTCCCGGATAGTACCCTTTTGTCTTAGCCATCGAAGGCGTTCTTTGGCCTCAAAGCGAGCATTTTCAGGGTAGAAGTGCAACTTAATATCTTGCTTAAAATCATCCCAAGTCTCTAGGGTGAACATACCTTGCTCGATCTCTGTGCTCCGTCGACGCCACCACAAGAGAGCATTGTCACTAAGGAACAAGGAAGCTGTCGAGATCTTGCTAGCATCATCCTCCACATGCAGGTGTCGAAGGTACCTTTCAATGTTCCATAGGAACGTATCCAATTCCTTCGCATCCCGCTTGCCATCATAAGCCTTGGGCTTTGGAGCATCCACCTTCGGCGCCTCACGAACCACGTGAGCTTGATTGATTGCCGCCTCTTTGCATAGTGCCCAATCTCCCTTCATTTCCTTCATCTCATCCCGGAACGAGGCCAGCTCCGTAAATACTTGGTCTACTTGGCGTAGGAACTCTTGTCGAAGTGTGTCATCCATGGAGTTCAGGATTCCCAACGTGTCTCCTTTAAGGTCTTCCAGCGCGGCCTCTAAAGTAGCATTACTTGGGACCTCATCCTCGAGCTGCATGCCAATGTCAGCCACGGCTTTTTCCATCCTCTCGAGCCGTGTCTCCATGGAAGCCACCATGTCCTTCGACTTCGACCTGCCCCTCCTACCAGCGTTGCGAGGGTCCTCCCTTTCCTTAGGAACATTCTCCGTAGGATCACTAACATTCGAGGTGGTAGCCATCACTGCCTTTGCGTAGTCACACACTTTGTAACTTTGGCTCTGATACCAACTGTCACGGGCTCGATGTTTCGACCCACTACCCGTGCGGCACTTAAGCTTCACGCCCTACTCGTGAACCCTTAAGTAAGCCTTCAAGCGCACCACCAAGCTAGGAAAGAAAGAAACCACACTCGGACACTTTGTGGAAAGGAAACTTGTATTGCACTATGGAAGCTTTACAACACTCAAGAGCTACAATGCTTGGATGGTTTGGCCAAATGAGGCCTCCCTTCTTATATAGACTCCTATGGACTATTCTAGAACATAATAATTGCTTGGGAGAGTTCTAGAACATTCTCTAGAAGCTTCCCACCTCCTCAAAGGAATACTCTAGAGACATCTATTTACAAGAATGTACAAGAAGGCTCTAGAATACTCTAGACTAATCTTGCTTCCCATTGTCTAGAGTTGTGTAGAGAAGTCTAGAACATTCTAGAGACTGTGTCCATCTAGGCGGGGTCCATCGTTTGCGCGCGTGCCGTGTCATAAGGCTGATCAATGAAGGGATTATCGAACAGTGATGGTAAAATAAACTAGTGTTGATCATTAGCTTTTACTACCTTTTTTTTTTGGGGGGGGGGGGGATAAAAATGCTTCTACCACTTGTTTGTTCCATTAATGTGTGCGCGAGGGCGTATGCAATTCTTAAATTGAATGGGGGGAATTACAAATCTTTTGTAGGATTCCCGATGAAGGAAAAGATGATTCAACTGTCCCCAAACATGCCTACCATGGACCCAACAAACTTTCCATGGTCCTGCTCTAGTGATTTTGTTGGAAATGATTTAAATTAACCAATTTATTATTTTTTTTTTAAATCTTTTTGGATAAGATCGAATCTTTTTAAATAAGATCAAATCCTTTTTCGATAAGATCAAATCTTTATTGGATAGATTTTTGGATAAGATCAAATCTTTATTGGATAGACTTTTGGATAAGATCAAATCTTTTCTGGATAAGATAGAATCTTTTATGGATAAGATGGAATCTCTGTATTAATGACTAAGAGTTTAAGTCTTACCGGTAACCTATTACTTCTCTTATAAGCTATCAATTCTCCTATATATAGGGATGCTGGGTATGTTATTTAGAAGAGTTTTGAGAGAACCAACTTCTGGTTACTTTTTGTGTAACCTTGAGGTTCCAAGTTTAGAGTTCTATCTAATACTTAACTATTATATGTTTTGAGTTTGTGTTGGGCATCTTGAAAAGAAGTTGAAGGTACTTGGTTCCTGCCGATTAATGCAAGATCGTAGAGGAACGAATCTAAGTTTGAGCTAAGTTGAATCCCGAAGATAGAGTTGCCAGAATCCCTTGCATGTATGGGATGCTCCAACTATCTTCAAGAAGCGCTCTCGCGCCTCTTAGCTGGATTGGGATTGACCTTATATGTAAGGTAACTCGTATTAATTCTATTATTTTGCTATTTACTAGTTGGAATGGGATTAACTCTATTTGGTGCAAGGTACGTAATTTCTGTTATTATGCTATTTTGCTAATATTCTAACAATTAGAAGTTATTTCATGGATTTAGACCAACAGATTTGGCCATACGAAAGGTTGTTTTAACATATATTATTGAAGGATATATACACTTGACATTTGAATACTATAGATTGGTGGCTTTGCAACTCAACATACAAGCTGGAGCCTGCAGCATTTTCCTTGGTTCCAAAGCTCCTACCAATAGGCCCATTGATGCCAAGCCACCACCAGACAGGAAACTCAGGGGCTCAATTTTGGCCAGAAGGCTCAACTTGCCTAAATTGGCTCGATCAACAGCCAGCCCGGCCCGCCCCGTCATATATGTAGCATTTGGCAGCTTCACAGTCTTGGACCAAAATCAATTTGAGGAACTGGCTTGTGGGCTTTAGCTCTCTAACATGCCTTTTTTGTGGGTGGTGCGTTCAGGATTCACCAATGGGCTGAACCATCCATACCCAAATTGATTTCAAAGCACTAGAGGCAAAATTGTAGGTTGGGCACCTCAACAAAAAGTTCTAAGTCACCCTGCCACTGCTTGCATCTTGAGTCATTGTGGTTGGAACTCTACCATGGATGGTTTAAGCAATGGAGTACCTTTCTTGTGCTGGCCTTATTTTGCTGATCAGCATTTCAACCAAAGTCATATTTATGATGTTTCGAAGGTTGGACTAAGATTTTACTGGGTTGAAAATGGAATCATCTCTAGAGAAGAAGTTAAGAAAAAGGTGGAGCAACTGCTTGATGACAAAAATATAAGAGCAAGGTCTTTAGAGCTCAAAGACATGGCCATCAATAATTTGACAGAAGGTGGACGATCTGCGAAGAATTTGAATGACTTCATTGAATGGCTAAAAGAATAGAAATGTTGCTCACTTTGACTCCCACACCAAAATTATCATTTTAAGGCTTGGTCAATTATCATATGGTAGCATCATAAATGAATTCCATGATTTTCGAGTGCAAATTACTGATAGAATAATATAATAAATCCATACTAGAAAACTAGAACACATGGAAATAATAATAATAAATAATATGCACGTACCTGTGGAAGCCATTGAATCCAATTATCAAACCTCTGCAAAAGAGACACACGATTAGGAGGTTGGTCTTCCTCTACTTGCTCCTCTTTTCTTTATGTAGCCACCAATAGGACAGGCTACTAGGGTTTTCAACTTATGGAGTGTAGAGGGGACTTGGCCTATTTATAAAGAAACTTTATGGAGTCTTTCCCATTATGGACTCTTTGACTTACAAGGAATAGGCCCATACTTTATAATCCCACATCACAGACAAAGGTGCACTAGAGCCCAAATACTTAATTGATCACACACTATAATGGGCTATACAGTATATCATTGCAGGCTAAACATTCAACCCATTTTTCGCAATCTAGAAAACCAATTAATGTAAAGCCTACATATATGAAATTCTAACATTCTCCCACTTGGGCTACATTGATTGTTATTTGACTAATAACAATAAAATAATACATACATATATAATCTTTTGAAAAACGATTCTCAGGTTGATTTACTGAAGTGGCCACATGTACATATAGCCTGAATGAAAACACCTTAGTAACATAATCCGGTCTAATAAGAATACCAACACTGAATCATGGAAGTCATTATATCATTTAGCGACATAAGACCACTCCACAGTCACAAATGGTAATATCCCTATCGACATGGATTTTAAATGATGAGTAAGTGTGACATGAAAATAGCATACCAAATGTGATCAAAATTGTGCTAAATTCAATATTGGCCCTCTTTATGGTTTCTCATGAAACCTTTTTATGACTCACAATAAAGCCTTTATGCTTCTAATTGAAGCTCACATGTTTCTAATGAGACTCTTATGTCTTTACTTTATATCTCGAGATCTTTATTAATGTCATTCACAACAATAAGACATAAGTACGTAGCATATATCGTATACTCAAAATGACATCAATCATACTTTATGTGCATAATAATACAGTATAAGAAAATTAATTATAACCACTATACTTCAAGATAGATGTCTATTTTCTTAAATGATTTTCTTTATGATGAGCTCATCTTGCTGTCACACCCCATTTTTGTACCACCTTACTAGGGCTCATCATTTCATGCATGTTTTTGTTTTTTTTTTTAGTCTAGTCACTTGCATTAGTTTTCTAGAGTCACAAGGACAATGGATATGAATTTTGGTTCAATTCGGAGTTGATCTTGAGGGATAATAGGAGCTTTTGTGACTTGAGGGGCATAATCGTCTTTTAAGTCACAAACTTTTCATTTGAGCTTGGAATGACCTTCAAATTGTCAATTGGAGTTCATATGGATGCATACGAGGTATTTCTATGTTCAATTTGATGAATTAATGGCTTGAGATTAAAATGGCTCGATGTAGTTCAAGTTGGTTAATTGACCCTCCTTTAGGTTAGCTCTAATTGACTCACAATTACCAATCAAATTTTTTCAAATTGACTTTAATTAGTCATCATTTTATTCCTAAAAGTGTTTTACAAAGTTTAATTTTGATATGGAAAGTATTTGGTTTAATCCTGTGTGCATGCCTATGCTTAGCAAAGGTAGAGCATAGCGGTTAACCGCCTTTGTCAAACCTAACCATGCTCCCATGGTTAGTTGTTTTCACCTTAAAATGTTCAAAAATGTATTCCTCATCGAAACACGGTCGTTTTGGCTTTTGTTTCATCAAAATCGGACTTCATTTGCCCCTTGAAACACTTCTAGAAGGAAAAGGAGGCAAAATAGGCAAAAATCCGGAGTGGGCTCGGGTGACCACCCAGCCCCGGGCGGCTAGCCGCATGGGCCCAGGTGGCTAGCCGCCTAGACCCTGGTGATCACCCGAGAGCACTTTCCTATTTGCTCTCTAACTCCTTACTGAAGCGGACTCTTGCCTATTTTGACGTATTTAGGCTCTTTTGGACGAGTTTCCTTCTAATTTTTGGTAACTTCTGAGTTACTTAAGCCCCAAGGGGGTCTCTAATAGCCCTTAGATTAATTTTTAGGGTTTTAATTCCAGCCATTGGTTAATCCTAATTGAAGTCTATAAATACCCCCTATGCTTCAGCACAAGGGGAGCCACTTTATACATTAAGAACTGAGTGTTTGAGAGAGAATAAGAGAGAGAGACTTAAAGGAGAGCTATAGGACCTGCTGTAGCCTTGGAGAACATATTCAAGTCATCTACAAGAGCAAGAGGGAATCTATACAGCAGCAAGGAAGGCTTTCCTAAGGTATTCTTCCTTTCTATTCAAGCTTAAACTAGGGTATCATGTAGAATAGCTTTATTGCATGCAATGCTTATGATTTCTACCATGGATTGAGGTTTCTGTTAGTTAATACATGTGATAATAATGATGTTCATGATGAGTTTTGCATATTTTAGAGTTAGTTCATAAGTCTTAATGCATAGTTGTGTTTTTAGTGCTTCTGTCGTCTTTGTGTTAGAATAGAGTCATAGCATGTTAAAGTTAGGATTTTTATCATGTTCTATTACTTTAGTTAGTTAATATACATGATTTAAGTTTTGTTTAGTTTGATTTTAGCATGTTTAGAGTTTGTTTTGTGTGTTTTTAAGCATGTTTGTGAGTTTAGGGTTTTTAGTGTCCTTGTTTTAGGTTAATTTCATACAGCATGTTAGCGTGGGGTTTTTTATTTGTTTTCTTCATAGTTGCTGTATATGTTTTACATATGGAATAACTATGATATTTTTGCATGCATATTAGTTGATTTCTAGGATTTTTATGCATGACATGGTTCTAGGATTATGTTAGGGCTTATGAAAGTTCGCTGTTTTTGCTGTTAGCATGTTTAGTGGATGATTTTAGGCCTTAATACTATTCTGTCCAGATTTATATATCATTGTGTTTGCATGATTTTGAGCACGTGTAAAGGTGCAAATAGGTGTGGTAATTATCCTATGGCAAATAGGGCTGCCAATGTTTGAAATTGCTAATGCTTGGAGCTATTGCGCTCAGGTAAGTGGGTGTGAAGGTGCCCCAATTCACCTTTCTTCCTTACTCTTTCCCTTCTCCCTCCTAGGGTTAATTCTTAATATGAGTCTATGGCATAATTAGAGGTTTCCTTAACCAATAAAATTCTGGTTTTTATTAAAGTTTCCATCTTGTGGAATTCTTTCTAAATTCAAACTTGGTTTATTCAATTCTCTTTTAAATAAGGAAACCTAGGGTTTTTACCATAGGTTTATATTAGGATTTAACCCTTGTTCTATTCGAACTACGTGGACTTTGATCCATGTATTTCGTTGCATGGTATGTAGGCGCTCTTCGTGAGGCTCAAGTCCATTCTAGGATCCAAGTATCCTAGGTTTCTTTTCTCTTTTCTTTATTTTCGGTTTTATTTTCTTTATTATGCATAGATGGATGAATGGAATATATGATATGTATGCTGTCTTGTAGTGATATTTATTGATTTGTGTGTTAAAAAGAATTTAATTTAGCCCAAATAAACTGAGAGACCGAAAGGGTGACATGGGTGCCTATAGGCTTTGCCTAGAACCTTCCCATGTCATAACTTAGCCTCCGAATCCCCAGTTTTCTTTGGTTTCTAAGAAGACTGTTTTTGCCTTTCCTTTTTTATGGAGTCATTTAAATTGTTTTCTTAAAACAAAACTATTTTTAAGGTTTTCTTTGTTTCCTTTAAAAAATAAGGTGGCGACTCTTTTTTCTTTTTCAAACCCCTACTTCCTTTTCAACCCCTTGTGGGCCCGTTTTCCGGGGTTCACACCTGGCATAAACAAAAAACTATATGTGCACAAAATATGGCAATATAACAAATAAATATTATTTCATGAAATAACTTCACAAACCTTAACAGCAAAAAACCCCGTAGTTTATGGGTTACCTCATCCCAAATGGGATTATGTTCACATCAAAAAATTCAATCATTACATAGTCTTGAACTCCCACTAATCTAGCATATTCAAAATAGCTTAAGACAACTATAAAATTGTATAGGCTAGGCATGTTAGTGGAGCTCAATAATAATTATTTCTAACCAAATTATTGTCTGCTTACTTTGATTCTCTATATACCCGTCATACAAAAGTTATTATTTCTTATATCATATATAAAAATTATATTATAATCATGGTGAAAAAATTCATACAAGTTCATCAACTCTTTCTTTCATATAGCCCTCTAACCTTATTAGTTCCATCATGGACAAGTAAAATTTATAAGGCTTTAGCTCATGATAAATATCTTAATCACCGTATTGTTTTTGCCTATTCAAAGAAAACACTGTGAATCCACATGTAAATCTAATACATACGCAAAATCTAAATGAGCATAATCTCAAGTACTCAATATGCTCCGAAATTGGCAAAAACATGAGATACATTATTTATAAATAATTTCTAACTTAATTTTCCATTAACGATAACAGAATTAATATATATATATATCTATGTGTGTGTGTGTGTATACACACACACACACACACACACACACACACACACACAGATATATATATATATATATATATATATATATATATATATATATATATATATATATATATATATATATATATTTTTTTTTTTTTTTACACGCAATAATATATTCTTTATATGGAAACTATAAGTGTTTTTCAAATACAACAAGACAAAGCGAATATAAAATATTTCCTCAAGTCTTTTACTTTAAAAACTTGAATGACAATATGCTTCAAGTACAATAAAATCATAAATGAACTTACTTCCACTAACCTTAATATTCACACATTGGTAAGAATTATTCTTAGCATATTATCACTATATTGATGTCTACTAAAAATATATAAATTTCTTCAATTCACATTTTACCCCTTTGTTCACCTTAGAACAATTTAGTTCAATTATGTATGTGAAAATTTGTACAATAGTACGCAGATCAATATGTAATAAGATAGACGTACTACTATTATACGAGAACTTAAAATCAATCCTTAGCAACCAATGCACTGCTCTTGGAATACAATTACTCATCTACTTTATTAACGCTAGCTTAAGCGCTCAAAATTTTTAACATTCTTAGCTCATTTAAATTACCAATATATTTGTTACTCACAAAAAATCAAAATTTTTATCTACTTTCATGAAATCAATTTGAAAATTTTTCAATCTTAAATTTTTAAATAGTTGTCAAGATCAATAATTTTGACCATTGAAAACATATTTCAGTAAAAGGTTAAGAGTTAGTAAATCAAAGGAAAATTTACAAGATCACTAAAAATAGTAGCTTTCAAAGCAAATGTGCCAAATTTAGTTTATAATTGAAATTAATGCAAAAATAGCTTTAAACTAAAATCACAATCAATATCACAATCTTTGAAAACATACTACATTAGTCATGTACTTACGATTGCCTTCAGCCTAATTATAACTTTAGCATCACCAATAATTATCAATCCATTCCTATATTGCATTAACGAATATAAACATTTTACAGTTGGTGATAGTTCTCAATAGGCTTACAATCAGTCCATTAAATATAAATTTTCTATTATTCTGAATACAATAATACAACAATATATTGTATCTTATCACTATAATAGTACCTAACATGCTATCAAAAAATTTATGATTAAGAATTATTTGTCTCAGAAAAGAACTAGAAGGGCAATCAATATTAATCATCAATTAATTCTTCAAGTCTCTAAATCCATGATCGATATTGGAATCATGAGAAAGTCGTTGAAGCTTCCCCTTTCATCATTATGAGAATTAATAATGTTTGGCATCATCTCGCCAAGCAAGAATTAACTATATATCTTAATTCTTTATGATATATTTGTAACAATCAAAGATTAATCGTAGATACATAATTATTGATGGCAAACATACTCCAAATCATGGATACAAAAATAACATAATCATCCTAATACTCAATATTATCCATGTCAATAAGTCTATCAAACCCAAGTACAATCTGTATATGTTGTCTCAATTTCTCATAGTTGTTGCTAGCGAAAATTTCAATTACAGACATTTGGCTAGTAAAAGCAAAAGAATTAAAAACTGCGGAAGCAATTCAAAAATAATATTACATATCATCCAAACATAATGCATGCAATTACAATAATGGATGATCATTTCCTTTATCTAACCAATATGGGTAATTAATTAGATATACCCATACTTAAGCTCGTAAACCTTATGAGTCTTATTATGGCGAGAGCCCTGGGTGCATCATTATAAGCTCCCCTTTGGGCAGAGAATACAATATGCTAATAGGTGATCTCCAAAAAAACTTTATCATGAGGCTGATCAACAAGAACTGTATAGATTTTTGAGAAGCCCATCACCTTTAGGCAGAAGGTACTCTCTAGATCCATACCTTCTGGCCAATCACCCCATCCCATTCTTGAATTGTCACACACAATAACCCCCTTTGGGCAGGTGATTGTATACTACAACCCAAAAACGCAATCCTACCCCACAATACTTTGAATGAGAAATTATTTCAACCTTTGTGAATGGGCCACTTTGGCAGCTACCACCCACTTTGGCCAACTACATTCCCCAAATTGGGATAGCTTTTATGCCCATTCTAAAAATCCCAATCCCAATTCTTTATTTGCATGCTAAAATTACTTTATATGTGATTGAGAATATATAATTCCAAAATTCATTTATTCATTTATTGAGTTCGTGCATGTATGCATAACCCAAAAATTATTTCATGGTATAATAATAAATCCAAAAAGAATATGCTATCACATTACCAATGCATTGACAAATTATATAATAAAATTTTTGCCAAATATTTTGCATGTTAAAATATAGAGGAATCACAAAGTAGATCAACTACACAGTTCACCTTCTGTACTAACCACTGATTGTTTCAGCTTGTAGTGTCTATCTAAATGCATGATTCACCATGTTCATTATCCATTACAAGTCTCAAAAAATGTGATGCATGAGCACTTATATATATATATGTTTAAGGTTTGAACTAGCCTATGTAATGCATGAAATATATACATGTATACATACTCTAACACACTATATATGCACCCACACAATGTCAGTAGTCGAGACTGTAACCTCTATAAAATACCACACCCTTAGGATAAAACATGCCATTATGCCCAAAAGCCATTAGCCATTATTATGTATTTAAGGAGAGTCACATACTTCTACAATCATTTTTGGACATTGGCACACACATCGTAAATTTGTGACAAAAAAAACTTGTGCCAAAAATCATAAAAAAATACGCCAACAATTTACAATATTAAAAATAGTCCCAACTTTAACCACTATCTTTAAATTTAGACAAAAAACAAAATGCGACTCCTTAGAGCAAGTGGAACCCATTGAAAAATAGTACATCAAAAAATAATGAGCCTGGGGTTATTCCCTACCTTTAGCGGGTTATAGAATTGGGTCTCAGTCATGTATTTTGGGTTTTTATGAAATCTAGTTTCTTTACTTAATTTGGTAAGATAATAAATGGGAAAACTAATTTAGACCATTTAGACATATATGGGATCATCATTGGACATAGATTTGCCGCATAATGGCCAATTTATTCATTGGTATAAAGGCAACGTTTCAACTAGAACCCTCAAAACAAAACGTACCCAGAGATGTTTTCATGGCATAAAATCATATATTTGGTATGTCAAAATAACTCACATGATTCCAAGAGTGAAAACACTTCCCTTACCTTACTCACAATGCCAAAACGAGTATGGGCCCTGTTACAAGTGTTGTTCACAAAACTTGATTCTTTATCGAATAGACAATTCAATGATTTATAACAACAATGGAATAATTCTACACCATCAAGCAACCATGTAATAGCTAAGAAAATCGACTGTCATGAAGTAATAGTTTTTACCCAAAACTATTGAAACAAGCACTAACAGATTACCCCTTTTTTTTTTCTTTTTTTTTTGCAAAGTGTACTGATAGATTCTATCATTATCCAAATACATTCAATCAATCATTCAAAGTCAATCCATATTGGGCCATAAACAAATTTTCATCAAAACCATTCAGGCTCACTGTATTTCAACGTGATATTCATGGATTCAAAAATATGTGCTACATATACACACTACTGGAACTACACATGAACAAGTGAGCCACTGTAATAGATATTTGCAAAAATTATGATCATGAGAAGAAGGGGAACAAAACACCTTTAACGGCTTTGCTGGCAATTGGCCGGAAAAATAAACAACAGCTCTATAATATACAAACTGAAAAGGAAAACCCCTTTAGTTTTTAATTTTCAATTAATTAATTAATTATTTATTTATTTTTGCTATATGACAAAACATGAAGGCTATACGAAAACCATATATTTATTATTTGTTCATGGTTTAATAAAATCAAAATCTTATGGATTTTGTGCATGTATATTGCATCAAAAATATCATGAACTAATAGGCTTCCAAACTAAATTTATAAATTATCACGACATTGAGAGCAACGGGAACCAAAACCCTTTACATGCCTTCGGTAGCTAGAAACGAAAGTGGCAACAGCAATGTTCCTGGTAATACCCCAAAACCTTTACAACAATGTATACATGTATATAAATAAATAAATAAATAAGTAAAAAACATTATCATCATTATGATTGTTATTAGGCATGAAAACCATACCAAAACAAAAATATCTCAACCATGATTCTAGTCCTAGCATGGTGGCTCTGATACTACTTGATAGAATAATATAATAAATCCATACTAGAAAACTAGAACACATGGAAATAATAATAATAAATAATATGAGTGTACCTGTGGAAACAATTGAATCCAATTATCAAACCTCTGCAAAAGAGACACACGATTAGGAGGTCGGTTTTCCTCTACTTGCTCCTCTTTTCTTTATGTACCAATGGGACAGGCTACTAGGGTTTTCAACTTATGGAGTGTAGAGGGACCTGGCCTATTTATAAAGAAACTTTATGGAGTCTTTTCAATTATAGACTCCTTGACTTACAAGGAATAGGCCCACACTTTATAATCCCACATCACGGACGAAGGTGCACTAGAACCCAAATACTTAATTGATTACACACTATAATGGGCTATACCATATATCATTGCAGGCTAAACATTCAACCCATTTTTCGCAATCCAGAAAACCAATCAATGTAAAGCTTACATATATGAAATTCTAACAATTACGTACATAAACCTCAGATTTTGAACAATAATATGTGACATCTTGGCCTATAGATGACATGTATCCAATTGTACGTTGGTGAACCTACACATCCACACAGGAGAAACCACCTAATTCCGTTGTTGTAACCTTTAGTTCAGCTGAAGTTTTTGGGAGTTTTGGGGGTTGTGGATTCAGCTAGCTAGGAATAGGGAGATCATTGTAAATTGGAATATTGATATAGGGTTTAAGCAGATATAGTGTTTGTTTGTAGAGGAGATTCTGTACCTTTATTTTAATTTTCAGTACAAGTCTAGGGAGACAGCAGCCAATAGAGTAGCTGAAGTGTGTGTATAAGTGGTAGGTTGGCTTTGCTTCATGAGCTTCCTCGTACAACTTATGAGTTTGTTTGCAGCATTGAATTGCTTGGGTCGTACATGTTTAGTGAGTTCTTAATAAAATTTTGTTGCATTCATTGAAAAAAAAAAAAAGAAAAAAAGAGGGCTCTAGACTTGGTAGCGACAAATATTATGGACCAGCCCCAAGAACTGCCGGCCACATTCCACCACTATCTACATCTCTTCTTAAAAGCAAGCATATATTGTTTCTCCCGCACCCTTATCCACCACAATATGAATGTAGTATGTGAATCTAATTCTTTTTACTCTAGCTTGATCGATTATTCAGTTACTTCTAACCCTCAACCCAAAAAAAAAAAATGCTAACTGGCAAAGAATGGGACAACGCTAAACTTGAGCCCTTTTAATTTTCAGAAACTCACCAAACATAAAACAAAACCCCAAGGGGTTTCAGTAGGGGGGAAAAACAAAACTACTGAAGAAGCAGACACACATATGCAGACCAAATTCACTATTTTTGGATAATCAAGTTGGTCTTCCACAGGCTGGACGGGACTACTTCAATTAGCTGTCATGTCATACTCTGTAAAAATTTATTAATGTTATGACTTTGTAATCTTCTAAGTTCTAATTTATATACACTCGTTTGTTTTCCAAATTCTGTTTTCAATCAAGACAAATAAATCCATGCACGGTGCCACTAGAGTAAACACAAAGAAATACATCAAGGGTCGATGAAACCGAAGGAACTAAATTTAAAGAGAAGCACCAAGACAAGGAAGATAAACCAAATAATGGCAATAAGTCAGTGTGAAAAGAACAAAGATAATGAATGGTATACAAAGAAACAAGAATGGAAGGATTCCCAACATTGAGATTCAAATAAACATCAAAGCATATGAAGACAACACCTTGAGCATTGGCTCCTAGGCCATTGCTCCCAAGCTACCTATAAAACTGACATATATTTGCTTGGAAAAAATCATCAGAATCAGTAGAGTACGTAAAAGAAAAGAGTAAAAAAAATGGGCAATCCACATGTTCTAGTTGTGCCTTATCCAGCTCAAGGCCATGTGATTCCTCTAATGGAATTTTCACAATGCTTAGTCAAACATGGCTTCAAAATCACATTTGTGAACACCGATTTTAATCATAAGCGGGTAGTGAATGCCTTAGCAGAGACAGATAATGCAACAGATCAAATTCATTTGGTATCGATTCCAGATGGATTGGAACCTCGGGAGGACAGGAATGACATAGGAAAGTTAACTGAAGCTCAGTTTCGTGTCATGCCCAAGAAGCTAGAGGAGCTCATAAAAGAGATCAATGGATCAGACGGTGATGAGATCAGTTGTGTTGTTGCTGATACAAATATGGGATGGGCCCTGGAAATTGCGGAGAAGATGGGAATCCCACGAGCTGCCTTTTGGCCTGCAGCAGCTGCACTGTTGTTCTTAATATTTAGCGTCCAAAAGCTTATTGACGATGGGATCATTGATGACAATGGTGAGATCCTCTGTCCCTAAATTTTTTGCTCTGCAATTTATGCAACAGGATAATACAATTATAGAAATGGATTTCTTTTCTTTTCTTTTCCTTCTTTAATTTATTATTGGAGTATTATTTTTGTAGGAACTCCAATTGGAAAACAGATGATTCAGTTGTCACCAAACATGCCCGCGATGAACCCAGCAAACCTTGCGTGGGCTTGCATTGGTGACCTGACGACACAGAAAATTATAATGGAAACAATGATAAGAAACAATAAAGCAGTGAAAGTAGCAGACTGGCAAATTTGCAACTCAACTTATGACCTTGAGCCAGCAGCATTTGCTTTGGCTCCCGAGGTGCTACCAATAGGCCCACTTCTGGCAAGCAACCGGCTTGGAAGTTCGGCTGGAAACTTCTGGTCAGAAGACTTAACTTGTTTAAAATGGCTCGATCAACAACCACCCCGCTCGGTCATATATGTTGCGTTTGGAAGCTTTACAGTTTTTGATCAGATTCAATTCCAAGAATTGGCTCTAGGACTTGAACTCTCCAATAGGCCATTCCTCTGGGTCGTGCGGCCAGATCTCACCGATGGGAAAAACGAAGCCTACCCAATAGGATTTCAAGAGAGAATTGCGGATTGCGCCCAGATGGTGGGTTGGGCACCACAACAGAAAGTTCTAGCTCATCCTTCTGTTGCATGCTTCTTGAGCCATTGTGGTTGGAACTCTACTTTGGAAGGTTTAAGCAATGGGGTCCCTTTCCTGTGTTGGCCTTACTTTGCTGACCAGTTCCTTAATGAGACCTACATATGCGATGTTTGGAAAATTGGATTAGGATTTAACCGAGATGAGAACGGGATCATCTCACGGCAAGAAATTCATAATAAGGTGGAGCAATTGCTCGGCGATGGAAATTTTAAAGCAAGGGCATTGGATCTCAAGGAGAAGGCTGTCACTAGTGTTGAAGAAGGCGGTTTCTCTCACAAGAATTTCAAGAATTTCGTTCAATGGCTAAAGGCATAAGCAAGTTCTTCATACTCTAGCCAAGTTTTTTACTCCTAACATGAAAGAAATAAAAAGATGGGAAGAAAGGGAATGCAGAAAGAACAGAAATGTAAGAGTCTCCCCAACCGTAAATGAACATGTATTTCAGTGTTAGGATGCCTATTGCCTAAGCTCTCAATTAACCAAGAATTGACATAACATTGTATTCGAAGATAACAAAGGATTCCTTGGCCAAATAAACTTTAAACGAGAAGTACTCATTTGAAATCCGATACCAATGATCTGCTCTGAGAAACAATGAACCATCACAAGGCACTGCCCCTAAATAAAAATTCTGTCTTAGATATGCCACAGGAAACATAACATCAGCCTTCAGAGTTCTAACAATATAATACACGATGACTTCAGCCATAAATGGCATCCAATTTAACTTCTCGGTAAACCTATACTCGCAAAAAAACCAAAAAGCTTGTCATGGCCTTTTTAACTCAGCAAACATGCACTAATCAAAACCGTAACTTTATCTACACACTTGATCTGTGAAATACAGAGTAACAGAGACATGGTAGGTATATAACATACCTTCCTGGATAATTTTTTGCGAGCTGTTCTCTCTAGGGGACACCTTCAACAAATTTTTTGGACCAGTCCCAACACATGCCATAGTCCACCATGATTTTAAACTCTTCTGCATTGCAGCCATGCCATCATATATATTACCAAAATCCAATTGTTCTGATAATGAAACGGACGGAGGCTTTGGTTGGGAATTTGAGAAAAAAAAAAAAAAAAAGGGAAATCTGAGATGGTTGAGCCCCATACGGACATACCCCTACCAAAACTATTGAAATTCAAGCCTCCGAGCCCAGTCTTTATGGTCGTCCATGAGGAGGTGCATTATAAAACCAACGTTGGTTCAGGCATTTCCTCGAACAATTTCCGAACAGAAAAAAGAGCTTTTAAAGCAACAAGTGCTCTCCATTTGTTTGGTGACCATACGTGTTTAAACCCTTATAATCTTGAATTTGACTATATTACCCTTTCAAAAAGTGCCTATCTCTCTTTTTGGTATTACACTACTGAATAACTTATTATTTGACAATTCTTAACATTCATTAACCTATAAATTAATATGTTATTAAAAATAAAAAAGAAACCTATAAATTAATATGAGGTGTTCATTTATACACAAACTCACTTAGCAGTTTCTCTCTCCCTTAAAAGTATCTTGAATGTATAAATTGTGCTAACATTTTCTTCATGTGATATCAGGTAATTAAAAAAACTTCATTTCATTGATTTAAAATATATTTCGGCACCGTTTGGTTGCTCTTATTTTAAGATATTTTTTTGCTTTTGAAAGCAAAAAGTTGTAAAAGTAAAAATCACTGTTTGGTTAGAAGAACTAAAAACGACTTTTAAAAAGCAAAATGCAAAATATTTAATTTTAAGCAAAAGCAATGAAGATTTGCTTTTAAAAGTCATTTTTATCTTATGGACGAGTTTGACCATAACTCGAAAAATTCGTGATCGAGAGAAATTGTGCCTATCTTAGACTTTTCTTTGAACAATGAGATTTAGTAGAATTTCACATTACATCGAAAGATTACCGGCGAAATCAATTTTATTAAATGCGCTTTTTCTTTTATTGTTTCTACTTAAAAACAAAAAATAAAAAGGTAAAAAATGATTTTTTTCTACTTTAAAAAAAATATTTTTAAAAAGTGCAACCAAACCGTGCCTTCCTCTTTCTTCCCCACCTTATTTTCTATCTCTCTCGTCCTTTAGTTACTGTTTTGTTTTTTTGTCCTATTATGAAAACAAATAAGGAGTAGAAGCTTTCCGACATTCAACTTAAATAAAACTCAAGTTGAATTCCAGGTCAGAGATAGACATAGCTCAGATCTCACCACAACCATCATTATTTTTTTCCCCAATACACAAACTCACTCCATTTCCGACGAACGTAGGTACGGTTGCATGCCAAACACGCCTAAAAGTGCTTATTTTTATAGGAAAGTACTTTAATGCTAACGCACCACACCGCACCACCAAATAGGCACTTGATATAGATGTTTAAATAATTATAGAGTTGGGTTTGTGGTATAAACCTAAAAGTTGAATGATGTGGGCAGGTATGAGTATTCGTTCTGAGAGAGATTTATGAATGTCCTTTTTGGGTTAGAAAATTTTCTTTTGTGCTATTCTAACAACACTTCTTCAATTTGAAAATACTAACAATCACTATTTTTAATTTTGCATCATCTTTTCCATCACAATATTGATTAAATATTCCTTCTTATATCAAGAATAAGATCATCTCTAAATGCAATAAGATCATTAATAATGCTCGCGCGACGTTTTCGTATAATTCCATGAATAGTGATTAACACTATCACTAATTGCTAAATTTGCAATCATTTTTTATTTGGAAATTACAAGAAAAATTGTTAAGCATTAAGGACATTTATTGTAATTTTCCTCTAATCATCTTTCCATCTTTATCTTAAATTACTTCATTTTAGACACTTTCTTTCCATCATTTTTTAAGAGCAATAATTTTTATGAGAAATGCTAGTCACAGTTACACTGGTCTAACCATTCAGTTGTAATTGGACCATACGAAACACTCACATGTGAAGTCTATGATGCATGTTGAGCATGGTCCAATTACAAAACGATTGTTAGACCACCGCAACTATAGCTAGTATTTCCAATCTATGACAAGTGTTACACACAATCCAACTACAACGGGATAGTTGAACCGCCGCACTTGTGGGTAGTATGTATGCCCCTAATTGTTACATCCCCATTCCCTACCGACCCCTGAAAAAAATCATTCTTGGCCCGCATCACCACTGTGGTGCACGATTCCTTTTGGGTAAATTATACTAAAACCCCCCTCACATTTCTGACAATAATGGATACACCCCCTATATTTCTGAAATTACACTCTCATCCCTTATCAACTTTGTTGGGTAACAGACATTAGCTGAGCAATTAAAGTGTCTGATATGCCCTTAGTAAACAAAGATGTGTTTAACAATTTAGAGGGAAACCTATGGGGCCAATTATACAAAATACATTGTTGTGAACTAAATTTAACAAAAATGTTGCGTTTAACACATTGTCTCGAAACATGGAACATTTTGGCGGGAAACGTGTAACTAAATTTAAGAGAAATGTTGGTTAAGGCTGCTTGCTTTGTGAAAATTTTCACTATTTTCATTTCATTTTCAATTTCATTGAAAATAAAAATTATGTAAAAAAATGTGTTTACTTGTGCAAAATAAAAAATGTGATTTTTGATGGGTGTGAGATCTTCTTGATAGGGATTTTTGGTGGTGGAAATAGGGTGGTGATGGATTTTTCCCTTTTTTTTAAAAAATTTTTTTTTTTATAGTACTGTTTACTTGAATTTTCAACTTAAGTTTGATAGGGAGAGAGTTGACAGAGAAGATTATTACAAAATTGAAACCCTAACTTTATAGAGGGGTAGATAAGTGTGTTCAGTTATTTCTATTATGATGTGCAACGGTCGTTCAAGAATAAGAATAATTTAAGTATTTTGAATAAGTTGAAGCATAACTTTTCTTAACCCAAATAGAGTCATTGACGGTATTGCAAGGAAAAGGGTGTGTTTATAGGCTTTTTACTAAAATAGAGGATGACAATGTAATTTTACAAACGTGAGAGATGTACGGAATATCAGTTGTCACAATCTAGAGGGGTGTCAGCTTAATTTAACTTTTCTTTCTTTTTTGGGTGCACGATTTCAGCCACTCATCCAAACCACAGCC
The DNA here is from genome assembly GCA_039720395.1 of Liquidambar formosana. Classification (NCBI taxonomy): domain Eukaryota; kingdom Viridiplantae; phylum Streptophyta; class Magnoliopsida; order Saxifragales; family Altingiaceae; genus Liquidambar; species Liquidambar formosana. Next base: position 154,619 of record JBBPBK010000270.1, read on the forward strand.
ACCATTGTCACGACCCGTCACCTTGGAAACTACGTACGTATTTGATCATCAACCATAATGGAGACCTCCATTAATTTTTCAGTAATAATTGTGGCGTGAGACCCACCATCACCGCTCACCGGCCAGCATGTACGGTGCATCTGTCATGTAACAAAGGAAACTGCCTCATTTTTCAATTTTTTATTTTTGTTGTTAGAGACAATATAGAGAAAAATAACCAAAATTATTTTAGATAATTCGTAAGAATAGCACTCCTATGTGTAGTCTGCAGGCTGCAGCTAACTAGAAGATCCATGCATGTGCCTTTTAAACGCAAAAGAAAGGGACTCAGTTTTTTTGCTCGCAAGTTCGCAACATGCATCGAATTTGGATTCAGTAAGGTGGGAGAACTCGGCAAATGCTGACGTTTCAACAGGCCATTATCCAAGGATTTGGATAGTCCAAATCAAAAGTTGAAAAAGCTACTCATTAAAGTCATTTTAATAATTTTAATAGCAAATTTTTTTACTTTTGATCGGGGCCATCCAACCAAGGGTGCAGCATAACTACGAGGGGGCATGGCCCTTCAATTTTTTCAAAAAATTTGACATTTGTTTATATAAATTCAAAATTATTTTGAAAAATTGTATAGGCCAGTGGCCATTCCAAAATTTTCAACTTGACTTTAAGTGGTAGTACTTGTCACACTAAATCAGATCACATGTTATAATTTACAAAAAAAAAAAAAAAAAAAAAAAAGAAAAAAAAAATCCCTTAAATTTAATATAATATATCTTTATATAAGTGCAATTTTTATTCTCTAGGGACTTATTTGGTTGTTTAAATGTAAATTAAACAATTAAAATGTATTTTACATAGTATTTGATGCACAAATCCATTACACAGAATTGACAAATTTTGCCATGCAATAACCGTTTGGGCAAATGGCATATCTATCTTGGTTTTAACTCAATGTAGATACATGTGTAGGTTTGAAGATCTTGATGATTGTAAGAGTAAAATTTCCCACAACATGTGTAATTTAATCATATCTCTTTTTTTGTTTCCCCCTTAACGTAATTATATAGTAAGACTTTAAGGTAAAAGGAAAATAATTTTATCATAATATTTTAAGTTGTCCACCCTGACCTAAAAATTTTTGGCTCTGCCCTTTTGTCCAACCAATCATCCAACGGAGGTGGGGGACCTCAACATGATGCCGAGTGCCGCCACCTCAACATTGAATTCAAACTCAACATGCATTGAGGGTACCTAGTGGCGGAGCTAGGGTGGGGTTTTTTTTTTGGGAATTTATCTGTTGATAACCATTTTCTAATATAATTCCTAAAACAATAACCTAGTAGTTATATATACAATCAATTTATAATAAGATGATGGATAATAACTTTTTTATATTATTACATAGGAAAATGATTATCAAAAATGTAATTTTTCCAAATAAAAGAAAAAAACTCCTAGGAACTTTTAGTTCTCCCTTCATAGAATTACTAACATCGTGCTTCCAATTGAGATAGCCCTTACTCGACCACTAATTGGAGGGACATATTTACCGGTTAAAGAAAGAGAATAGATTAAGCATGGGCGTTTGTTTGTCGGCAATGGGCAATCATAGACGGACGTTGAATAAAGGAGGAGCGCAAGTCAAGAGTCATCATATCTCAAGCTCTACCTTTATTTATTGAAAGTAAATAGGAGAAGATGTTGGTTCATATAGCTCCTCAAGCCAATTAGGGGGAAAAATGAAAAAAAGAAAAAAAAAAATCATATTAGCTCAGAGAGATGAGTAGTAGGCCGCATGTTCTGGTTGTATCGTACCCAGCACAAGGCCATGTGAATCCCCTAATGGACCTCTCGCGAATCATGGCCGAGCGTGGCTTCAAAATCACGTTTGTAAACACAGAATTCACCAACAACCGCATAAGGAGTGCGATGGAGGCTGACATGAATGATAGCCTCTTGGAGGGTCGAATTCGTTTGGTTTCGATTCCAGATGGGTTGGGTCCCGAGGAAGATAGGAGTGATATGAACAAGTTGTTTGAATCAATTTTATGTGACATGCCTTGCAAGCTTGAAGAGCTCATACAGAGTATCAATGGATCAGATGGCAATACTGATGAGATGATCACGTGTGTTGTTGCAGATCTGTTTATGGGTTGGGCCCTCGAAGTTGCTGCTAAGATAGGAATCAGAAGTGCTCTCTACTGGATTGGTTCGGCCACGAATTTTGCCTTGAAATTGAGCATCCCATGGTTGATTCATGAAGGGATTATCGACGGTGATGGTAAGATACATAGTAGGTACAATTGGAAATTAAAATGCTTGGCTCCTCACGACCGACGGTTTTTTTTTACCCTACTCATATTATGCCATTTGTTTGTACATCATGGTAAATTATCCAAGTCGATCATGGATAAATAAAAGGATATGTGGATAACTGGATCTGTGTCCATGTAAGATTGAGGGAGTCCACTGGCCTCCGTCAACATTTTTTGTTTTTCATTTTACACCTATATTTTTGTATTAAAGGTGGATGAGTTATTTCATATTTTTATACATGACATGGGATTTTCTTTAGGTTTCTTGTAGGACCTTTAGTCCTTCCCCCACCGGAGTCTTTTTTATTTATTTTTTAAATATGTATATATATGAACATGTGTTGATATAAGTTATATTAGTACCATGTATTACAGATTATTCCCTATGCATTGACCCAACCTACCTCGTAACGTACTTATAATGCATAGAGTATAATCCCCAATGTGGGTGACGGAAAAACTTAACTCATAACCTACCAATGCATAAAGTACAATCCCTAATGCGACATGGGTGACAAAAAACCTTATGTCAACATCTCTTCGCCTGACCGAAATTGTATATGTATCTATACTATATTGTATTTAGGAGTTTTTTGCTGACATCAGCACAGTGTATGAGGTGGCTGCTTGAGAGCCTTTCCCTCCTAAAGCCTAAGTTCTCCTTCCCTTTGGGCCCACATCTCTACCTCTTCTTTCTTTCTCTTTCCTCCCACATCTATTTTTTTATTTCCTCTCTCAGATCATATTTCTTTCTCTCTTCTTTTTCTTTTCTTTCTTCCATTTGTGTATTTCAAATTTCAAAATTTGAAAACCACTGACTGTCTGTCTTTTCTCTCTTGATCTCTCCAACTCCCAATTCCTTATCATCCCAGCAATTCCCTTACATCATTTTTTCCATTATCATTATCATTCTCATTTTTAGGCTGAAACTGTAATGAATGCAAAATTGGGTACTTTGGGTTAGATATGTGATTGAGATTAACATTGGTATCATGTATGCAAAGAGTTGAACCACATATAAAAATATATTGGCCTAAACTCGGATCACTAAGCTATTTGTGATTCCCGCGCATCGCGCGGGTTCATACTAGTATATATATATATATGAGTTAGGATCTTCTGACAAAATATTTGCATTCAATTTTTTCACATAATTTGGAGCCTGCTCAATCCAAATATCTCCAAACAAAAAGCCGAGTGAAAAAAATAACTAGTGTATAATAAGCCGTACGGTTAGATGTTGTGAGATCTAACGCCTTAAGAATGGTATAAAAAAATACCAATGCTATTTATTCTTTTTCTTTTCTTTCAATATTTTTTCCTTACAAATCCGGAGTTAAGTTGTTACATCAACACATGCATGACACATAAGTAGTCAAATTATGCCACATGACTAGACATATTATTAAAGAAAATGTTTTTTATTTAAAAATAAAATAAAATTACGAATTAATAATATTTTCCTTTTAGAATAGTGTGCAGCGTGTATGTGTAGTCATTAATTTTGTGGGAACAAATCTTTTGCAGGCTTCCCAACAAGAAAAAAGATGATTAAGCTGTCCCCGAGCATGCCTGCCATGGACCCGGCAAACTTTCCATGGTCCTGCTGCTCCAATGACTTGGCCGTACAGAAGACTAGTTTTGAAAATGCAGTGAGATGCACTCAGACCGTGAATATTGCAGATTGGTGGCTTTGCAACACAACTTACGAACTAGAGCCTGCAGCATTTTCATTGTTTCCAAAGCTCGTACCAATAGGCCCATCGAGGGCAAGCAACCAAATTGGAAATTCAGGGGCTCAATTCTGGCCAGAGGACTCAACTTGCCAAAACTGGCTTGACCGTCAGCCACCCCGTTCCGTCATATACGTAGCATTGGGTAGCTTATCGGTCTTGGACCGCACCCAGTTTGAGGAACTAGTCTGTGGACTTGAGCTCTCTAATAGGCCTTTTTTATGTGTGGTGCGTCCAGGAATCTCCAAGGGGCAAACCCAAGCACACCCATATGGATTTCTAGGCACTCATCAGGGTAAAATCGTAGATTGGGCACCTCAAAAAAGGGTTCTAAGTCACCCTGCCATTGCCTGCTTCTTGAGCCATTGTGGTTGGAACTCTGTCATGGAGGGTTTAAGCAATGGGGTACCTTTCTTGTGCTGGCCTCAGCTTGCTGACCAGTTTCTGAACCATGCTTACGTTTGTGATGTCTGGAAAGTCGGACTGAGATTGGACCGGGATGAAAACGGAATCATCCACCGGGAAGAGTTTAAGAAAAAGGTGGAGCAGTTGCTTGATGATGAAAAATTAAGGGCTAGGTCTTTGGAGCTCAAGGAAATGGCCATCAACAATATGACAGATGGCGGCCGCTCTCCAAATAATTTGAATGACTTCATTGAATGGTTGAAGGCATAGAGGCGTTGGTTCATTTTAACACCCCTACCAAATATTTCATTACGAGTCTTCAGCAATATTATTAGGTTTTATGCCTCTAAAAGTCGTTGAGGTTTTTGAAGTGCATGTGTCTGATAGTTTTATATGTTATTCTATCATATTTATTCAATTATGTCGATATTTAGTCTTGTGAAAAAATAATAATAATAATAATGTGGTAGGGGCCTAAATGAAAGAGTGATTGAACAAGTTATGGAGGTTTCCTTTGTGCGTATATGAGAATATGGAAATAAACATGTGAAGTGGAAGTTAGGGTGTAATTAAGTGATTTAGTCGGTATGTGTCCAATTTCAAGCGTGTAAACTCTTGTATGGGAAATGCTAGTTAGCCTTTTAGTTTCACACTTTATCTTACACTTTATCCTATCATGAGAGAATAAAAAGATAAAGGTGTGAGACTTAATGATATGGTGAAACAAATTTTTTGGACCAGTCCCAACACATGCCAGAGTCCCCACCATGATTTTAAACTCTTCTGTATTGCAGTCATGCCATTATATTTATTACCAAAATCCAAATTTTCTGATAACGAAACCAACGGAGGCTTTGGTTGGGAATTTTATTTATTTATTTGTTTTTTAAAAACCTGAGATGGTTGAGCCCCATACCCTTACCAAAACTATTGAAATTCTAGCCTGCGAGCAGGCCGTTAAAACTGCCCAGTCTTCATGGTCGTCCATGAGGAGCTGCATTATAAAACCAACTTTGGTTCAGGCATTTCATTGAACAATTTCCAACGAACAATTTCCAAACAGAAGAAAAATCCCCAGAAGTGCTTTGTTCAAAAGATCTTTGGAGAGAATAGGTTACTGCAAAGAGTGTTGACAGTATTTGGTTATTATATACTTAAAAAAACTTCTAAAGCAATAAGTGTTTTCCATCTTTGGTGACCATATCTTTTTAAATATTTATAATCTTGAATTTGACTATAATACCCTTTCAAAAAGTGCTTATCTCTCTTTTTGGTATTACATTACTGAATCACTTATTATTTGATAATTCTTAACATTCATTAATATGAGGTGTTTATTTATACACAGACCCACTAGCAGTTTCTCTCTCCCCTAAAAGATCTTGAATGTATAAATTGTGCTAACATTTTCTTCATGTCATATCAAGTAATTAAAAAAACTTCATTTCATTGATTTGAAATATATTTTTTCTCTCTTCCCCACCTTTTTTGTCTTTTTTTTCCCCAATACACAAACTCACACCATCTCCCCCCCCTCTCTCTCTCTCTATATCTATATAGGTTGGGTATGAATTCTGTGTTTGTTCATGTCTCTGTCTCCATGAGTTTTTTTCCCCCCCAGATTTTGTGTATATACCACCACGTTTTCTTTCAACTAAATATGTCTACCCTTCTAAATGCAATAAGATTATTAATAATGCTCGTGCGTGCGACATTTTTCGTCTAACTCCACGAATAGTGATTAACATTATTACTAATTGTTAAATTTGCAACAATTATTTTTTTTTATTTATAGAAATTACGAGAAAAATGGTTAAACGTACATTTAAGGTATTTCTTGTAATTTTCCTCTAATCATCTTTCCATTTTTATCTTAAATTACTACATTTTAGACAATTTCTTTTGACCATTTTTTAGGAGCAATAACTTTTACAGGAAATGCTAGCCACAGCCGAAATGGTCCAACCATTCAGTTGTAGTTGGGCCATGCGCAACACTTGCATGTGAAGTTTATGACGCGTGTTGAGCACGGTCCAATTACAATTCGATCACTGTCACAACTTTAGCTCGCATTTTTAATCTACAACCCAATGATTAGACCGCCGCGGATGTGGATAGTATGCCCCTAATTGTTACATCCCCATTCCCCACCAACCCCTGAAAAAAAATTCTTCCCGGTCGGTATCACCCCTGTGGTGCACGATTTCAGCCATTCATCCAAATCACCTTGGAAACTACGTACGTTCTGTTCATCAACTATAATGGAGACCTCCAATAATTTTTCACTATAATTGTGGTGTGAGACCCACCATCACCACTGACAGGCCAGCATGTGGGGTGCATCTGCCATTTAACAAAAGGAAACTGCCTCCTTTTTCTTTCTTTTTTTGTCTTTCCTTCAAAAGTTTCAACCCTATCACGTAGATATATTCCACATCACGAGAGAGACTTGTAAAAATTTAGCCTTTGGATCCCAAAAAGTTAGAGAAGATATAGACAAAAATGACCAAAATTATTTTAGATCATTCATAAGAATAGCACTCCTATCAGGCACCGAACTAGAATTTTTGGTTTGGGGTTACCACTAAAGCACTAATATATATACAAACACATATATACATACAATTTATGTGTGAAAATATAAAAATGAATTATTTGCAGATAGGTAATTAAATTCAGGATGTCACTTTATCAAATTAAACACATTTTAAAGGGGTGTCACATTGTGTCCAAACATAAAAATGTATTATTTGGATGTAAATAATTAAATTTGGGAGTGCCACTTTATCAAATTTAAGGGTGCCGCTTCATGGAATTAATCACATTTCAAAGGATTCAAAAAAATTTTGGGGGCAAGCTTACATGTAGGTCAGCCCCTAACTCCTATATAGTGTCTGCAGGTAACTAGAAGATTCATGCATTGATAATGCATGTGACCTCCGCTAGCCTTGTAAAGGTATAGAAGGGTCCTTCTCCCATTTGAGATAACTCTTACTCCGCCTTGATTGGAGAGATATATTAATCATTAAAGATAGAGAATAAATTAAGCAGGTGTTTTTTCAAAAACGACATGCTTTGATATTATGTTAAGTTTCTAATTTATAAGCCTAAGCTTATAAGTAAAGGGCTTAAACAAGTATATGAAGTTATGTCAAACTTAATATTTAGGCGATGTGGGATGTCATACATTTCTAATAACGAGCAATCATAGACACAACGTAGAATATAGGAGGAGCGCAAGTGAAGAGTCATCATATCTCAAGTTCTCCCTTTATTTATTGGAAGTAAATAAGAGAAGTACGTAGGTTCATATAAGCTCCCCAAGCCAACTAGGGGGGGAAATAGGAAAAAATCATATTAGCTCAAAGAGATCGATGAATAGTAGGCCACATGTTGTAGTTGTATCGTACCCAGCACAAAGCCAAGTGAATCCCCTAATGGACCTCTAGCGAATCATGGCCGAGCGTGGCTTCAAAATCACGTTTGTATACGCAGAATTCACCAACAACCGCATAAGGAGTGCGATGGAGGCTGACATGAATGATAGCCTCTTGGAGGGTCGAATTCGTTTGGTTTCGATTCCAGATGGGTTGGGTCCTGAGGAAGATAGGAGTGATTTGAGCAAGTTGTTTGAATCAATTTTAAGTGACATGCCTTGCAAGCTTGAAGAGCTCATACAGAGTATCAATGGATCGGATGGCAATACTGAGAAAATGATCACGTGTGTTGTTACCGTTCTGTTTATGGGTTGGGCCCTTGAAGTTGCTGCTAAGATGGGAATCAGGAAGTGCTCTCTTCTGGATTGGTTCGGCCACGACTTATTGCCTTGAAATTGAGCATCCCATGGCTGATTCATGAAGGGATTATCGACGGTGATGGTAAGATACATAGTTGCTTTGTACATTGGCCCAGCCTATCTCATGACCCACTAATGGATAGAGTATAATCCTTAATGTGGGTGACGAAAAAACTTAACATCTCACCTGATCGGAATTATATATATATGAGTTAGCTAGGATCATGTGACAAAATATTTGCATTCAATTTTTTACATAATTCTTAAATCGGTGGAGCTCACTCAATCCAAATATCTCCAAAAAGAAAAAAGCCAAGTGAAAAAAATATGTAGCATATAATGAGACGTACACTTAGATGTTGTGAGATTTAACGGCTTAAGAATGTGGTAAAAACATACCAATGATATTTATCCTTTTTTTTTTTTTCCCTTTCAATTTTTTTTCCTTAATTACTAATATGGAATTAAGTAGTTATATCAACACATGCATGGCACATAAGTAGTCAAAACATACCGCATAACTAGTCATATTATTAAAGAAAATATTTTTTTTTAAAAAAATAAAATAAAATTAGGGATTAATAATATTTTCCTTTTAGAATAGTGTGCAGCGTGTGTAGTCATCAATTTTGTGGGAATAGCTAATCTTTTGCAGGCTTTCCCATAAGAAAAAGATGATTAAGCTGTCCCCGAGCATGCTGGCCATGGTCCTGCTTCAATGACTTGGCCAAACACAAGATTTTTTTTGAACATGTGGTAAGGTGCATTCAAGCCGTGAATATTCCAGATTGGTGGCTCTGCAACACAACTTACGAACTAGAGCCTGCAGCAATTTCCTTGTTTTCAAAGCTCCAACCAATAGGCCCATTGAGGGCAAGCAACCAAATAGGAAATTCAGGGTCAATATCTGGCCAGAGGAATCAACTTGCCAAAACTGGTTTGACCATCAAGCAGCCCGTTCCGTCATTCACGTAGCATTGGGTAGCTTATCGGTCTTGGACCGCACCCAGTTTGAGGAACTAGCCTGTGGGCTTGAGCTCTCTAATAGGCCTTTTTTATGTGTGGTGCGTCCAGGAATCACCAAGGGGCAGACCCAAGCATACCCATATGGATTTCGAGGCACTCAAGGTAAAATCGTGGATTGGGCACCTCAAAAAAGAGTTCTAAGTCACCCTGCCATTGCTTGCTTCTTGAGCCATTGTGGTTGGAACTCTGTCAGACTGTCACGGAGGGTTCAAGCAATGGGGTACCTTTCTTGTGCTGGCCTCAGTTTGCTGAACATTTTCTGAACCATGCTTACGTTTGTGATGTCTGGAAAGTGGGACTGACTGACTGAGGTTGGACCGGGATGAAAACGGAATCATCCGCCGGGAAGAGTTTAAGAAAAAGGTGGAGCAGTTGCTCGACGATTAAAAATTAAGAGCCCGGTCCTTGGAGCTCAAGGAAATGGTCATCAACAAGGACAATGCTTGGCTACTAAAGCTTGAGGAGGAATTCTTCCTCAAAAGTGATGTGGTCCAATCTATGAATCTCAGGGCCGGTTTTGAGATTTTTGGGACCCTAGGTGAATTCTTAAAATAGAGTCCTTCGTACCCTTTTTTTTTTTGTCTAGTCCCGACATAAAGTTTGCACATCCCATTGATTTTAATTTCTTAAGATTTTTAAAAAATATATAAAAGGTTTTTAAGAAAATTAACCGTTTAATCCACTAGAAAATATCATTTTGAATAACTTTGCACAATAAGTTTTTCTAAAATCTTTTGTTTAAGTGGACTTTTTGGCCAAAAATTAAACATAAATGGTAAATTATTAAAAAAATCCACTTAAACTATAAATTTTTTGGAAAAACTTTCTTCTGCAAAGTTGTTCACTATGATGTTTTCTAGTAGATTACGTAATCAAATTTTTATAAAAACCTTCTATATTTTTGGTAAAACATTGATAAATAAAAATTAGTGGGGTGTGAAAATAAAATTAAGGGGTTGCAATAACTGTTATATTTGGGAAAAAAAAAATTCATCCTACTATAAGGGTTAGTCCTAAAATGGAGCTCTCATTTTTTAACCAAAATGCGAAGCCTTTAGGCGACCGCCTTGTTCGCCTACCCCCAGAACCGGATTTGGATTTGCTCAAGTTGGGAGCATCTACTGGACGCTCAAGTTGACCGTGGATGGCCGCCACGTGGAGAACAGCCTGATCCAATGGCTCAAGCGAAAAAGGGCAAGGCTGCTAACGCCGTTAGGGGGGATGGCATTCCAAATGCCAAACGACGCCGTTTTGCACCTGCAAATACAAAACGAAAAATCGTGAAAATGGGGGGTGGGATTTAGATCTCCATTTGGATTTTGGCCTCTCTCTCTCTATCTCTCTCTCCCTCTCTCTCTCTCCCCTCCATTTTCGTTTTTGAATCTGCAGTCACGCTCTCTCCCCTCTCGCCGTTCCACTCTCTCTCCCCTCCCGCCGTTACACTCTCTCTCCCCTCCCTCCGCTGCCGCTCCTTTGTCTGGTTAAACCCAAATCTGGGTAAGGAATTGCTCTGGTTTTCCATCCACCACCGGCCGCCGCTGCTGCTGCACTCTCCATTCTCGCCGACAATCAGCCCCCGTGAAGCTTCGACGGTAGTTTGGGTTTTCAATTTTTTTTTTTTTTTTTCCCCTGTCAGTTGGGGTTTTGGGGTTCTTGAGCATAAATGGTGAAGTTAATATTTCGGGTTTTCCCCTGCCAGTTGGGGTTTTCGCCGCTGCTGGTGCCGCTGCTGCTGCCCCTGCTGCTGCCGCACTCTCCATTCTCGCCGGCAGTCAGCCCCCCATGAAGCTTCGACGATGAGTTTGGGTTTTCAATTTTTTTTTTTCCCCTACCAGTTGGGGTTTTCGACGGTGAATTTAAATTTTTTTTATTTTGCTGCCAGTTAGTCAGCCATTCCCGCCACTGCTGCTGCCGTTCCTTCCTCCTGCTACGGCTGCTCCTTCCTTGGCGAATGCAGGTATGTTATTTTTTTTTTATTTTTTTATTTTTTGTGTAAACTGGGTTATTTTTTGTGTAAACTGGGGCTTCTTTTTTTTTTTTTTTTTTTTTTTTTTCCTTTTCTTTTTCCTGCCAGTTTTATTGTTTCGGAATTTCATATTTTGGTCGAGTTCGTTCTTCACCACAGAAACTGCACAATGCTGTTATGCAGAACAGCATGAAACACGAGATGTCCAAAGGAGCCTTTTTGGGAATTTTGGGAACTGGATTTTCCTTGATTATTTTGACTTGATTTTCCTACCATTTTTTTAAAATAAATTGTCATGTGAAATATGTCGCACTAGATCGAGTTCAGTGAAAATCAAGCATGGCGGCTGGGTCGTTAATGGATCGGGTTAATTTAGACTAGATTAGGTTCAGAAAAGATTATGGGTGAGTCGAATTTGATCTAATCCAATAATATAATGGATTAAAGATTTGTAAATCCAGATTTGAACCCATTAACAATTGGATAGCTGATCCGATAGAAATATAAATATTGAACAATATAATTGTATCGTTATAACTGTATAAATATATATTTTTGTATCATATCAGACCTTGCCCAATATTGATAAATTGTCATGTGAAATATTTGCCCACTACTAAAATTCAAATTTGTCGATTGTTATGTTGCCGCATCATTTGGTTGGAATGTTGAATGTGAGAAAATAATTTGGGACAAGTAGTAGCATTTTCTTGGGTTAATTTATTAACTAACAATTCATTTGGACTCATCAAACCATTCTGACCGGCCAAAACCAAAAAATGGGACTAAATTGGGATAAAAATCTGATCCCTTGATGTCGCAATAGCTTGGTTTTATGAAAGCTTAAGATGGGATGAGTAATAATGCTAATTATATCTTCTCGCACACTTTTCGAAATAAAAGGTCATGTGAGAAAAATCTTTTCAAAATGTCTTTTTAGAAAAGAATTTTAAAGAAAGTTGATATTTGGTAAACGCACGTTTTGAAAGTCCCTTTGTATCAAAAAATTTAGAAAGAAAGAGATAAACATCAAGATTTTTTGGTTTGTTGCTTAAGACTCTATTGTATTTTTGCAAATGTCAATTTGCCTAGTAGCTTTTGCGAAACTACTCTTGAAATAAATCATTCAAAGTCATCATGAAATTAGGTCAATGAGACTGACGATTTGATGGTTCCCATTTAATAGACCAAATGAATTAGAAATATTTTTGATTGGATGACTTTGAAGTTTTAACCATTCAATATGCATATTTTAAACAATTATCTGAGGAAACAAAAAAACCATTCTTTCACGGACAGCACTGGTTATAATTAGTTTTGTTACTAACGCTATAATAACAGCTTCTCTCTTAATGATTATTCCAACTTTGTGAACGTGGTCATAAATTCTTTATAATGGTTTTTTAAGTTTCCAATTGAATTGCAAGGTTTTGCCCATATCTTGGCTTTCAATAATGGAATTTTGAACAATACTTTAGGTTCCACAAGTCAATTAAAGAGAATGCATAAGTCAATGGCATCTGAAGGTTCCACAAGCAGTGGTATGCATGTTCCAATAAGAAAATGCAAATGTTCTCGTGCAAGACCATGTGAATTAGCCATATCTGGATCCGAACGAAATCCTGGTAGATTGTACTATAAATCTATTTGCAATGTAAGTTTTTATGGTTATGTTTTATATTTGATATTAAATTAGCTTTTTGCCAACTCCAAATATTTGGGATAAAGTTTTGTTGTGGGGTTGGTTGGACTTTGATGTTATTTTTATATAAGTAATTCATTCTTGAAGTTTTCCTTCGCTTTTGATGGTTGTTCGCAGGCCTGGCTCAAAACCTTTTGATATTCAAGCCTACACTCTAGATTATCATTTGCAATCCTGACCAGACAGTGATTCCTTTGCCATCTTTTGTGGAGTGAAAAGACAAAAATGAAGTGTGATATAACCCCCCCAATCGAGATTGAAATTCTTTTATTTATTTCTCCATCAACTGTGTAAAATTGCTTCTGGTTTGACACCATTTGAGTCAAGTATTGGGTCATTGTATTACATTACAATGAGAGTATGTGAATTGTAAGCATTTCAAGCAAATAATTTTGTTAATCAGATGAGTTCTAATACAATGTATAGGGAGCTACTTTAGTCATTTGTACTGATAGACTCATTGATAAATATGAATTGACATTCTGGTTTTTCATTATCTAATTTTTTGCCTGGTTGCAGAGACTCTTTGATTTTTTTAAGGGGCTGAAGGCATATTGGTTAAGTTGGAGAAAGTTTCTCCCTGGCCATACAGAGCCACTGAATCCCTTCTCCAGTGGCCAAATGGTTCCTGCTTCTTCATTGGAAATAAAACTTTGAGCTAGAGCTTGAACTCTAAACTTGGCCAAGGATTCGTTCAAGTGGCAAAACCAAGCACATATACGCGCATTAGTAAGTGTAGCTCATGTGTTCGAGACCTCACTAGTACAATGACCACTTCCTTGGGGTTACCACCGAATATAGGTGGCCTGCTCTGGTAATTATCTAACACATGTAGGATGGAGGCCTGCTTGATCCCATGGGATTAGTCTCATCCCAAAGGGATGGAGATACCCATGCTAAGCCCAAAAAAAAAAAAAAAAAAAAAAAACCACCCATAGCTGTTAAAGGTGTGAGAAAGTAGTGAGAAATCCCCTTTAGTTTTCTTGGACACCAAAGGGGCATATGGGTGTGAAATCAATGGGGTTCTAAACTTTGGGACGTTATTTTGGGATTGTGGTTAGGTGTGAAAATCAAAAAGATATATGGGTTGGGGGTGTTTTGGGAATATTGTTGGGTGTTCATATAAAAATGTGGGTGTTCAAAAACACTGGTTTACAAATAAATTGAAGGGATTGCAAACTTGCAATAGCCACATCCTTTCTCTCCCTCCAAAAAGACCACCAAATGGCTGGTTATAACTTATAAGCTCACCTAAATGGTTCATGGTAAAAGCATGATGGTAGAGAACCACTAGGGGGTGGCCCAAAGCACACACAGTGAGCGTGAAAATCTGATAGTAGAGAACCACTAGTGATTGGCCCAAAATTTAACTTGATTTAACAGTAAGAGTTGAACATAAGAGTCCACCCACGCTTATTGATGCCTCAACCGCATGCACCAACACAATGTATTGATTGTGTCTGTGTGCCAAATGCCAATAAACAATTGCACATAATTTGGGGAGTATCTGGATCACTCAGCCCTTCTGTTATGAAAAGTTAATTTGTAAAACGTGCCAAGAATAAGAAGGAAAGCTATTTTCTATATATTGTGAAATGTAAGAAGGAGCAGCTGCAGCAGGAGGAAGGAACGGCAGCAGCAGCGGTGGGAATGGCTGACTAACTGGCAGCAAAATAAAAAAAAATTAAAAAAAAAATTTAAATTCACCGTCGAAAACCCCAACTAGCAGGGGGAAAAAAAATTTGAAAACCCAAACTCACCGTCGAAACTTCACGGGGGGCTGATTGCTGGCTAGAATGGAGAGTGCGGCAGCAGCAGCGGCACCAGCAACGGCGAAAACCCCAACTGGTAGGGGAAAACCCGAAATATTAACTTCACCATTTATGCTCAAGAACCCCAAAACCCTAATTGGGAGGGGAAAAAAAAAAATTTTTGAAAACCCAAACTCACCATCGAAGCTTCACGGGGGGCTGACTGCCGGCGAGAATGGAGAGTGCAGTAGCAGCAGGGGCAGCAGCAGCGGCGGCCCATGGTGGACGGAAAACCAGAGCAATTCCTTACCCAAATCTGGGTTTAACCAGACAAAGGAGCGGCGGTGGAGGGAGGGGAGAGAGAGTGGAATGGCAGGAGGGGAGAGAGAATGGAACGGCGAGAGGGGAGAGAGCGTGACTGCAGATTCAAAAACGAAAATAGAGGGGAGAGAGAGAGAGAGAGGCCAAAATCCAAATGGAGATCTGAATCCCACCCCCCATTTTCACGATTTTTCGTTTTGTATTTGCAGGTGCAAAACGGCGTCGTTTGGCATTTGGAATGCCATCCCCCCTAACGGCGTTAGCAGCCTTGCCCTTTTTCGCTTGAGCCGTTGGATCAGGCATTTCTCCACGTGGCGGCCATCCACGGTCAACTTGAGCGTCCAATAGATGCTCCCAACTTGAGCAAATCTAAATCCCCCAGAACCGACCTTGTCTATGATCTAATTGTGTAAAAGGTATTCTCTTCAACTGACTTTTATTTGCCTCATTCCCTTTTTACTATGAAGACCAAAATAACCCCACCTTCCACTACAGCATTACCATATACTCTGTATTTCACAATCCAGATGGAAGTATGGAACACATCCCTCCATTGGTGACTACCTTGAAAACCAAAATCTCAAATATCTCTCTCCCCAAAATCTTCCAGAAGATTTAAGGCAATTGCAAAGAAAAAAGAAAAAAAAAAAAAAAAAAAAAAGAAAGAAAGAAAGAAAGAAAAGGAGTGTTCTGATCTGAGGTCGTATATAAGCTAATTCAAGCTTTAATCCAAACCTTCAATTTACAAATACATCTTTATGCAAATGATTTTTATAAATCTGTTAGAATTCGGTAAGAGATTGATGAGATTGTCCTCAAAGAGAAGGGGTGTGATTGCTGGTCTTGGCCGTCGGAAAGTCACCGGAAAATGTGGCTTTTTTTTTTTTTTTTTGGTCAGATCTGGTTTGAAATAGAGGGAACAGTGAGGCTGGGGGTGAGGGTTGTAGGGGTTGTTTGTTGTTGAGTGTTAATTGAGTTGTAGAAGATGAAGATGGCTCCGTCATAACCAGAGGGGAAAGTCATCGGCGTTGGACTAGTTGTCGGCAGTGGTAGCCGCCAAGGTGCTGATGATGGATGTTGAACTGTCTCCCTCTCGTCTAAGAAAAAGGGTATTTGGGTCCTAATAAAATAAGGGAATAAGGGCGTTCTAATATAAACGTAAGCAGCACATTTCTTTATTGTTAGAGCACATGTGTCGTTCAGTAATTGCGCCACATCATTTTTGAAGAGGAGTTCCTCTTCAAGCTTTAGTAGCCAAGCATTGTCCCATCAACAATATGATAGATGGTGGCCGCTCTTCAAATAATTTGAAATAACTTCATTGAATGGTTGAAAGGATAGAGACATTGTTCATTTTAGCTCCCCAACCAAATGTTTCGTTACTTAGCTTCAGCGTCATTATGTGGAAGGGTTTTATGCCTTTAAAAGTCATTTAGGTTTTTGAAGTGTGGTGTATCTATTAGATTTATGTATTATTTTATTATATTTATTCAATTATGTCGATATTTGATTTTGTAAAAAAGACTATAAATAAATAAGTAAGAATGTTGTAAGATCCTAAATGACATGAAAGTGTGATTGAGCAAGCTAAGGAGTTTTCCTTTGTGCGTATATGTGAGAATATGGAAATAATTAAGCATGTGAAGTGGAAGTCAGGGTGCAATTAAGTGAGTTAGTCGGGGTGTGTCCAATTTCAAGTGTGTAAATTCTTGTAAACTGTAATGATCAAATATGAATCAATAACAGAGTTTTTTTAGTCTCGCTACGTTTTACCTCTACATTTAATTTTTCAACGCAAATTACATAAATCTCGAACTTTTAACCATAATATGTGAACCTACACAGCATAACCACCTGATGGCATTGTTGTATGTGGCCTTTGATATCCTGCAAATTGCATGTAAACCTGGTGCCAAGTCTTGATGTGTGAAAACTGAAAAGCCATGGCGGGAATTTGATTCAAGGGAGGTCAAACTTTGGTTTATTTTTAAAATTTTATCCTAAATCAAAATATTAAAAAAAAAAATTAAATACAACTTTTTTACATATTTTTTTATTCATAAGACATAAAAAAAATTTTAAATTAGTAACAAATATATTTTTTAAAATTAGCAACCCACATTGAGGAATGTATCGCCTGCTTTAGTAGGTTATGAGACACATTAGGCCAATATATACACGAGATACAACATTTAATGTATGGTGCTGATATAAGTTATATTAGCTTGTGCTTATTTGATTGGGAATATTATATATATATAGTCCTAATCAGGTCAACATGTGTTGATACAAGTTATCATAGAATTATGCATTGGGGGTTGTATCTCGTGCATTGGTCGATCTTACCCCATATAACCCACTAATGCACGAAGTACAACCTATAATACGGGTGTTGGTGTTGATATAAGTTATTTTAGCACGTGCTCACTTGGATCATCGTTGATATAAGTTATTTCAGCACGTGCTCACTTGGATCATCATTATATATATATATATATATATATATATATATATATATATATATAGTTATGTTCCCATCAGCATGTGTTGATATAAGTAATATCAGCACCACGCATTGGGGGTTGTACTCCTTGCATTGGTTTAATATATCTCATATATTCCCATTAACACAAAATGTACAACCCCCAATGTGAGTGTTGATATAAGTTATATTAATACGTTTTTACCTGATCATCATCCTATATACATATATATTCGGTTAGGATTGAAATATACAAATTTTTTAAATAAATTTTTGTAAGTCTGATTCATATTTTTGAAATCCACCCTTGAATTAGATACTACCGTTGCATATGACAACTCATTCCTCCAACGGTGTCCTATTACAATCGGCTTATATTAGGGATGGACATAAAAACAGAAAAATCGGACCAAACCGGGCGGTTTCGGCTAGTTTATTTCACTAACTCGGTCGGTTCGGTTTTATATTTAAGAATTTTTGTGTTTTTAGTTCGGTCCACGGTTCACTTACTTTTATTACGGAAACCGACCGAACCGAACCGATATTATGTATATATCTGGTTCTCCAGTTTTTATGTTTGCATTCAAACATACAAAAGCGAGGCAGATGCATGGTTTTCAAAAAAAAGAAAAGGGAAAGAAAGTAGACGTCAAAGTGGAAATTAAAAAAAGGTGGGGCCCAACGTCTATCAAGCTTTTTCACCTTCACCCTTCTTCATCCTTTCTACCAAAAAGCAGAAGCACCAGAAGCAAAAAGTTGAGGATGGATGCTGGCCAGCTCTTGACAGACGAAGACGACGATGATGACGACAACGCTCACGCTCACGCTCTCAACGACGGCCATCTTCAACGCTCACACTTTCAACGGCTCAACGCCGTCTTCGACTATGATAAACGACGGTAATAGCTTCCACAACGCTGTTCAGGTACCCATTTCTCGATCTTCTATATATATCTATATATATATACACACACACACACAAGTGCACACACACACCTATATATATATATGGATTCATGAATGTATATTTATAGGGAAGATCTAATTTCTAGGGCTTTTTTTTGTTTATCAAAGGAGAGGAATTGCTTTAGATTTCAATCCCCTTTAAATCGAAAAAACTAATGGAACCGCACTGATTAATATTTGGTCAGTGTGGTGTGATTTTCATTGTATGTCGGTCGGCTTCGATTGACAAATTGGCAAAACCGACACCTTCGGTTCGATGGCTATTACCCTCAAAATACCGACCGAACCGAACCGTGTCCAACCCTAGCTTATATAGCAAGACTCTCTCTCTCTCTCTCTCTCTTTTTCATTTTCTTCGTTATTTAATCATCTTTTCATCATAAATTAAATTTTGTATACTCCGTATTTTCTTTCAACCACTTTCTAGGAGTAATGCCTTTCAGTACTTCCCCATCCACCACCCCCCCTCGAAAAAATCCTTCTCCGCTCCTCTACCCTCCATTCCCTACTTTCAATTCATCCACCATTATAGAGACCTCCACTACAACAAACCCAAAAAACACTATCACGTACCATTGTCCAACAGGATATTTTCTTGACCAACATGTAGTGTGGATTTTTTTTTTTTTTTTTTGGTTAAAAGGAAAGAACTTTTCTTTCCTCAAAAAAATGAAAAAAACTTCAAAGTCATTGGAATTAGTCTAGTGGTGAAAGAAGTTAGGGTAAAGGATAGGATTTGGCTAGGTTAGAGGTTCAACTCCCTCCAATTGAACTGAAAAATAAATAAATAAAAAAATAAAGAAAGAAAGAAAGAGGAATTGAAAGAATTTCATTCCAATGAATTTTTCATTTAAAAAAGAGGAAATGCCAATTTTTTTTCACCTCTATCGATCACATAATTAAATTCCACCATGCGAGAGAGTTATAAAAATGTAGCTAGAGGAATAAGGCCACAGGGGGATGATTTATAGCACTGCTATTAACAAAAGACTAGTGGTACTATGGAGATCTCCACTACAAACCCCACTATCACCATTCAATGACAGGCTACTTTCATCACCAGCATGTGGTGTGTATTTGTCTTCTCTCTCTTCTTCTTTCTCCTTCTCTTTTTTTCTTTTTTTTTTTTTTTTTTTTTAGGATAAAAGGAAAGTATTAAGTTTCCAACTTACAAGCCTAATCTTATAAGTGTAGGGGCCAAATAGGTATACTCTCCCTCACGTGCAGGCTTAACTTAGGTCTTGCATGTGAACAACAAACACATGCTCAATAGACCTACGAACAACATGTTCTGATACTATGTAAAGTTTCAAACTTAAAAGTATAAACTTATAAGTGGAGGGTCCAAACAAGTATATGAAGTCATGTATAACTCGATATTTAATCGATGTGGGATCTAGTATATTTCTAACACTCCCCCTCATGCCTAACGAGATAGAAACATGCCTATCATATGGACAATAAAGATGGGTTTATGAGCAAAGCAGATCCAAGAATGACATGTTCTAATACCATGTAAAGTTTTCAACTTAAAAGTCTAAGCTTATAAGTGGAGAGCGCAAATAGGTATATGAAGACATGTTTAATTCGATATTTAATCGAAGTGGGATGCATATATTACCCCAAAAAATGGAATTAAAAAAAAAAAAAAAACAAACAAACAATATGACCTCATAAAGCAATATGACCCCGCCTATTTAAAGTTAAAGGATGATAATGACATAAAAGTTACCCCGTAGTATAGATGAAAAGAGATCACCTCGATAACACACTCGCATGCATATGCAGTGAGTGAGGAGAGTTGCTTATATAGAGGAAATTGAGAGAGAAATTAGAAAAGAGAAGAAAACATGAAAAGGAATGTGAAGAGTAGCTTTTGTGTAGCTCTCCTTCTGATCATGCTCCTCCTCATGGAACACTGCAGAGCTAATACTTCAGTCACGAATAGTGACACCCGCCTATGCAACGGCCCAATCCATGAATGCCACTTGGAATTGGAGGTGTTGTTGGATACCGAAATTAATGCAAGGTTACTCGTATGAGGTGGAGGCACAAGCACTGGCGGGACCAAAAATCCCCACAAACCAACCGTCGATTGTGGTCGTGGGCATGGTAAGGCGTATTCCTGTTGCTTACCCCAACCAAACGTCTACAGTTGCAATCGAAACGAACCTTGCCTCTGCTAAAAAACTTGTAGCGTATGTAAGAAACCTTTGGACTCTATAGTGGGACATTTCCTATTGTACGGTCATTGACCAAGTTATTTCAAAATATACAGTGAAACAAAACTTAATTCCACTTTTACTGTAAATCATGTTGGGCCAACACGATTTAGTAAAATCGTGTTGGGCCAACAAAATTTTGGTCCATTTTTATACATCCAACTTAAGCCGTATAATGAGTGTATTTAGAAGCCAAAATCGTGGTGATCCAACATGATTTTGGCCCATTTTTATACCCAGATGGGTTAGAGGCCCAAAATCGTGTTGGCCTACCACGATTTTGGTAAAATTCCCCTTTTTTGCAATTGCCTCGTACCCCTACTAGTCACTCTCTTACTCACTCACACTCTCTCTCCCTCTTGCTCTCTTTCCATCTCTCTCGTCGCACGAGGACGTAGTCGGAGACCACGCCGCCGACGTCGTACTGAACTGCTCGACCACGCCGTTGAAGTCAATTCTTCATCATCCGCCATTGACGCCGAGGATCTGCCATCTGCCGCCGACACCAAAGCTCCACCATCGGTGGATGTTCTGCTTCCGTCGGCTTAGATCCACCATTGTCAGGACTCGCAGACGATCTCCTTCCGTCGTCGACACCATTCGAGGTCCCCCATTGTGAACGGTAACAGTTAACACCTCTCTCATGAATCTAGGGTTTTTTTTTTTGTTTTTTTTAAATTTTATTTTTTCACGAACATTTTTTTTTTCTTCATGATATGTACAAAATAAATGACTAAAGCAAATTTTTTATTTTGAAGCAATTTTTTCTATGCTATTCGGGTTTGACTGGTTTTCTTCGTAATTTTCTGTTCTGGTTTCTTAAGAAGAGGTAATTGATGGATCTAGGGAGGGATCTGGGGTGTTTGAGGGTTGGGTTGAGGGGATCTCTTCGTCTCGTCTGTGATTTACGCTTGATTGCTTGTGTAACTGTTTCACTGTTTTTAGAAAATTGGTCTGCGATGGGTTTTGAGATGTGAAATGTGATTTTGATATTGTGATGTGTTTTTGTGACGAATTTTTTGTGAGATGTGAAATGTGAAATGTGATAAGGGTTTCGCAATTATGAATTTTAGGGTTTATTCATTAAGCATCTGTTTGGTTGGTGAGAAAATTTAGGAAAAGGGAGACAAGAGGGATTCTTATTTCCCAAGACGCATAATTTTATAGAACTCAACTCAATTCAACTACGCTTTATAGTTGCCTAAAGCCTCAGGCGAGCTGGGGAACTTTTTTTATTTTTATTTGTAATCTAAGTGCTCAAATTCATATTCTCTTATGTTTTCCTGCATTTTATCAACAACCAAATGGAGAATATAGGAAAATTTTGAGATTCGGCTTCGGAAAAGACGTGGTTTGAAATTATTTTCTACTTTTATCTTGCTCAAGTCCTTGTAAGGTGGGTAAGCATATTGAAATTTGATGACATACCAAATATCGGCTTTGATCTTCGATCCATATTTTCCTCTTAATTACTGACCATTACTTTCTCCAGATATTTTGTATTGTAGAGCTTACCCCAAGTAGTTGGCGATCAAGGCTTTTTTTTTTTTTTTTTTTTGGAAAATACCAAGCAGCAATCAAGACTTTGTTGAGTTGTTGATTACATAATTATGGTGGTATCTTGTCATATCCTGGTCAATGTTTGTTATTTCGAGCGGAGGACATTGGGTAACTTTTAAAATTTAGTTTCAGCGTCTTAAAGTTTGCTTTCTGGTCAATGCATTATAAAAAACCTGCAATGTTGGGCAGTTGTTGATTAGTTGGGAAGCTAATATGGTTGTTTCTTATATCATGACTTTGTGAGAAGGTATTATAATTTAATTATTTTTTGTTCCATTTGAGATGCATATTTGTGCTTTGGACAATTACCAAGGTCATAATTTTAGATATCTAGAAGAGACCTTAGCTAGCTTACATAGCAGCTGAGTTTGTCATCATTAGATTGTCTGCAGAAGTTTAAATATACTTTCCATGCCAATTTTGGAGGTTTATATAATTGTTATGTTTTGGTACATTTTGAACTTCTGAAAGAGAATTTTTAGAGGTGATTGTACTTGGAATGGTAACAAGAGAAAAAAAATAATAAAAAAACAAAAAACACACGGACTTGTTTTGCATGTGCATGTATCATACTAAATTTAATTCTGTTCTGAAATTTGGATTTTGTGCATGATAAAACAAGATAATTCTGCCTTATGATATAATTTTATGATACCTTTAAACTAAGCATCTTTCGATCACCCTTTAAACTAAGCATCTTTTGATCAACTTTAAACTAAGTGTCTTTATAATGATCTACATGGCCCTTGACACCTTTTCAGTTTCCTGAAGTAAAATCTTTTCTAGTTCCTATTATTCTGTATAGAACAAGTAAGATACAATTTGGTTGAATTGATAGGTGCTTGAAGCTGATCTTACTTTAGATGCTGTAAGGAAATAGGGAGTCCAAGCCTAAAGTTTTGTAATATGTTTGTTTAGATTCTCCTTCACTTAATTTCATTATATAGTTTTCCTTTCTAATTAAATTGTTTATATCTTAATAGAATATCGAATACGGGCACTTTAAGGTACTGTTAGCCAGGATCATTAATGATCAAATAAGAAGATGGTTCACTTTATGATCGACATTACCAATATCGTATATTTTTATACCAAGGTACTACGGTATGTGAATTACAAATGAAAATCGCCATCTTCACCGTCCTTTAAAGAAAGCTTGGTACAATACATACCCTTTTGATTGGAACATAGGACTTGTGAGCAAACCTTAAGCATGTAAAGACTGCATCATATATATACCTCAGTTAAGAAGCTAAGGGTGATACTAAAGCTTTTCTGCACAATTCCCTCTGTTTCTTTGCGGTAGGTTGTGTTAGGCTATGTGGAGCCTGTTCAACATGTTAACCTCTTGATGCACGTACGTGCCTGTGTGATGCTCGTACGAGCATGGGTCATGCACGTATGATCATGTGCGACGAATATGTTTCATTTAACCCGGAAATATAAGGGTTTTATAATATTCTGATGCTAGGGTTGAGAGCCGTCTTGGAGAGCACTATGTCTGGGAGTGTTTGGGTGTGAGACCTCTTTGTATTGTTCCTCAAAACATAGTGAAATCGCTGCAACTCCGTGGACGTAGCCTGAATTGGGTGAACCACGTAAATCTGTGTGTTGTTTATTTGCCTTTGATTTATTTCCGTTTTCTTCTCTATATTCGCATCTCAAGATCCGTAGGAATAGGGTAGTTTAACCCCAACAGGTTGATGCCATCTTTTTCGTGTATTTTGTTATTATGATTATTTCTAAATATTATTTGTGTATTTGTGATGAGATAGTAATGAACTTATGTCATTTGCTCGGGTTTGTTTGTTTGTTTTTTTTCCTTCTCTTCTGTTTGTTTTTTATTCAATGATTTTC
The DNA here is from genome assembly GCA_039720395.1 of Liquidambar formosana. Taxonomy (NCBI): domain Eukaryota; kingdom Viridiplantae; phylum Streptophyta; class Magnoliopsida; order Saxifragales; family Altingiaceae; genus Liquidambar; species Liquidambar formosana. The sequence continues at coordinate 178,721 of JBBPBK010000270.1, forward strand.
ATTTGACCAGAAAACCCAAGTTTGGATAAGAGTTGACATATGATTTTATAATTGATGCTGATGACAATTTTTTTATACTCTTCTATGTGCCCAGTTGATTTTCCCTAGCTCTGGAGGAGCTGGAAAGCGTCATCTGTCCTTTCAAATGATATCAAGAAAAAGAGTTCTTCTCTTAGTCTATTATTTCTATCTCTCCTGCTTTGTTTAGAATTTGATACTACTACAAAATTTGAAGTGGATCCATGATGTTGTAATTTATTTTGTTTGTGCAGATTCCGAGGTGGAATGAGTTTTTGAGATGGTGGAACTTGGAATGTAGTGAGTAAGTGAGTTCCATTTGGTGCTTCATCTAGTTTTTTGTGCGTTATATACACTTTTGTTTGTAATAGGCCCCACTTTTGTATTGCCTGTTTTGTGATGTTTTCCTATATTTAAAATTATTTGAAGAACCATAAGTTTTTATGTGATACATGCTTAGATACAAAATATGCTGTAAACTTTATGCAGTACAGTACTTGATTTGACACCAACGCTATAAAAACCACTTCATGATTTCTTGGACATGGTAAACTTAACTTCAGTTTTTAGTCTTCTATTCCTTAATTAAGACATCATTATATTGGACAATCACAATTAATATGGTGATTTCTTGATATAAATGAGTACTGGAAACTTTTATGGTAATAATATCTGTAAATTATTTTGGCTGATTTTCCAATGCATATATTGCAGATGTTTGATGCATATGGAAATCATGTTCACAAAGGCTTAGAAATTCTATTAAATGTGGATGGATTTCTTTTCCTAGATCAAATGGGTTCAAAGCGGAAGGTGAGGTGATTTTGTATTTTCCCATTTTTATATCATGGTTGCTTTTTGGTTATGTTTGATTAAAATTGATAGTGGTGGTGCGGTTAAAAGGCAGTGTGATAATGGTTGTTTGGAGGCACCCAGGCAGGGTAGTGGTGATGGTGGTGGTTGGTGGTAAGAATGGGCTAACATGTGGCAGTGGTGGTTGTAGGGTGATGCTTGTAGTGAATTAATTATGATTTGATCAAGTTTTAGTATTATGAAGTTAATCAGGCAATCATAAAAGTCTAGGGCAACCAAACGCAAGGGCACAAGTTTGAACATTGAGAGAGGCCACTTGGTGCAAAAAAATAAATTTAGGACCATATTCATCTCACTCCTCCCAGGACCTTGTTTAGCATCTGTTTGAATCTCGGAAAGCATAAAGGAAAGGGAAAAGCTTAAGAATACTTAAGAAGGAAATTCATTCGTAAGCAATTTTCAGCATTTTCCTTTCCTTTCCTTTGTGTCTTCCAAGATTAAAACAGAGCATTAAGGTTTTGTATGAAATGAATGATCCTCAGAATGTTTGAATCTGTTAAAAATAAAAAGGTAGTATTCCATGTATTTTGCACAATTAATGGGTTGTTTTTTTGCATATTTTTATTGCCTCTAGAGTTGCTTGGCTTTGAGGTACGAGGCCTTGGTTTTGCGGGACCTCAAGTCTGCTACTTACCAATGGTTACAAGTTTCATATAGGGAATGGCTGACCTTTGCTGAGCATTCACTTGATAATGGTTTTTATTCCATTTCTAGAAAGGTAAATCTGTATGATATGAGACTTGGAATGATTTTATGGTGTTTAAATTGGACTTAAATAAGTTTCTTTGTTTTTTCTTCAACATGTTGGGGCTAAAAAAGAAGTGATAATGCACTCACGCTGGAAATCCCCCATAAAATACACTTGATTATCATATAAGTTATTCTCTTGGAGGGGAACAGAGGCCATTCTATAGTTCTCTTGATTAATAATGTGTGAATAACTAAAAGAAAGTTGGATTTTCTTCCTGGAATTTGTAATAGTTGATCCTGAGGCATTAAGCCATTAACACAGATGCTTTACCCATTTGATGCCATCCATGAAAATTGGGTTATTTGACATGGCTTTAGGTTGCTGACAGGGGAAGGGCATCGTAGATTGACCATTGAATTGCATCCATGTGGTGACAAGTTGTCGGTTGTCACATGGCTAAAATCCCCATCTACATGAGCTATTCTTTTACAATATAAATAGTATTAGTTAATTTTAGACCATGTGTATTGTATGTACCATATGATGATGTTACTTTGTATCATGTGTATAGCATGGTTAGGATTGATTTGCAAACCTTATGACTAAACTAACCCCTTTAGCATAATGTTTTTGAGGTCCTATTATAATGATTTCGCTCTTCAGCTTAATGTTTTTGAGGTCCTATTATAATGGTTGTTTTTTTTTTTTTTTTCTTTCTGGTTTGCTGTCTTTTAGGGTGAGCTGGGGGTTGGAGTCAGCAAAGAGCTAAGAATAATGCATTGGTGGTTTTGTTGGGGCGGTGAAGGTGGTCGTCATATGGATAAGATTATCTAGAAATTAAATTTGAAAATTTTTATAAAGTTTAGCTTAAGTCTTACTCAGGGTCGGAACTACATATGCCCTTGGGGAGGCCATGGCACCCAAAGCCTGACAATGCTTTATATATTTATTTGAATATAAGGTATTTTTTAAAAAAGTATATCAATGGCTCCTCCAAATTATTGTTTATTTCAAATATAATCTCCCAATCATGAGTAGATCTTCATTCTCATGCGCTTTTTTTTTCATATTTTATTTCAAAAATTTGGACACAAAGTTGGCAAAGTCTAAAAAAAGTGACATTTTTTGTGACTTTGGCAATTCAAGGTAATATAATATTGTAAAAAAATTTAGCATGACTTTGCGAATTAAAAACTATGATAAATTGGAAGTTGAGTTGTACGGATTTTATTGACAAATTGATAACTTGGGATGTCCTATGTACATATGGAACCATGCCGGTTTGTATGTAAACCATTGACCTTTTGTTTGTCTAAAATGCGAAATTTAATTTTTTTGAAATGTTATTTTGTAGGTTAAGTTTCTATATATTGATGAAAAATTTCTATTTCAAACTCTAGATCAAGCCACTATTGGCAAGGTACTCTCTTCCTTTCCTTTGCTTTCTCATTCTTTTTACCTTCTCTTCGTTTTTTTCCCTTTTCTTGCTTGGGGAAAAAATTGGAATATGAAATTTGAAGTATTGTTACAAAGTAGGTCAAAGTAGTCAATCAAGGGTCATACATGGTAGAGCTCATCAAGACGAATTCGCCTGTCAAATTTGGGGTTGATCGGGTTAACCTAAGCTTTTCAAAAGCATGAGTACACGATAGGTGTGGGTGAGTGCACCCACATTGGATCATAATTTCATACTTCATCTTCAACCTCTATGGGTTGCATCTGAGATTCTATTTGGTTTTGAGTTTGTTTTGGGTCAACTTCTCTCTAACTTATCTCACTCATCTCTTGGCCAAATCAAGTGATTCAAGAGTAATTTTAAAGCTTGTTTAGCCTTTTATAAGGAAATATAAATGGTTCATACAAAAGTTCATAAAAACACATGCGTTTCACAACCCAAAAATGGTATTTTCATGAACAAAGGGAATTGGCATTATATTGTATTTTCATGTATAGTCCAACCACAAAGGGAATTGGCTTTATATAGTAGTATACGTATTATGAATATGTTGGTTTTTTTTTTTTTTTTGAAAAAAAAAAAAAAAAAGGGTAAGAACTTATTGCAAGAGTGCAAATGATGTGTAGAGAAATATTTTCTTCACTTTGAACTGATTGGATAGCAAGTGATCTGTGCGGAATTATCTATATATACTGATGTTGCACTAAAAAAAAAAAAAGTGATGGAAATGATTGACTTGAGAAAATCATATTTTAGGACCCCAAACAAGGCCTAATGAGAGAGCGGGTTGAGTTGGCTTAAAAAAAAAAAAAAAAAAAAAAAAATTTTCAGGACACAAAAATCGTGTTGGGCCAACACGATTTTGGGGTAAATTGTGTTGGGCCACCATGATTTACAGCAAAATCGTGTTGGGCAAACACGATTTTCTTGGTTTACATTTCTACTTTCCGGGCGGGCGCGGTATGGGAAATGGGCCAAAATCGTGTTGGGCTACCACGATTTACGCGAACATCCACCTACGGTCCCACCTACGGTGTGTATATGGGGTATAAAAAATGGGCCAAAATCGTGTTTGCCCACCACGATTTACAGCAAAATCGTGTTGGCCCACCACGATTTTGGGCCTCCAATACACCTCTAATACGTTGCCATACAGAGTGAGCCGGCTGTAGAAATTGGGCCAAAATCGTGTTGGCCCAACATGATTTTGTAAAATCGTGTTGGGCCAACACGATTTACCATATATTTGGAATTAACTTTTGTTTTACCTTATTTGCCTGATAAAGATACTCCGTGACCTTACATGTGGAAAAGGCCCCTCTATAGTTCATATTTTATTTTGATAAAATTCTAAATTAATTGTGTTGATTTTGCAAAAGTAGGACCTATAGAATTCTGAATATATTTTGGCAGTTGCTGTTTTATGGTGTTTCCCTGGTATTTTTGGCTGCCTGGTCATGCTTTTTTGGTTTTCCAGTTTGCTCCTTTTGTGCCTTCCAGGTGCTTATTTTGGTTCCTTCAGAGGAATATAGCTGTCACAAGCGTGAGAATTTCAGCAATATCGGTTCTGTATCTGATGCATCTGTTGGTGGGCATGTCTCTAGTGGATCTCTTAATCCGAACATCCCAGTTGCAGCTAGCTGCGGCCCTTGGAGGAACTGGTTCTGTATCTGATGTTTCTAGAATGTGTTTTTGTTTTGTTTTTTCAGCTTTCTATGTAGGGGTGTGCTGGGCTTTGTTTGTAGTTGTAGTTTGGCGTTTGGTTTTTAGTGGGGTTGCTCTTAAGTTTTTTCAGTCGTACAGTTGGGGGTTGCTTTTGTATCTGGGTTTTGGGTGTAATTTTTCTTAATATTAATATATTATCTCTTTTGTGTATTTAAAAAAAGAAAGAAAGAAGAAGATATTAGTAGGGTTTTAATGAAGGTGACGATTTGATTTTGTGTCTTAACCTATAAGACCTATGATAGATTAAATTTTAGTTGGATTTGGAAACTCAGGATTACTAGTCGTCATCCAATCGTCTATATATATTTTTTTATGTGTTATGAAATCGCATTACAAAATCGTTAAGGTTTTATATTCTTGCAGGTAGAAACATTTCTATAATCGTATTATGACCGGTGATGTTGTTCGTCAGGGAAGTATTAGCTCTGAAATATGGGATGAGGAGAATCATCACCGCAAGGAGAGATGCACAGAGACTACGCACTCTTCGCATTCCCTTTAATGTTTTCTTCTCTCAGTTGATCTCTCAGCTAGAGCTAGCTCAATTGACAATTGGTTCCCTGTGCAACTTCAATTCTTGTCACTCACTGTGTGTGAGTCAGCGAGTGTGATAAATAAGGGGATTGAGTGGTGTCAGGTGTTGTGGGCCGCAAACTTATCGAGAATGGATTTGTCTAACATTTTGATTCTCGTTTTTCTGCCTTCCAAAAAATAAAAAATAAAAAATCAATTCTTATTATATTTTGATTGAATATACAAGATTAACGGATAGCCCGCTCCGTCATAACGTAGCATCACGGGTTTGGATCAAACCCTTTGGTATCCTGCAAATTGCATGTAAACTTGGTGCCAAGTCTTGATGTGTGAAATGTTGGAATAAATTCATGAAATATCTTTTTATTGTTAGAGTATTCACAAAATAGTATAATAATAAAGAAAATTACATACCTCGCAATCTTGCACTAGATAGAGTTAATCTCAATCTAGCTAGCAAATAGCAAAATAATAGAATTAATACCAGTTACCTTTATAAAATAAAGTTAATCCCAATTCAGTTAGGAGGTGCAACAAATCTTGAAGATAGTTGAAGTACCACATGTGCAAAGAATTCTGACAACTCTATTTTCGGGACTCAACTTAACTCGGATTCGGATCCTGTTCTTTTACAATCTTGCACTAGCTAATCGATAGAAATCAAGTATCTTTAACCTCTTTTCAAAACGCCTAACATAGACTCAAAACATATAGTAGTCCAATCTAAAATGAAACTTTTAACTTGAAAACTCAAGTTTACACCAAAAGTAACCACAAGTTTGTTTTCTTAAATTCATATTAAATAACATACACAACATCTCTCTCTCTCTCTCTATATATATATATATGAGAAAGGGTAACTTGTAAGAGAAGTGATAGGCTAATTGTAAGACTCAAACTTTTAGTCATTAATACAAAGATTCCATTTTTTTTATAAAAGATTTAATCTTATTAAAAAAAGATTTGATTTTCTCCAAAAAGATTTGAGTTTATCCAAAAAGGATTTGATCCTATTTGATCCTATCCAAATCTTCACTTGTAAAAATATCCAATAGACTTTTAAAATCAAAATAATAAATCATTTAATTAAATAATTTCCAACATGAAAAGCAATATATGGCGGGAATTTGATCTAAGGGTGGACAAACTTTGGTTCATTTTAAAAATTTTATCTTAATTCAAAATATGAAAAAAGAAAATAATAATTAAATACAACTTTTTATAGAATTTTTTTTATAATATATAAGAAAAAATTTTAAATTAGCAACGAATATATTTTTTTAAATTAGCAACTTGTATTGAGAGTTCTATCTCTTGCATTAGTAGGTTATGAGACACATTAAGCCAATATACGAGATACAACATTTAATATATGGTACTGATATAAATTAGCATATATATATATATATATATATATATATATATATATATATATATATATAGATATATAGTCCTGATCAGGTTAGCGCACGTTGATAGAAGTTATTATAACATCATGCATTGAGAGCTATACACCATGTATTATTCCAATGTATCTCGTAACCTACTAATACATAAGGTACAACCTACAATATGGGTGTTGATATAAGTTATATTAACACGTGTTCACCTGATCATCATCTTATATGTTTGTGTGTGTGTGTGTGTGTATATATATATATATATATTGTGTTAGGGTTGAAGAAAAAAAAATTTAAATAAATTTTTGTAAGTCTGATTCATATTTTTTGAAAGGAAAATATTACATACAGTAACCAATTACAGCATTTACTGATGTGACATATTAAGTTGGTATATCCTATGATAACCAGAGAAGTGCTAACTACTGTATGTCAGAGAATATACGTTAGTTGTTGTCTTTTGTTGTTGTATTTAATTGATACCTATAACATTACCTTTTTTTAAATCCACCACCGTTGCACACTTGCACATGACACCTCATTCCTCTAAGGCCATGTTTGTTTGGTTGGATTGGAATTACATTTTAATTCATTCCAAACAATATGCTTTGATAAGGTAATTAAATGAGAATGAAATAAAATAATAGTAATGAATTATAATGATATTCATTCCGCAGTACTTATTTCAATCTCATTTCATTTCAAACTATTTTGAGCATAGAATCAAATTATATTCCTACTCATTCTATTCCAACCAAACAAACATGGCCTAAAGATGTCCTATTACAATCAGCTTATATAGCAAGAGTGCAAGACTCTCTCTCTCACTTTCATTTTCATTTTCTTTGTTATTTAATAATCTTTTCATCATAAATTAAATTTTATACATTTTCTTTCAACCACTTTCTAGGAGTAATGCCTTTCATTACTTCCCCACCCACCCCTTTCCCGGCTCCACTCCTCGTCCACGCCTTCTCTTGTCCTTCTTTTTCTTTTGTTTTTAGGTAAAACCTCTCTACCACGCCTTCGCCACATCATATAGATCGACCATACTAACCACAGCCACCACTAGCCCACTAGTACGTGTCTCCATTAATTCCCTCCTTTCAGTTCTTCCACCATTATAGAGACCTCCACTGCCAATTCCAACAAACCCAAAAACACTATCACCATTGTCCAACAGGATATTTTCCTAACTAGCATGCGGTGTGCATTTGTCTTGTTTTTTTTTTATTGTTTTTTGATTTTTTTGGTTAAAAGCTAAGAATTTTTTTTGAAAATATGAAAAGACCTTCAAGTTATTGGAACTAGTCTAGTAGTGAGGGAGGATGAGTAAAGGATAGGATTAGAATAGGTTAGGATTCGATCCTCTCCAATTGTACCCGAAAAAAAAAAAAAAAAAAAGAACTGAAAAAAATTTCATGATAAATGAATTTGTCATTTAACAAAGAGAAAATGCCAATTTTTTTTCAATTTGCCAAAAAAAATTTCAACTCTATCGATCACATAATTAAATTCCACCATGCGACAGAGTTATAAGGTCGTAAGGGGGATGATTTATAGCACTATGCTATTAACAAAGACTAGTGGTACTAACGAGTATATATGGAGACCTCCACTACGAACCCCACTGTCACCATTCATTGATAGGCTACTTTCATGACCAAGCAGCATGTGGTGTGCATTTCGTACATGATTCCCGTTGAGATATAAGCGATTAATGTTAGATCGATCTGAGATATAAGCATATACACATCGAAGATATTTTCTCACAATACCTTTTTGGGTCCAAGTGATTACTCTTACCAGCAAAGTGAAGGGAAAAACGCCATGAGAAAAGCAGGAGATCTTGTGGACGAGAAACACTTTGTACACAAAAGTAAAAGAGTTCTCGATAAGAAATTCATCATCTCATAACTAGATTAGCCTTCTTCAATCCCATATTTACTCTTCCCTCCGTCCCACAAAGATAGATCAAGTTTGACAAAACACTCAGTTTAAGAAAAGTTATCATTGCATTGACTTCTCATTTATTAAACTTCATATTTCCAAAAGTATCATCTTCTACTAATTATTATTGGGTTGTATGAAAAGTAATTCTTGAGATAAGAAAGGGTAGTATAGGAACATCCCAAAAAAATATGGTTTAACTATTCAATATGGCCTAACATTTTGAGACAAAAAAATTGTAAAAATGGCTTATCTTTGCGGGACGGAGGGAGTACTATAATTTACTACCCATCAGATTATGAAATTGCTTGAGATGAATGAATTAATTGCTTCAGATTGTGAAATTGTGAAGGATTTATAGGTATAAATGTATATTGCTTAGCTTTTATGATGTACGTAGGTGAGTCTTGCCGCCGCCTTGGCTGTTGGTGGTGTCTACCTGTTCTTTGCTTCTGAATTCTGAGTGCCGTAGTTAAAAAGCATGGGGAGGCTGAGAGAGTGAGAGGTGAAAGGGGAGAGTTTTGTAAAAATGGGTAAGATCGGTTTGGGTTTTATCTTTAAACCGACCGTATGTATTATTAAAATTAAAGATTTTGAAAGATACATAGCCAAATTTGTCTTCAATGCCCCAATGAGTATTGAACCGATAATACAAATCAAAAGAGTCACAATGAGTATTATAGGATGATTAGCCTTTAATTTGGTTTTTCTACACTTACTGTGATGAAATTTACTACGGGAGGAATTAGAATTGATAGGGCCCGTTTGGGAACACTTTGGCTTTTAGAGCTTTTGCTGTAGAAGAAGAGAAGTGGAAGCTAGTGCTTCTAATTGACTACTGTATTGTGTTTGGGAATTGTATTTCAAAAGTGCTGTTGGATGTTGAAAGTGCTTTTCTACCTGTTTGGCAAATAAAGTCCTGAAGTGACTTGTAATCCTGAAATGACACTATTACCCTTACCATAAGTGCTTATTTAACCTGTTTGGCAATAAAAGTGTTTTTACTCTAATTTTATTAAAGTGCATAACTTTAAAAGAGGATCACGCCAAAACTACAAGTCAAATATTTTGTTGAAAATTACCATAGTTTGGAGTTATCCTTTCACAATAAATAAATGAATATATATATAATAATTAAAATAATAATACTAATAATAAAATGCTAATACAATAATATGACATTTCTCTATAACTTAATTAAAATAATAATTGTACTAGCTCATCAATAACACTTAAATAATTAACATAAAATGTTATGCTCACACATCATGTCCATAATAATATATGTTCCCAAATTAATGCCAATATCCCTGGCACATATAGGTTAGATTCAAACTATTCAAAGTTCAATATATAGTAATTGTAATAACAATAATAATAGTGATGCCTACGCATCAAAATAGCACAATCTCTATGCATTGCACGTGCGTCTATCCTTATCCATGACTATGCTAGTATGTGACCCTCAAGTTCAAATTTCTCAGTTCATGCAACTAGGCATCCGCCATATTAAAATAACACCATATTAAATGTAAAGAAGCCACATTTCCTACCTCAATCGCGAGCAATACCAACCCAAAACCACGTGATAGATACTGACAATGTGAATGTAGCATTAATGCTCCCTAAGGTCCTCCCGAAGACTAATAAAATCTGATAATTATGAATACGTAATATTTAGGTAAATTTCAAAATAAATATAACATACTCGATAATTATTATTGGCCTTCTGACAGTGAACTACGGTCCCAAAATGATCAAAATAATTTTTAAAACACTCTTTATAAATTCTGGGAATTTTCTGTAATTTTTGGAATTTTCTAGTATTTTCCGAAATTTTTAACAAATATTAATTTGGCCAAAAAGTCAAACTATAGTCAAATTTGGTCAAAATGGTCAACAAAGGGTCTCGCATTGTAGGGTCCGCCAAGACGAGTCCAACGGTCAAATTTGGGGTTCATATGATTATCGTATGGCTTTTAAATGCATGAGAACACGGTAAGATATACGGATGCACCCACACAGGATCATAGTCCTATGGGGTCATCTTCAACCTCCCGCGGGTTGTATTGTGTAACCCGGTTACATCGGGTATTCAATGGGCCAATTTCAACGATTAATATCTCCTTCGTTTCTTAACCGTTTTCAGTGATTCAAGTGTTAAATTGAAGTCCACGCAGAGTACTACGTGCATATATAAATTTTTCATTTAAAATCCTATAAAATCATATTCATTGTTAAGCCTAAAGTTTTGGGTTTTCATGATCCAAAATTCTGAAATTTCTAAAACTTCAACCTATGGTCATGAAGATCACCAGAGAGGAGAGAAAATTTGCCAGCGCAAATGTCGCTGACAGACAGCTTGCAAGAGACCAAAAGAGGAGCTTTGAACGTTGAAGGAGTGGCGATGGGGAGCAACAGCAAGGGCTAGGGATTTGGATTGTGTTTAATGGGATACAAAAGGTATTTTAATTCCATTAGTTGAAACTGTGAGGGTATTTCCAGTATTTGAAAAAATATCATTAAAGTCAAGAATAGCTTCCCACATCACTTTAGCGAAGAAGCAACCCCGACCCTGCTTCGGCTCAAACACGCGTTTAGGCTCCAAAGTGCTTTTTCTTATTTTACCCAAACACGTTCACAAGCACTTCTGAGAGCCCAGAAGCACGTTAGGCATGCCGAAAAGCGTTCCCAAACAGGCACATACTCCAGTTAAATTGTCACATCAGTTAAACAAAAAAATTTGGATAAAAGTTTTGCACTATATAATCAATTGTATAAAAATTAAATAAATTTGCAATATATGACATTACACTTTTGCTAAACAGTACTTTCTTTCATTCCTATTTTAATATCTTTTTTTTTTCTTTTTGAAATGTTTTAAAATTATTGTCCTATTCAAAAGTTAATGAATCTTTTTAATTAATTTCCTAAAATACCCTTTATCTTGAGTATTTTATTTTTTTTCCAATATTTTATATATTTGAGGACAAAATTACAATGTTAAAACATATATAGAGTAATATGAAAGTATTTGAAAGGGTTATTTTGAAAACTGTATTTTTTCAAAGTAGACAATTAAGTTGAAACAAAGGGAATATTCCTTTACATAAGCATATGATGGCTCCACGTGTTTTCCTTGATGGTAAGGCTCATATGGTATGAGAGATGATTTGGGAGGTAGTTGAGAAATAAAGACACATAAAGGCTGGAGGAGAGAAATTTGTATACAACCGTGAAACGGTCACATGATGTCATGGGCTAATGGAATCAAAGGAAAATAAATTAGGATTATGAAATCAAAATTAAAATCCTGCAATAATCCCATTTTATTTCATCATTATTAGTTTTTGACACCACATCAACTATGTGTCCACGTAGCATATAAGTTCTCTCCATAAAAGAGATGTTTTTGGCATCAAGCATTCGACAAAAGCCTGTAAGAGGCAGTTGAGAATAATAAATATAGGGTACTAATATCTGCATGATTTTGTACGAGCCAAAGTGAAACTTGTGGCATGGAATGGATTCACCGTATCAAATAAATAAATAAATAAATAAATAAAAATATAAATAAAAATATATATTATATATATATATATATATAAAACATGAATTTATTGCTAAATGCACTAGGCCGATGTGAGAGAGTGCACTCTTAATATCGCCCAAAAAAAGATTAATCAAAGTGCGTGTAAACTGGTCCAGATACCTGACCGTCAAAAAAAACAAAAAAACAAAAAACAAAAGAAAGAAAGAAGAGGATGATTGACGGACGACACGAGTCAAAAGCAATTTGGTTACATCTAATACTTGTACTCCATATTTTGCTCTATGAATATGATGAGATATTGAGATGGCATGTGAGAATAAGGGCAATCCTGTCAATTCAATCAAAATATAATAAGAGTTGATTTTTATTTTTTGTTTATTTATTTATTTAATATATGGCAGAAAAAAGATAATCATATTAGACCAATCCATTGTTTGACTAGTTTCCAGTTCGATCACCACGAAAGCTGAGAGAAAGGAGAAGAAAATATGAAAGGGAATGCGAAGAGTAGTTTCTCTGTATCTCTCCTTGTGGTGATGATGCTCCTCATCCCACATTGCAGAGCCGATACTTCACCGCCGAACGACGAAACCCACCGATGCAACGGCTCCATCCATGAATGCGACTCAAACTTGGAGTTCTTGCTGGATACCGAAATAAACATGAGGCTACTTGCAGGACAGGTACCCAAATTAAGTTTAGAAGTCAAGATTCCTGGAAAACCAGCCGTCGCAAACTGTGGGCGTAAGCGGTATAAATCTTGCATCCTCGGACAAAAGAATACCTGTCGCGGTCCTTATGACCGTAATTGCGGCCATCGTTAATCATTATAAGGACTTGGATCCTCCAAAATCCCTACAAAGAAGAAAACCTGCAGAGGATCCAAGTAGCAGCGACTTTGTAGAATATATAAAAAGGCTCGAAACTGCGGCTCCTGAAACGCCCGCCTGCACGCTTTCTCATTCAGGAATTCTTACTGCGTCGTTCTCTTGTGCGTTTTTCCTTTTTCGTTTTTTTTTTTTTCTTTTCTATATTTACGTTTTTCTTTCTTTCTTTCTGCCCTCCCTATCCCTTGTCTCGTGTGATCAGTTCACATGTGTGTGCGTTAGTATTTCATGAAAATGCCATTTCTTTTGCAATTTTATATTTATGGCCATATGTGCACTGGCAATGCGTGAGATTGGGGCTACATTTGGCGCTGAAAATAGATTTGAGGAATTATGGGTGTAAATTTGGGCCAGGAAGTAGATCACTCTTTAATTCCCTCCAAAATCGGGGTACTGACCACTGAGTATAAACTAGGCTAAATTTAAATTTATCTCAAACCCCTTTTTTTTTTTAGGTTATATAAGTAATCTATTCTAATTAAAATAATCATAATAGCAAGGCTAGGAAATCATTCATCTCCTCATTTATTTATTTATTTTTATGAACAGGAAGTTTAATTAGGAATCTCTTTTAAGGCAGATTTGCAAACTAAAGTATTTAATTAGTCGAATTCCTAATATTCGTTTTTCTAAAATTTTGGGTAAGTATCTTGGGTGTCTGGTGATCCAAGAACATGTCACTAATCATACTTTTAGTGATTTTTTTGGTAAGGTAGTTGGTCAATTTCATGGATGGAAAGCGCAAAACTCCTTTCAAGCAGGGTGGGTAAGTTGACTCTAGCTTATTCTTATTTAGGCTAATGTAACCATCTTCATTCCTTTGCATATGATGAATTGTGTCAAGTTCTTAGCAAAATGAAAATAAAAATAAAAATAAAGAGATGAATTGTTTTAATTCATTAAGGCATTATCCTAATGATTTGGACAAATATAATCATAATTTTCTTTGGAACAATAAATGTGATTGGTGTAATTCTTACTCTATCACTCTTGTTTCTTGGTAAAAAGTTTGTTATCCAAAATCAGGAGGAGGTTAAGATTTGTGTAACATGGAAGAGATATAAAAGAGTTTCCACACGTACTATTTACAAATTGGGATGGAAACAAAAAAAACAAAAAAAAAAAAAAAAAAAAATTGAAGTGAAGGTAGCTAAAGTATGCTTGTATAATTAAGAATTAAACAAATTTATTTTTTTAATGATTAAGGATTATGGGTATTCCAAGCATTACTCACATAGAGTTTTGAGTCTAAACTAATTCTCGAACAATCCATATGAGAGACTCTATACACACACAAACAACAATATCTAAGAGGAGTTGAAACACATAACATTTAAGGATTACACTCAAAACCTGATCGCTCAACCAACCCTAAAGGAGCTTAACAAACATTTTAGCTCATAGATATCTTTCACATACAAGTATAGCATAGTCGAAACGCCAAATATAGTATTACCATCGGAGATCCTATTATAGTCCACAATCAAAACCTCCCCAACCCGTTTGTTTTTCTGCTAAATCCATAATATATGCCCACATCATCAAACTTAGTTTTTTCTTTTTTTTTATACTTATTCTCTCTCCTCTTTTTTTTTTGTTCTTTTTAAACCCACAAACCCAACTCTATAATCATCTTTGTAAAATGTATTCTAAGTCTTTCAACTTGTTTTTGGAAGCTGAAATGATGTGTTAATGAATAAATTCACGCCTGGGTAATAGGTTTGATTTTAAATCAAACCCATTTCTAAGAACATTTCTGACGTTGGAAAATTGAGGGCCAAGACAAGTGAATATGAACCAAACACGATTAGGAATCAAATAAGAGAAAATCGAATTAATTTTATACTTGCCACCTTAAGGAACCCACCCGAGAGATAAAAGTGTTGGTAAAAGTCGCCACCCAAAGGAATCCACCAAAGGGATTAGAGCAATAGAAACAAGAACTCCTTCTTAGAAAGCCAAAAGCTGAATTCTCATTCAAATTCTTTTCATTTTTTTCCATAAGATTTCTACACCTTTATATAACACTTCCACAATTAATACATACCTAACACCTTCTACAACTTCCAACAATACTCCAAATTACAAAATAGTCAAATATATTTTCCAAAATAAAAATATAACTTGCTAGACATAGCAACACAACTTACTAGACTTTAATAATAAGATATAATTAATAATACTAGTTTTTAAGCTAACTTCTTTTTCCAAAGGCATAATAAAAATATCAAGTCTTTGTTATTTCCCAACATTAAGATGCCAAGAGTTGTTCACTTAGTAAACATAAAACAATAATGTGGCAGCCCATAGAATTTCCACGTCAATTTCTGGTTGATACGTACTCAAATTTCGGTGATCTAGAGTCAGCGGTGTCCCCTTTTTTTAATGGGTTTAATACGAGACCTGGTCATGTATAATTCAATGGTATATTTATGGATTTATGGACTATGGTTTGCATGAAGAAGCCATAGAATTATTTGGAAGGTCACTTTAAGACTCTGATTCTAGGTTAACAGAGTCCACGTTTACAAGTGCCTTGAAATGCATTTGGGTTCGCATGGTTCAAACTATTGTTGATTGAAAAAATGCCTCTCCTTTTTCCTTTTTTTTTTTTGTTGGATATCAGGACGTTCCAAATGCTTTACACCTTGACTAATCCCCCTCGGCATACATACAGTCCCCTGTTCTACATGCACCGGACGTGTGATGGAGTGGGTTATCCATTAATCATGTCAATTCAATCAAAATATAATATAATAGAAGTAGAAATTTTTATTTTTATTTTTTTGGAAGAGTATTTTTTTTTTTTTTTTGAATGGCAGAAAAGCGAGATCGAATCAAATTAGACCAATCCACTTGCACACAGTGAGTGACAAGAATTGAAGTTGCAAAGGGAACCGATTGAGCTAGCTCTAGCTGAGAGATCAACTGAGAGAAGAAAACACGAAAGGAAATGCGAAGAGTATTCTCTGTGTATCTCTCCTTGCGGTGATGATACTCGTCATTCCACGTTATAGAGCCAAAATATTTTACCGACGAACAACGACACCTGCTGCAATGCGATTATTGAGATGTTTCTACATGTGAGAATAAAA
>JBBPBK010000270.1:202402-246879 GCA_039720395.1 Liquidambar formosana
AAAATTATTTAATAACTCAAAATCAAATATCAGTCACAAATCAATACTTTATGTGGGTTTTGAGTTAATTTCCCAAAATTCTCATAGTATCTCCAATTCCCAAGACTATGGGATCAAACCATGCATCAACCGTCGCTAATCACAGGTTACGTCGTCACGTCAACCCCCGGCTCAGCCAAGCACGAAAATAACCAACACCTACGCGGCGTTCTTCCTCGAGGGCTTCAGGGTCTTTCACCCAAGGGCACTTTACCCTGCTTGCTATTCGCGGAGTATTCTCAATGCAGGACACCACTTCATTGTGATGCCCCCACCCGTTTGATGCATACCAAGACCCAAGGTCCATATATCCAAAACATTTTTCCATCATTCAAATAAATATTCGAGTGTCCAAAAGTATCCATAAACATGTTTGATAAATTTCTAGAATTTCAGTAACATTTCTAAAGCATTTCCAAGTAAACAACATTTATAAAGCATTTTTCCAAGATCCAAGTATCATGAAAATTCCACACATTTAACAGATATTTCACAATAACATTTAAACGAGTATATAACCATGTATCTTTAAGGAACAATATAAAACAGTCGTATCAAATGATATATTGAAGGATTCCCTAAATTTGAACAAGTAATAAAAATATTTGGTTATAAATTAGTGGGAAAATCCAAAAATATCATTAAAGCATTTAAAATCACATTTATAGAACAACACCATATTAAATGTAAAGAAGCCACATTTCCTACCTCAATTGCGAGCAATACCAACCCAAAACCACGTGATAGACACTGACAATGCGAATGCAGCGTTAATGCTCCCTAGGGTCCTCCCGAGGACCGATAAAATCTGATAATTATGCATACGTAATCTTTAGGTAAATTTCAAAATAAATATAACGCACTCAAAAATTATTATTGGCCTTCTAACAGTAAACTATGGTCCCAAAATCATCAAAATAATTTTTAAAACACTCTCTATAATTTCTGGGAATTTTCTGTAATTTTTGGAATTTTCTGATATTTTCTGGAATTTTTAATAAATATTAATTTGGCCAAAAAGTCAAACTACAGTCAAACTTGGTCAAAATGATCAACTAAGGGTCCCACATGGTAGGGCCCTCCAAGACGAGTCCAACGGTCAAATTTGGGGTTCATATGATTATCGTATGGCTTTTAAATGCGTGAGAACACGGTAAGGTACACAGATGCACCCACACAGGATCATAGACCTATGGGGTCATCTTCAACCTCCCGCGGGTTGAATTGTGTAACCGGGTTACACCGTGTGTTCAACGGGCCAACTTCGACGATTAATATCTCCCTTGTTTCTTAACCGTTTTCAGTGATTCAAGTGTCAAATCGAAGCTCATGCAGAGTACTACGTGCGACTATAAATTGTTCATTCAGAATCTTATAAAATCATATTCGTTTTTAAGCCTAAAGTTTCGGGTTTTCATGATCCAAAATTCTAAAATTTCTAAAACTTCAACCTACAGTCAATTTCTCTAAAATTTGACACTACCATGGTGTTCCTTGGTCCCAAAAACATAAAATATGATCATCCTTTCTAAGAATAACATAAGAAAATAAAATTGCATATACATATATATATATATACACAGTACGTGATATTTATATATATATATATATATATGAAATCAACGATAGAGGAGGTGAGGATTTTACCTCACTGAGAGAGTTCCACGAACTCAGCCAAAAACCTCTACCAGACCACTCTGTTTTTTTTCTCCTCTGTTCTTCCTCAATTTCTCTCTCTGTTGCTCTTTCTCTAACTCTCTGTCTCGATCCCTCTATACATATAAATATAACCAAAGCAAACGCAAGTGGTGGGTGCGGCTAATGATCCCTCTATACATATATATATATATCTGAAGCAAATGCAAGTGGTGGGTTCAGCTAATGATCCCTCTATATATATAAATAATTCAGGTCATCACAGATAGTGATCTATCTTGATTCCATATTTTTATGCCTTTCTTTTACTTATGAAGGGCAACAAAAGAAACAATAGGTTTTATTATCCTACATGTTCCATTAGTAACACTCCCTTGATACTTTCCAAGGGTGTCACTGCCACTTTTTATTTCGCTTGTACTTAATGTTTCCCGATTCTACTAGGGATCATATAAGAACTTGTTATAAGTGGATTTATTGGATTGGTTCATCAATAGTGTTGGGTCAGAATACCCCCTTTTTATTGGATTGGACCATCTGTAGCTATGAATGCTACAGGTGGTCTAATGAGAGGAATGGAAGTGATTGACACGGGAGCTCCTCTAAGTGTTCCAGTCGGTGGAGCGACTCTCGGACGAGTTTTAAACGTACTTGGAGAGCCTGTTGATAATTTAGGTCCTGTAGATACTCGCACAACATCTCCTATTCATAGATCCGCGCCCGCCTTTATACAGTTAGATACAAAATTATCTATTTTTGAAACAGGAATTAAAGTAGTAGATCTTTTAGCCCCTTATCGTCGTGGCGGAAAAATAGGATTATTTGGGGGAGCTGGAGTGGGTAAAACAGTACTCATTATGGTATTGATCAACAACATTGCCAAAGCTCATGAAGGTGTATTTGTATTTGGCGGAGTAGGTGAACGTACTCGTGAAGGAGATGATCTTTACATGGAAATGCCCCGTACTCACTACTCAGTGCCCGGATTTTAGAGTGGATTAATCTAATTAATTTGATTATCAATTCATATTTTTTATATTTTGATTTGAATTGATAGAAGTGCCCCCTTTTACTTTTACATGCCATGCGGTGCAGCACTGAGTCAATGACATTGTTTCTACCTATTCTTAGGACCATGGAAGTTATGGAACTAATCCGTTGGCACAAAAGGCATCATCCTTCAATCATCCTCTTCAACATTCATTGTCATTCTATGCCTTTTTAACTTTATTTTTTATTCATTATGTCTCACAAAGATAAATCATATTTAACAGAACAAACCGTTTATAAAAAAAATCATCATTGCATCAACTGAGTGAGTCTTCCATGTAACTATGACACGGCAATGGTGTCATGGGCCAATAAGAGCCAAATAAAATGGGATTATAGGGTCAAAAAGTACTCTTAAAATCTTATTTTGATTGGCTCTTATTAGCATTTCTCATACATATTAACATGGCTTTTATATAATTGATTGGAACATGTACCAAGTACCAATAGTCACATTGTTCTGCAGTTCCACCAGGCATGTGAGGGCAGTTCAGTCAATTCAATCAAAATATAATATGAATCATGCATCCAAATTAGACTAATCCACTCTTGACAAGTTTCAAATTTACCACCACTGAATTATCCCAACCCCCCGGCCCCCTTTTCTTTTTCAGTAGTATATGTGAAAAGAGACCACGTACTCCAACACACTCGCATGCATATGCAGTGAGTGAGGAGAGTTGCTTAAAGGCAATTGAGAGAGAGAAATTAGAAAGGAGAAGAAAACATGAAAGGGAATGTGAAGAGTAGTTTTTGTGTAGCTCTCCTTGTGATCATACTCCTCCTCATGGAACACTGCGGAGCTAATACTTCAGTGAAGAGCAGTGACACCCGCCTATGCAACAGCACAATCCATGAATGCCACTTGGAATTGGAGGTGTTGTTGGATACCGAAATTAATGTAAGGTTACTCGCATGAGGTGGAGAGCCAGTCACTGACGGGAGCAAAGGTCGTAACAAACCAGCCGTCGCAAACTGTGGGCGCGGTAAGCCGTATAAAGGTTGCATCCCACCAAAGAATGTAAAGAAAGACTGTATCGGCGTTTATTGCCGCGGTAACTCATTATAAGGACACTTGGATCCTCCAAAATCCCTACAAGGAAAAAAACCGGCAAGAGGATCCAAGTAGTAGCGACTTTGTAGTACATATAAAAAGGTTCGAAACTGCGGCTCCTGAAACGCCCGCCTGCACGCTTTCTCATTTAGGAAATCTTACTACGTCGTTCTCTTGTGCCTTGGTATTTCTTTTTCTTTTTCATTTTTTTTTATATTTACCTTTTTCTTTCTTTCTTTCTTTGGTTCTGCCCTCTCTATCCTTTGTCTCGTGTGATCAGCTCACATGTGTGTGCGTTAGTATTTCATTAAAATGCCATTTCTTTTGCAATTTTATATTTATGGCCATATGTGCACTGGCAATGTATGAGATTGGGGCTACATTTAACATTTGGCGCTGAAAATAGATTTGAGGAATTATGGGTGTAAATTTGGGCCAAGAAGTAGATTATCTTCACTCTTTAATTCCCTCAAAAATCGGGGTATTGACCATCGAGTACAAGCTAGACTAAATTTAAATTGATCTCAAACCCTTTTTTTTTAGGTTATATAAGTAATCTATTCTAATTAAAATAATATTGAAGGCACCATAATATATAGCAAGGCTAGGAGATCATTTATCTCCTCATTTATTTATTTATTTTTATGAACAGGAAGTTTAATTAGGAATCTCTTTTAAGGCAGCTAGTATTTGCAAACTAAAGTATTTATTAGTCGAATTCTTAATATTCGTTTTTCCAATATTTTGGGTATGTATCTTGGGTGTCTGGTGATCTAAAAACATGTCACTAACCATACTTTTAGGGATCTTTTTGATAAGGTAGCTGGTCAATTACATGGATGGAGAGCAAAACTCCTTCCAAGCAGGGTGGGTAAGTTGACTCTTATCCAGAAGTTAGAATTCAGTGCCGAGGTGGAGAATCTTGGCACTGTGCTGAGGTCTTTACCACCATTGGATGATGGGTTGGATGGTCCAGATAAAAAGTTGAAAAAGTTGTCCATTAAAGTCATTTTGGTCATTTTAGTAGCAATTTTTTCAACTTTTGATTTAAGCCGCGCGTCCAACCCATCATCCAATGGTCGTGTGGGAACCTCAGCACGGTGCCAAGTTTCCCCACTTTGGCACTGAATCCAAACTCCTTATCCAAGCTAAACTAACCTTCATTCCTTTGCATACGATAAATATATTTTGTTAAGTTCTTAGTAGCAGCAGCAGCAACAACAACAATAAAAAAGATGAATTGTTTTTAAGTCATTAAGGCATAATCTTAATGATTTGGAGAGATGTAATCATAATTATTTTCTTTGGAACAATAAATGTGATGTCTTTTACATACAAGTAAAGCATAATCAAAATGCCAAATATCGCATTACCATCGGAGATCCTATTATAGTCCACAATCAAAACCTCTCCAACCCGTTTGTTTTTATGCAAAATCCATATATGCCTGCATCATCAAACTTGTTTTTTCTTATTCTTATTTTCTTATTCTTTTTTTTTTTTTTCCTTTTTTTAACCCACAAACCCAACTCTATAATCATCTCTGTAAAATGTATTCTAAGTCTTTCAACTTGTTTTTGGAAGCTGAAATGATGAGTTAATGAAGGGAATTAAATTCATGCCCTGGAAATAGTTTCTGATTTTAAATCGAACCCATTTCCGGGTATTTTAAATGCCTGAATGAGAGTTGGTTTCTTATTCCTCAATTTCTGGGTATTTCGCAATCAGATACATTTCAGTTCGTGTCAAATCTTGGAATTAATTTTCATCAAGAAGCTGTAATAATGAGCCAACTTGTGTTTGGAAGCTGAAATGATGAATTAATGGAGGGAATTAAATTCATGCCCTGGTAATAGTTTCTGATTTTAAATTGAACCCATTTCCGAGAACATTTCTGGTTTGATACGTACTCAAATTTCGGTGATCCTCTTGGTAATGGGTCTAGTACGAGACTTGGTGATGTATAATTCAATGATTTCTATGGTTTGCATGAAGAAGCCGTAGAATTATTTGGAGGGTCACTGTAAGACTTGATTCTAAGTTGAGAGAGTCCACGTTTGGAAGGGCCTTGAAATGCATTTGGGTTTGCATGGTTCGGACCATTGTTGCATGTAGAGCGCAAGCCAGGTCCTCGAAATGGGTTTGATCCAAGCCCGTGACTTACCATAAATGGGCCTATTGGTAGGAGCTTTGGAACCGAGAAAAACACATACTTACAGGCTTTAGTTCGTGAGTTGTGTTGCAAAGCCACCAATCTTCAATGTATTTCCTTGATCCGAGAAGGAATTTTTATAAAA
This sequence comes from Liquidambar formosana, assembly GCA_039720395.1. NCBI lineage: Eukaryota > Viridiplantae > Streptophyta > Magnoliopsida > Saxifragales > Altingiaceae > Liquidambar > Liquidambar formosana. The sequence goes on from JBBPBK010000270.1 coordinate 208,499, forward strand.
TGAAAAAGAAAATTGAAGGCAAGACTTGAATCATGCACATTGCTAGACTTAGGGCCAGTTTGAGAACTTAAAAGATTGAATCAGACTAGATCTGGTATTTGGTTTTTAAAAAAACCAAGTCACAATTGATTTAAAAAAAATTTTTGTTTGTCTTGTTTTAAGAACAAAACTAGACTAATTAGCTAAAAAAAGAGATTTACAAAATAATATAAAATCAAAACTAGCGAAACCCATTCTCAATTTATTAGATTTTTAAATTTACCGAACAACCCTTTGTACTGCAAAGCGAATGTTAAAAGGCTTGGCAGGCCAACTAATAAGAATTCAGAGAAGCTCTTCGTGCGGATAACCCCGTACGTGGGCCATTTGATTAATCATATGATCAGTGGTAACAGTATCTGCACCTTTTGAAATTCAAAGCCAACAAGGACAGTCCAGCCACTTGATCATCAGAGAGGCCATGGCATTCTACACAATGCATGGTAATTGGTTGATTGCAATATGTGGGGGAAAATTTGTAACTTTGGTAATAGTTTCGAATATATTGGGGGAAACAAAAAATTATGGTCGTAGAGGAACACACCAAAGGCTTCACCGCTCAATCAACATCTTAAGAGCAATCCAATTAGTCTTAAAATATATTAAAAATTTTATTATCATACCAACACTGCTTCAATGGACAAAGAAGGGGAATAAAATAAATTAAGCCCCAAGGAGTAGAACAATATTCCCTAGAATTCAAGAATTAAGCAGAAGATATATACTCACTTCAACTTCTTCTTTATCCTGTGACAAGCTCAATCCATTCCAAGTATAAACATGGGAAATTCATGATGAACGTGTGTGTCTACGGATTAGTCAGGCTAAATATATACCTAGAACCGTTGTTGGCAAAATAAATTAAACTACGTGGTACACATCCAGGCATTGAAAAATGGATGAAGAATGGATGCGCCACCTAAAAGAATGGATGTGCGACGTGTTACACATCCAGCATCAACTTGAACATACAGTTAAAGTGTGCAACTTGAGCAAACCAAAATCCCGTGTGTGTGTCCAAATTGGTACTTGAGTCTTGATTGTGAACTTGCCGCCCACCTCATTATCTCTGGGGGACCCGTGCATGTGCTGAATTCCTAGCTAATCAATCACGATGTATCCTAGCTTCTCTGGTCTTATCTTTTCGCACTGTTCCACTGCCTGGCAAGTGAGGGCAGTCCTATCAATTCAATCAATATGTAATATGAGTTGATAATCTTTTATTTTTTTTTAAATAGAAATATATATATATATATACGAAAATGTTCTGGTTAGCTTCAGCTTATATACCGGTATATAAGCTTAAGGCAATCTAACTGTCCCTGCCCCCTTTTACTTTTAGAGTGGATTAATCTAATTAATTTGATTATCAATTCATATTTTTATATTTTGATTTGAATTGACAGAAGTGCCCCCTTTTACTTTTACATGCCATGCGGTGCAGCACTGAGTCAATAACAATATTGTTTCTACCTACTCTTAGGACCATGGAAGTTATGGAACTAATCCGTCGGCACAAAAGGCATCATCCTTCAATCATCCTCTTCTAACATTCATTGTCATTCTATGCCTTTTTAACTTTATTTTTTATTCATTATGTCTCACAAAGATAAATCATATTTAACAGAGCAAACCGTTTATAAAAAAAATCATCATTGCATCAATTGAGTGAGTCTTCCATGTAACTATGACACGGCAATGGTGTCACGGGCCAATAAAAGCCAAATAAAATGGGATTATAGGGTCAAAAAGTACCCTTAAAATCTTATTTTAATTTGATTGGCTCTGATTGGCCCGTGATACCACATCAATCGTATCATAATTACATACAAGTTTTTCTCGCATTAACTTGTCTTTTATTAAGCTCACTTTCTAAAGTATATCTCTTAATTGGTATTGGGTTTTGTATTGAAAATAATTATTGAAACAACAAAGGATAAAATAGGAAAGTTAAAATTTATAATTTGAATTTTCAAAGTGGATAAACATTTTGGGACCACAAAAAAAAAAAAAAAAACAAAACAAAAATAGCCAATCTTTATGAGACGGAGGGAGTAATAAATCTTAAGGTGTGGATGTCCTAGAGTCTCTTGCCAAGCAAAAGGTTTTGAATTCAATTCTCATAACTTTGCCTCAAAGCTACACCCATAAACTTTGTCCTGTAATTGGCTCATGCGTATGGAACAAAGTGACTACATGTATCTAATTAACCTCCTTATATCAAAAAGAAAAAAAAAATAAAAAAACTTTATATTTTAATAACGACGTCATCTTCTAATCATCCCCACCCTCTAATAATTTGTATTGAATTATAATTATTTTTCACCAGTCCGATCAATCTATCTAAAAGTTTTCCTTTATTTATTGATAAATAGTGCTTTAACTTTATAGGCGGGTCCGATTACGTACATTTTGCTTATATTTGTTTTCGTCCCCCTTTTTATTCCTTCATACAAAATAGTGCTCAGATTGTAACACGTTTTATTACCTTAAAGACCATTTCTTTTCTTCTTCTTCTCTTTTTCTTTTTTGGATAACATAAGGTATCACGAGGTTATATCCACTGGGGTTTGGGTTCGGACTAATCCATAGCTATGGACGAAATCACTCGCAAATCCTATCTAGTTGAACATATATCAGATGCCGGGATTCAACTATGAGACATCTAGTTTTAAGCCATAGTTCCTAACCACTTGAGCTACCCTCATTAGGTTTACCCACAACACCGTTGTTTTTTTATTTTTTTATTTTAGTAAGGAGTTGTTCATTTCTAAATGCAAACAACTCTAAATTATATTATTAATAAAAAATAAAATAAAATAAAGAAAGAAGATAATAAAAGACAACACCGGTTCAATCAACACATAACAAATCTATAATTAGATTAGTTTTATTTGATTATCAATTCATGTTATATTTTGATTGGATTAGTAGTGTACTCTTAAATGCGCCATACAGTGGAACAAACCTTCAATGATTAAAGGTTTACATGGTAACAATTTTGCCTACAAAAATATTAATTCACAAAAAAAAAAAAAAAAAAAAAAAAAAAAAAATCAATAATGACATGGTGATAATCTTATTACAAAAAACTTTAATAACACCTAATTGTATTGTGATACACAGTTAAAAAAGTAATGTGTGGAATTGTCATGTTCATGAGTGAAGATCCTTTGTTTTGGTGCTTAGGTAATTTAATTTATGAAAAAAAACAAGGACGCATATGGGATGAGAGCTGAACCTTTTAAAATCATTAGATGCACCCAAGTACTTCAGCAGAAGATTCTGGCTCCATGTTCACAAGCTTGTTAAAGCTTTCCAACGGTTTTTGCAATAAATTTATTTACCTTATTTGTGCAATAACCAGAAGGATACATATTTTGGGCTCTGCCCCCACAGCACACCCCCCCCCCCCCCCCCCCCCCCCAAAAAAAAACAAAAAAAAAAACAAAACCATAGGGATACATATATACACATGAATCAAAACACACATACATGTGAACTGATGGCATAAGAGAAGGATTAAAAGGAAAAATGAAAAATGATAGAAAAAGGGAAATAACACACAAGAGAGCGACTAGTTTTAATTAGATGAAAAGATAAAAGTAGTGGCGTTTCACCAACTGCACTTTTGGATTTTTGTAGATGCCACAAGTTTTTGCTAGTTGGAGGCTTGCAAGGGAACTCTTTTGATTACGGTTACGTCTGGGGAACTCTTTTGAAAAGATAAAAGTAGTGGTGATGCAGTGCGACTGGAAAGGTTTTGGCAAACATTGAAACTTGTCGAGAATGAATTGGTCTAATGTTATTATCAATTTCATATTTTATATATTTTGATCTGAATTGACAGGAGTAGCCCCCCTTTTACATGCCATGGGGTGGAGCAATGACATTGTTCTTTCTTTTTCTCATAGGGTTGCCACTGCACGCATGGTCATACATACACGGAGCAAATTAAAGAAGTGGATTTTCATAAAATATTGGCACACCCATATCATATCATGTTATTTGTGTAAAACACACACGCATGTGAACCGATCCCATAAGGCCATAAGAGAAGGATAAAGGATGAGAAATCAAAAACAAAACAAACAAATAAACATACAAGAGAGGAGATCGAGAAGGACTAGTACGTAGTAGATGAAAGATAAAAGTGGCGTTTCACTAGCTGCACTTGGAGCCTTTGTATATGCCACAAGTATTTGCTACTCGGTCAGTGGCCAGGGAAGGAGGGAGTGTCCTGCATCTTTTATCATCACGTCTGGCGCCGAGGGGACAATTCAGTAGGGGGGTGCACTTTTTATAGGGGATGCCTCGCCCACAATCCGTGGCTGGTAGACTAGCAGTCAGGCTGGCGTTCCGACTTATTTTCTGATCTGCAAGGTCTCCTGCGAGAAGCCTTTTATTTATTTCGGTATCCAACAACACCTCCGACTCTAAGTCGACTTCGCATTCATGGATGGGGCCGTTGCATCCCTTCTTGCTGCCATTGCTCTTCAGCGAAATAGCTCCACATTGTTTTGTGATGAGGAGTATCATCACAAGGAAACGTAGTGAAAAAATTTTCATGTTTTTTTCTCCTCTCTCGCACACAGCTACGCAATTATATTTGCCTCTAAGCCACTCTGCCTACTTTGGCATTGGTGGTCCTTTTTTTTTTCTTGGAGAAAGTGAGTATGGCCTCTCTTGCAAATATTGAAACTTGTCGAGTGGATTATTGGTCCAACTTTATAATCAATTTCATATATTTTATATATTTTAATTTGAATTGACAAGATTGCCCCCTCTAATCCCTCGGCACAAAAGATGTCATCCTTCAATCATCCTCTCAAACATTTATTATGTCATTCTACGGTACGCCCTTTTAACTTTATCTTTTAATTTATTGGTAAATAGTCCTTTAACTCTATAAACGGGTCCCATTACACTCTCTAGCTAGCTTTATATGTAGTACTAGTTTCAAAACCCCTGCCATGCGTAGATTTATTTATAAAAATAATATTGTTAGAAAATTAGAATTTTAATAGAATATTTATTTTCTAAAATAGTAAAATATATTTGTTAATATAATATGTCAATTAAATTTAAAAGATATAGACAAAAATTTAAAAATAAATTAAATAGTTAAATCAAAATAGTCTTTGGTGCGATGTTAGCGTAATGTATCACACAAAATTTATGTATTCTTTAAAAAAGAATAGATTATTTTGAAAAAAAAGATATTATTTTAATGGTGGAAGCTTGTGAAAAAATTAAGGATGTGACACGTTATGATATTTGATGGAAAAAGATTAAAACTTTTTAGAGCCTAATCGATTCAATGGTCATAGTTTTGATATGTTAGTACGTATTCCGGAGTGTTGCTTTTTGTTTTTTTAATCATCATTACCTTTATTTGTCTCTCTTTCTGATTATAACTATTTATAGTTTTATATGTTTAATTTTTGGGAAATGAGATGAATAAGTATAAAGAAAATGAAGAAATATAGTACAGTCTACTAAGTTTGGTCGTGATTTTAAATACCCAATTCCTTAGCTAACAAAAAGATGGAAACCCTAAAACAATATAAAATTGCTAACAATAAGGTCAAGGCTCTTAAAACAAATTAGCTTTAATTATTTTTTTGGCAGCACCACTCAATCTGCTATCAAGGCAGTTCTTATTTTTTTTGAGCCTCTCTTTTTTTTCCTCTTTCTTTGTGATTTTTATTTTCTTGCTTCCCTTCCCTTCTCTTCCCTTCCCTTCACTTTTATTTATTTATTTACTTAAACTATTATGTTAATTAAGGGGGTCTTTATATAATTTGAGGCCCTAGTCAGCTGCCTAAGCTGACTAAGGGTTGAGCCGGCCTTGGGTCCTAAGCCTGGAGGGGGATCAGCAAGGATTAGTGGGCCAAATTAAGTAGTTGTGGCACCAAATGGCTATGAAATTCGCACATGAGTTTCCTTTGCGGAGAGTGTGCACAAGGGAACAGTCCCATGAGCGGGATAGGAAGTCCCCGCAGTCGAGAATAAGAGAGCCCAGCGCATGAAATTGAGGATCACCACTTCTTATAAGCTCAATAGCCACCTCTGTAATGACCCGCAAATCATAGATAAACTCTTTAAAATGAATTTCCTTTGAAATTACAAAATATAGTATAACTGTGAAAAGCAGCGGCTAACCCAAATCTTGAATGAATATACATGTCTCAACTCATTAAATAAAACTTACATCAATTTTATAGAAATAACGAATAAATTAACCCATATTCTATTCAAATCATGATCCCTCTTCTCCCACGTGCCTTCAACATTGACTATCTGAAAGTGTTATTTATATAATACAGTGAGCTAGACAGCCCAGTGAGGAAACATCTGCACTTATTTTACAATACATCAATTTTGTACACAGTGAGTATACTAATTGTCATCTCATACAAACAAAATAATTTTCTTAGCAAATTAAATCTATACATATACATATCTCATGCAATTAATGCTTCTTTTGATCACAACAATATAAGCTATCTAGCTTAGTAAGAACTACAAAATAATTTATAATTTCAGTTGAAATTATATCAATTTCATCAATCTAAAAATGCATATCTCATACTAAAACATTGTGGCACATAACTGATAATATCACAAAATATCTCATACCTGAATCACTGTTGTATCTCACAACCTGCAAAATATAATTCAAAATAATACACATAGGCCTCATGCCAAATGTATTCAACGATTCAGCCACAGCACATATGCCTCCTTGCAATATGTGTATACAGATCATGGCCTATTTGCTCAATGAGTCTGTATATTAGTGCACTAACTGCAGGATATGCTCAATCCCAACTGTCTCCCATCATCAACATTTTGATTTATCTCAATCAACTGATATAAATCCAACAATATAAATGTACCACAATGATGCATCATAAAATTCAACATAACAAATTACAATAATAAATCATCTCATTGATTTATTTCAACATCATAAGCTATGATAAACTTCAAATAATAAATCATCTCATTAATTTATTTCAACATTCATCAATCATAATAAACTTCAAATAATAAATCATTTCATTGATTTATTTCAACAGTTAATAGCTACTATAAGCTTAAAATAATAAATCAGTTAATTGATTTATTCCAACAGTTATAAGCTACTATAAGCTTCAAATAACAAATCAGCTACTATAAGCTTCAAATAATAAATCAATTTATTGATTTATTCCAACAGTTATAAGCTACTATAAGTTTTAAATAATAAATTAGTTAATTGATTTATTTCAATAGTCATAAGCCATTATAGGCTTAATATAATAAATCATCTCATATCACCACATACAAATTTCTCATTTCCATTATTAAACAACCCTTTGCTTTCAATCATTAAGTTTATGATATCATATGAAACTCTAATTTATTTGATTGATTTGTCATCAAAATTCTCAATAATAAGTCTAAAATCTATAATGTTCAACTTACAAATCAATTCTCTTAATCACACCTACCTTTATGAATTTAAAAGTAATAATCAAAGTCTTTACTTATAGAAATATTACTTAAGTTTTAACTCTCGGTGTTGGTTCCAACCAATCTTATCATTCTTCTCTATCATAGGGGTAAAATGTAAAAATACAAATTTTTAGTGAAACTTCCACTTTATAACCCCTTTTAAAATATAGGGTAGTTCTAGGAAAGTTTTGGTCCAAACTATGCCAAAATCAGAGATCATTAGAACTTTTCTGGGTAAATAGGGGCAAAATGGTCATTTAACTTAACAGGGGTAAAATTTCCAATTTTCATGAAATAGGACCAAATTCAAATAAATTATAGTGCTATTTAGCAGGAGCATTATGGTTTAAGTTTCATTATAATCAGAGTTAAAATAGAGATTTTATAATCATTCAAAGTCAGTTAAACTAGGTCAAATAAGTCAAACGGTTAAGAATCCGGTTCAAATGGGCCAAATGAGCTAAACCGGCTCAAAATTTGGTTCAATTGGGTCAAATCGGGTTAGAATCCAATTCAAATGGGTCAAAATCAGGTCCAAATGGGTCAATCGAGTGAAATGGGTCAACCCGGGTTAACCGGGTCAAACCGGATCGTTACTGTTCTTTTTCTTCCTATTTTTCTTTGAATTTCCGGTTTTAATTTTCTTAATTTTCCAGAACCTTAAAAAAATCCACAGGGCTCATTTCTTATCCAAAAATTACGAATTAGATGTCTGTGGAAAGATTTCGATCTCTAGTATTTATTAAAACTGTAAAACATAAGAAATACTCAACTCTAAACTCACGATTTATCAAAAACTAAATTCTAGTTTTTGATTTATTTCTCCCTAAATACATGAAATTGAAACTTCAAATTTATACAGAAATTTCTTATGATCATAACCCACATTTAACCAAAGTTTCACGTCTTAAATACATTTATAGCACTAGCAATTTAAATCTGAAATTTTCAGGAATCCATTAATGGGTTTCAAAGTTCTCAAAATTCACTAAATCCTCTATATAAAACTAATACATTAGAGGGAATCAAGTTTCTCACGTCACAAAAGAGTGTATGCTAAAAGAGTGTATGCTTCCTCTATCGCTCCCCTTCAGTCTCTTCTCTTCTCTCTCTACTGTGCTCTCTCTCTCTCTCTCCCTCTCTTTCTCTGCCCTTCAGCATAGCAGAAACATGCTGCTATATATATCACCCCATGCATGCATATTCCACGACACATGGCCTAAGGCAGTCATGCACTCCCCTTACTCCAGCCATTTGGCGCCTATCTCTTGCCATTTGGCTCTCTATCACGTGCCATTTGGCACTCCTCACCTGCCACTTGTCAATATATATATATATATATATATATATATATATATATATGTGTGTGTGTGAGATTTTTATTGGGTCATTACAGCCTCACAGTCGGATTCTACCTGAATATGTGAAAACCCTTATTCCCAAGCAATTTTTAACCCCATCCTTATGCTGCAAAGTTCAGAAACAGTGCTGTGGCTCGCCCCCATCTTAAAGGCGCGCGTAGCCCAATAACCAGCCTCCTTCATCATTTCTCTGAACAAACCACCCGCTGTTGCAGGCATATATGGGCACCTCAACAGAGGGTTCCAAGTCACCCTGCCATTGCTTGCTTCTTGAGCCATTGTGGTTGGAACTCTACCATTGAGGGCTTATGCAATGGGGTACCAGTCTTATGCTGGCCTAATATTTTTTACCAGAAATTTAATCAGAGTTAAATTTGTGATTTTTGGAAGGTTGGGCTAAGACTTGATCGGGATGAGAATGGAAGAATCTCAAGGCAAGAAGTTGAGAAAAAGGTGGCCGGAGCATCTGCTCGATGATGAAAAATATAAGAGCAAGGTCACTGGAGCTCAAGGAAATGGCCATTAACAATATAGCAGAAGGTAGTCGCTCTTCAAAGAATTTCAACGACTTCATTGAATGGTTGAAGGCATAGAGATGCTGTTCAAATAATTCAAGCCTATGTATTGGCCAAATCATGGTCCTTGAGGTGCGACGATGTAAAAAAGCTCGCTGGCGAGATGTAAAGATCGATTTGTAAATGGGGATGTTATCAATAATTTGCTGCTTTCTAGGCTTCTATCTAGTCAACTACATGTAATATAATGTACCCAAACTGAATAACCAAAATATGTGTTCGTGTGTGTAGCTAGTGAACCTAATAATTAAGGACATAACCTATAGGGATGGAGAGTGGAAGGCCAATCCCGGCCAGCTGATGCTCATCAGATGGACTTAAGATGGACTGTGAGGAGTGAGGACCTAGCTCATACAGTCATTTGTCTAACACGACAGACAATCATTAATTCATGATTATAAAAAAAGATATTGAAGGTGTAAAGAAAATTCACTTTTTCCTTTGCTTAAACAGTGTATTACTCTCCTTAAATGGCGTGTTAAGTGTGGATCTGATTTTTCCTACAATAGATTTATTATGAATCAATTTGAGTATCTATTACTTATTTATTTATTGCTAATATAATACTTAATAGTGCTGTTCAAGTCTTTAGATACGAATAAGGCCACTATCTACTCCACATCAATTAATGTATATGATAAAGCTAAGCGATGAACCTTATGAGAGAGTAGAAAGCCAAACCAATTAATGTATATGATAAAGCTAAGCGATGAACCTTATGAGAGAGTAGAAAGCCAAACGCAAGATTTTCTGTTTTCTTGTAACTCCCAAGTGGTCCACCAATGAGGTTTCAACAAATTAAGCTCAAGGATTATTTTCTTTTCTTTTTTTTTTCTTTTTTTATAATTATTTTTATGTTTTGCTTTAAAGTACTCTTTTTGGGCAAAGGTGCGTATCATCTAATTTCATTTTCGTTTTGGTTATGTTAATTTTGTTTTGGGAATTTTGGCTTATATAGTTTCTGGGTTTTATTAGTCAAGTCTCGCGATCTTTCCTTAATTATAATTAACCTCTTGCTGAAGATGGACTTTGTAGTTGGCATTAATTGTATTTGCTGAGGATGGACTTCAGTGGGTGATGAAGTGTTATCAGGTAGAGTATTGATCTTGTAGTCATACTGTTCAGTTCTATTAAAATTGTTCTCTTTGGTATGTGATCCAATAGCATTATAGTCTATTGACATTTTCTTTATTCGTTGAGTTAGTAATCTTAGGTTCAAATTCATGAGAAAGCATTGATACCCATATGTTGATAATAGGAGGATTAGAGCTAAGTGTAGATTCTATCGATTATCAAATAATAATAATAATAATAAGAAGCTTCCATATGACAAAAAAAAAAAAATAAATAAGCAACCATTTATTAAACATATTGAAATATCAAATTAATGACATATAACTAGCAAATATCCAGCTTAACATCTTTTTCCTCTTAGTTTTTATTGTTTTTAATGGCAAAAAAATAAATATTGGTGCCTAATTGCCCATGCCTTTTTTTCTTTTTTATATACATACAATATCTATATATATATATATATATATATATATATATATATATATATATATAGATATTATATAGAATTTGATGGCATGTTGAAGTGTTCATATTCGGATGAACACTGGATTCAACCTGACACCGGATCAGGTGGCATACGTTTTTTCTGAGAGTAATGTATTTCAAATCATCTTCCCAAATCTAACGGTCCACAATTAATTCGTGCGTATATATAAGGTCTTCCACATCAATACATCATGGTGCTCTAAAATGGGACTATACTATATCTCTCTCTCCCTATATGAAATAATAAAATAGATCTTGAATGAGGACATACATGCATGTAAAGTATTTATATGAGCCCCTTACATCACGTCACTCACCTATAACAATCAAATAATATAGTTGATCCAAAGGAGAATATACATATCAAATAGGCCTATCTACATCACATTACTCACCATAGTACTCCATGAGAAAATAATATATAGTTTATCTTGAACCAAAAGAAAAAGTATAGTAGGTCCAACACTCACCTTTTTTTTTTTTTTTTGGTGCAAAATTCAAGATATACTTAATTGTAGCGCCTAGCTAGATGAATGGCTTAAGAGTTAGGTGCAAAAATTATGTCATTGATACTGAGATATATATATTATAGACTGGGATGGGCGATGTCCAGGTTCATAAAGAAAATAATAAAAAAAGTTTTAAAAAAAAATTATAATTAATCGTTATCCCCATCTTACCTTTAAAATAAAAATAAAAAAACAGACAACAAATTATAACCAACTCTATGAATTGATTGGTGTATTTCATATACAAAATTGAAAACCGGCTTAATCAATTGCATTAACTAGTAATCGGCGCGCTAACTCGAGTGGAAGAAAAAAAGACAACAAATTATAACCAACCCTAGCTATGAACTAATTATTGTGTTTCATATACAAAAATTGAAAACCAGCTTAATCAATTGCATTAACCACTAATCTACTAACCTGAGTAAAAAAAAAATTGAAATACTTGAGGATTCAAACTTTTAGTACTTTCTAAAATTGACCTATAATTTAAAAGATTTCGTGTAGTTCACCCTAGCTCATAGATATCTTGGAGTACTATTTTTATCTTCTTAACACTTTTATATATAACATTGACCTATAATGTTGTCATTTCAATTCCTAACTTCTGTTCTTTTTTTATTTTATTTTATTTTTTTTTAATGTAAAATTTTTAAAAGCACATTTGGTAAGTTTTTATTTCATTTTCAAAAATAATTTTATAAAATTTGTGGAAAGATACTTGTTTTCACAAAACATGCATGGTTTTTTTTTTTTTTTTGGGTAAATTACATTAAGACCCCCTCTAAAATCTGAAAATTACAAATAGACCCCCTCACGTTTCTGAAATTACATTAAGACCCCCTCCCTCTAACTTCCATCTATAATCCGTTAAATCACTTTCAATTTTTTTTTTTAAAATACCCTAATTACCCTTATTGGATGACAACTTCCATGTTAAATGCATATAACTCATCAGTCCAATACATTCATCCAGTACATTTGATTGATTTATTTATTTATTGATAAACAACTAAAAGATTATATATATATATAAGAAATATGGAAAAGAGCTTAAATTTTTGTCCAACTGATGTGGGAGCCATCAGATTTGCTCATTAGAAACAATTATTTATTTAATTGATGTGTAAAAATTAAAAAAAAAAAAATTGATTTGCCAAGTTGCCACCTCTATACGTGCATCTTAATTGTAATAATTCTTTTTATTTATTTCTACATATGAGTAATGCTACATAGCCCTTTTTTTTTTTCACTCAAATCTACTTACTCAAATGAGGTGGCAACTTAGCAAATCAATTTTTTTATTTTTATTTTGCAAATCAATTAAAAATTTAATTAAATAAATAATTGTTTCTAAACAGCAAATTTGACAGCAATCACATCAGTTAGACAGAAAATTTAAATTGTTTTTAGCATTTTTCTTATATATATATATATATATATATATATATATATATATATATATATTATCTTTTAGTTGTTTATCAATAATAATTAAAAAATTCAAAAGTATTGAATGAACTATTGGACTGGTGAGTTATACGCATTTAATATGGAAGTTATCATCCACAAAGGGTAGTTAGAGTATTTTGAAAAAATTTGAATATAATTTAACAGATTAATGGACGAAAGTTAGAAGGAGAAGTCTTTTTGTAGTTTATTTTGTAAAGTAAGGAGTGTCAGTGTAATTTTAAAAACGTGAGGGGGTGTATCTGTAATAATCAGATTTTAGAGGGGGTCTTATTGTAATTTACCCTTTTTTTTTTTTTAAGGACGAAACAACCTTTTTGGCTAGCAACGTATCCACGTGAACAATTTTTTTATTTTTTATTTTTTTTAAAAAAATTATGAAAACTGAAATCCAAATTTTAAAGCATTTTCCTTTAACAAAACCCGGAAGTTACAACAATCGGCAATCATACAAAAACAATTAATAGTTCGTATTTTTAAAAGATTTAGGCCGAATATAAAATGCAGAATCTAACTGGATCATGCTGAGTCATCCCATGCAAACCCAGTCAAAGCGATGACGTCACTGTTGACATCATTGCTTTTTTAAATTTATTTATTTATAATTTTTATTTTTATTTTTATTTTTATTTTTGGTGAGTTTATCCAAACCAACTTGCACTCCTGGTTACTAGTAGGCATACCATTTCTCCGATACATCTAACGAGGAAAAGCCCTCTCTTGAAAAATAGTACTTTCTCCTGGGAGCTTCTCTTTGTCGTGGGAGTATTTGTGCACCTATTCCTTGCATCGATTTATATGATTGATAATGTAATAATGACTCGTTATAGAGATAATCATTTCATATTATTTTATCTGTCATACTACTATGTAAGTTAATGCAAACAATATTTTTCAAATCACTTAAGTCATGTTTATTTAGTTGAAATGGAATGTATAGAAAAGAAATTTGATTCCATACTTAAAATAATATGAAATGGAAAGAAATTTGAAATGATTGTCTAAATACACTGTTTGATTTTATTTCCGTTTAAATTACTTCATCCAAATATATTATTTAAAATGAATTAAAATATGATTCCATTCCAACTAAACAAACATAATCTTACTGCATGAGGCATGTGATTCATATATAAGAGCTATTCCACATCAATACATCATGTTGCTCTTAAACGGGACTATATGTCTCTCTCCCTATGAAATATTAAAATAGACATAGATATAGATATAAATATATATATATATATATAGATGATGATCAGGTACGTGTAAGCACGTGTTGACATAACTTACATCAACACCCACATTAAGAGTTGTACCTTGTACATTAGTAGGTTATGAGGTATATTAGACCGATATAAGGAGTACAACCCCCAATGCATAGTGCTGATATAACTTATATTAATATATGCTGATGGGAATATAACCATATGTGTGTGTATATCAATTCCTCCTCAAACTAGTTCTACCTATTAAATCTACCAAAATAACAACCCAATATTTCTAAAGGAAAACTAGATTCCCATAAATGATTACATTTTATAGTATATCCTAACTTTGTAATAACATCAGCAACTTTATTTGCTTCTCTATACAGGATGATGATCAGGTAAGCATGTTCTAACATAATTTACATTAACACTCACATTGGGAGTTGTATCTTGTGCATTAGTGGGGTTAAGTGGTACATTGGACCAATGCAAGGGTACAACCCCCAATGCTTGGTGCTGATATAACTTATGTCAACACGTGCTAATGGGAACATAATTGCTCTATACAAATGGTTAAGCTTAATATCCATATTATTTTCAATAATAATCTTTCTACAATCACTTATTAGACTATAAATTGTCTAAAGGCAATTATCCAAATGATGTAAACTATTAATAACCAATTTAGAATCACCTTCAATAATTACCTTGTTACTCCCTCCGTTCCAAATTAAGTGTCCCCTGTGAAAGAACACGTTTTTTAAGAAAACCATATTAAATGCTTTCACATCAATGCATATGTTTTGAAATTCCAATTTTGCCCTCAAGTGTGTAAAACATTAGAAAAAGAGAAAATACCTTTTTAAGGATATTTTATAAAATGAATAAAAAAGGACCATTGACTTTTGAATTGGGACAATTATTTTGCAACATCCCAAAAAGAAAAGTAAGACACTTATTTAGGAACGGAGGGAGTACAATTTTTTTGTTTTGTTAACAACAAACCATTTCTTAACGTAATAGCTTCCATTCTAGGAAGGGAAACATTCTCCTCAAAATAATTACAATGCATAGCTATTGGCTTACCAAACTAATCACGAATTATTGATCCCGTAATCCCATTTTTTTTTTTTTTTTTAACAAATCCATCAAAATTTAATTTAAACCACTCATTATCAGGAAGAATTCATCTAAGAAATTTTGAACTCTTTTTAAACTTTTTATTTTCACAATTTGTGGAGTTATCAAAGTTAATGTCATTTCTTGATAAGTTAATCACATAGTCTGAAAAAAGATTAGTAGCTTTTTCTACAATTAAGAATTTATTAAAAGTTTTATTCTTAAAAATAACATTATTTCGAGCACACCAAATTTGCCAAAGCAAATTAGCAATTTTATCCATCTCATAATCTAAATTATTAATCTTTCTAGAAGAACATTTGTTTAAATTCAAAATCCAATTAATCAAATCATTATCATTATCTGTAGGTTATAGACATATTAAAATGGATATATGTTATTGGACGACACTCACCTCCAACAATCAAATAATATAATTAATCCAAGTGAGAATTTACATATCAAATAGGCCTCCCTACATCACTTTTTTTATTTTATTTTTATATGGTACAACCCTCTACGTCACATTACTCACCTATATATAGTACTCCGTAGAAAATAATATAGTATATCTTGAACCAAAAAGAAAGGTATAGTAGATCCAACAATCAGAATTTTTTTTTGTGCAAAATTCAAGATATACTTAATTGTAACAGCTGGATCAACAATTTAAGAATGATGTGCAAAAATTGTGTTTCCCATATTGATATATATACAAAGAGAGAGAATACCTCTCTAATTTTCTTGACTTCTAGATTAGTTTCACTCATTCCAATTAAACTTCAAAATGAATTCACCTGCACTTTGCCTGCTCTTGTATGTGCGGTAAGGAAATTTGATGAAATAGACCACTTCAACAACACTTGATAACATAAAACAAACTTAATGCTTACACTGCTATTTTATATTTGATTAGGTATTTAATTTGACAAAGTAGGCTGATTTTTATAAAATTTAATGCATGAACTAATTATAAAATTGCTGTCTAGTCATCAAATAAGTCAAATGGCGATATTTTCATCAAAATTGTAAAGATGAGTCGACAAAGGAAAACGAAGTGCTACAATTTTATACTCTTCCATCCCTCAAAGATGAGTAGAACTTCCACGTCATTGTGATATGGTCAGGTGGTATCACAAACTAATTAGATTCAAGTACAGTGCGAATATCAGTATACTCGTTGGTTCCATTTTCTCACTTTACTTGAACCTGATTGACTTGTGATATCACATGGCCATATCACAGTTACATGGAAGTTTTTGCCCTCAAAGATAGATCTTCTTTTATTTTTTTGACTATCTTAAAATATTTGTCACTTTGAAAAATCAAATTATAATATATAATTTTTTTACTTTCCTATATTATCTTTTATAATACTAAGAATTACTTTGAAACATAACTAATACATCGATAGTAGATAATGGTATTTTTGGAAAGAAAAAATTAAATGGATGACAAAACAATGCATTACCTAATATACGTGCTTTTTTTCAAAGAGACTTATCTTTGTAAGACAAATGAAGTATTCCAGTTTTCAAGTTTAGGGCTTTTCAAAATTGACATGTAATTTAAAACCCTCTGTGTGTGTCTAGGAGTATTAGGTTTTTTCTAAGGATGAAATGACCTTTTTGGCTAGTAGCGTATCCACGTGAACAAATTATATATATATATATATATATATATATATATATATATATATATATATAGATGAAAACTGACATCAGGGATGGATCCAAAAATTTTTCTCACTTGTTGCACCTTTGTAATTTTTTATTTTATTTTTTATTTTTGCTAAGAGTTAGATAAAGAATGGAAAAAGGTATGACCACACATTGGCATGACTGAATAGAAGTAATGAATTGAAATACAAAAAACTAACAACCATGCCATACTTTAAAAAGCCTAGGCGATTTTTAGAAATACGGAATTTGCTTATATACTATTAACATTCTCATTCCCATCACCTTATGTGGGACAATGTCTCAATAAAATGGGAAAATGTGGAAAGTCACAAAAACACACATTGAAACAATTGAATAGAGGTGATGAAATAAGAAATAAGATTGACAAGCACGACATTCTTTAAAAACCTAGGCGACTTTTAGAGATGCGGAACTTTACTTATTTATCACCCCTAACACCCCCTTGCCTGATGTGGAACAAAGTCCCTTTCAATGGTTGCACATAACAACCTATTCACAAATTACACCTTAACTTTATATAATCCACCAAAGTGGTGTATATTAGTAAATTTAACCAAAATTAATAAAAATTAACCAAATTTAATCAAAATTAAATCTTTTTTTTTTTCATGGGGACTAAAGTACTTTAGTAAATTTAAATAAAATTACTTATCCAAATTTCAAAAAAATAAAAAATAAAAAATAAAAAATGAGTTGTTGTATGTGTGTATGGATGCATCTTAGTGCATCCACCTCTGCCGACATCCAAATTTTAAAGCATTTCCTTCAACCACAATCGGCAATCATACAAAAACAATTAATTGTACATATTTTTAAAAGATTTAGGCAGAATATAAAATGCAGAATCTAACTGGATCATGCAGAGTCATCCCAACTAAACTCTGTGTAGAAATTTGAAGTAAACTCCTAGAGAGAATTTCATAAAACTCATAAGATCGAGATGAGTTGCCCTCATGTTCTAGTTATATCGTACCCAGCACAAGGCCATGTCAATCCCCTCATGGACCTCTCTCGAATCATGGCCAAGCATGGCTTCAAAATCACGTTTGTGAATACAGAATTCACCCACAACCGCATTATGAGAGCAAAGGCTGACCACAAGAATAGCCTCTTGGATGATGCTCGAATTCGTTTGGTTTCAATCCCAGATGGTGTGGCTCATGAAGAAGATAGGGATGATATTTGCAAGTTCAGTGAACAAATTTTATGCGCCATGCCTTCCAAGCTTGAAGAGCTCATACAAAGTATCGATGCATCAGATGGTGAGATTACGTGTGTTGTTGCCGATGTTTTTATGGGTTGGGCGCTGGAAGTGGCTGCTAAGATGGGAATTAAAAGCGCTATCTTTTGGATTGGTTCGGCCACGAGTTTCGCCTTGAAATTGAGCATCCCATGGCTGATTGATGAAGGGATTATCGACAGTGAAGGTGAGTTAAACAAGTGCCATGAACTCTCTCTCTTTTTTTTTTTTCTTTTTTTTTTTGTGTCGGTTAAACTGTTATTTTGATCAAACTCAGGTGGGAAAGCCCACGTCTTACATCGTCTAAATATTAGATTTCATATGATTTAATATACCTGTTTTGACCTGACACCCACCTAACATCTTAGAGTTTTAGGTTGTAAACTTAACAACTCGGTCTAGTTACTCCTTTTATTCACCATGTCAAACCATTTGATATATCTTGTTTTCACCTATCCTGATAGCTCAAGTTTTTATATGAGTCGGTTAGTTAAGAGGCCATTTCTTGAGAGGGCCACACAAATTAAGGTGAGTTGGATATATATACCCATGCCCTTCTATTGGGGATGGTCTTTTTGCCGACAATGTATGCATCTAACATTAGTTGAACTTTTGAGATAAAAGTCAAGTTATTGCCATTACATAAAGTATTTTGAGTTTCTCACTTATTTTATAATTTTTTAGGTTTTCTTAAGAAATATAAAAGGTTTTTACAAAAAATAAAACTGTCCACTAGAAAACATCATTCCAAACAACTTTGTAGAAGAAAGTTTTTCTAAAATTTGTCATTTAAGTGGAATTTTTTGCCATTTTTCATGAAACATTTTGTAAAAATGAAATAGAGATCGTAAATGGCCAAAAAGTCCACTTAAACGATAGATTTTGGAAAAACTTTCTTCCACAAAGTTGTTCCAAATGATGTTTTCTAATGGATAACACGACTTGTTTTTGTAGAAATCTTTTTTATTTTCATAAAATCTTCAAAATATAAACTAAGTGGAGAGCATAAAGTACTTTATATGGTGGCAATAGCCTCCCTTTTGAGCTAATTCAAACTGACTTGGGCTTCAATTTGCCCAGCACGAAGTTAGGCAAATCCGGCAATACAATTTTGGGCACCGCGTAACAATTCTGGCCGCGCCAGATACTGCAGATTTAAAACCCATAGAGCTTTCAATTGAGGTCCTGGCCGGGTTCAAATGTTTCTTAGTGCAAACTTTAAGAACTATAACTAGTAGCGATCAATCCAAATAAATTCATACTATTTGCTTGTTAGCTGTTACAATATTATTGCACGCCTGCACATCTAGCCATTGATTCCAAATCGTTTGCAGGAGTGCCAATAAAAAAAGAGATGATTCAACTGTCCGCAAGCATGCCCGCCATTGACACCGCAAACTTTCCATGGTCCTGCTTCAGTGACCTGGCTGCACAGAAGGCCATTTTTGAATATATGGTAAGATGCATTCAACCTGTGAATCTTGCAGACCACTGGCTTTGCAACACAACTTATGAACTAGAGCCTGCAGTATTTTCCCTGTTTCCAAAGATTCTACCAATAGGCCCATTGATGGCAAGCCACCAAATAGGAAATTCACGAGCCCAATTCTGGCCAGAAGACTCAACTTGCCTCAATTGGCTCGATCAACAGCCAGCCCACTCCGTCATATACGTCTCATTCGGCAGCTTCGCGGTCTTGGATCAAACCCAGTTTGAAGAACTCACTTGCGGGCTTGAGCTCTCGAACCAGCCT
This sequence comes from Liquidambar formosana, assembly GCA_039720395.1. Classification (NCBI taxonomy): domain Eukaryota; kingdom Viridiplantae; phylum Streptophyta; class Magnoliopsida; order Saxifragales; family Altingiaceae; genus Liquidambar; species Liquidambar formosana. The sequence goes on from JBBPBK010000270.1 coordinate 228,542, forward strand.
TTTCTCTGGGTGGTGCGGCCCGAAACTGCTAATGGGCCGAGCCATTCGTGCCCAAAGGTATTCCAAGGCACTCAAGGCAAAATTGTAGGTTGGGCACCTCAACAAAAGGTTCTAAGTCACCCTGCCATTGCTTGCTTCTTGAGCCATTGTGGTTGGAACTCTACCATGGAAGGTTTAAGCAATGGGGTGCCTTTCTTGTGTTGGCCTTATTTCGCCGACCAGCATCTTAATCAAAGTTACATTTGTGATGTTTGGAAGGTTGGATTGAGATTTGACCGGGATGAAAATGGAATCATCTCTCGGGAAGAATTCAAGGAAAAAGTGAGGCAATTGCTCGATGATGAAAATATTAGAGCAAGGTCTTTAGAGCTCAAAGAAATGGCCATCAACGATATATCAGAAGGTGGTCGCTCTACAAAGAATTTGAATGACTTCATTGAATGGTTGAAGGCATAGCCATGTTGCATGTTCATTTCAACTCCCAGACCAAATAAATCATTGTGAAGCATTATCAACTACCATATGGCGGCATCCTGAACGAATTTTTCTGATTTGGCAATGAAAATTTCATAAAATCTCAGGTTTTTTAAACAATAATATGTGACATCTGGGCTGTAGTCGACATTTATCCAGTGCTTGTGAATGTACCACAAAACCAACTAATGGCATATATTGTTGTAGCCTTTGGTTCAGCTGAGGTTTTCTGGAGTAATGGTAGGTTTAAGATTTAGCTAGGAATAGGGAGATCTTTGTAAATTAGAAAATTGGTGCTGGATTTAAGTGAAGATAGTGTAAATATTTTATTTGGTTATCTAAAATACACCCCACCCCCCCCCCCCCCCCCCCCCCAAAAAAAAAAAAGGGAAAAGCTTGCCCATAAGAGAATTTTGCTGCTGATTTTTTGGCTTCTAAGGGTGTGATTGGGGGTGATTTTTGCTGCTCTTTGGAGTTCCTAAAGCAACCTATTGACTTACAATTCATTGTGTTTTATGATCACCTTCAATTGGATCATTTACGTATCTAATGCTTATCTTTTTGATTAATAAACCTGGAAGGGGTCTGCCTTAACCCCAACTTTTAGGAATGAAAAGCTAGTGAAGAAGCAGATACACATATGGAGACAAAGATCACTATTTAGGGATCAAATGATGAACCAACTTCATTCAGTTCAGATTATGTAAATCAATCAATTTTATAACTTTGTGATATTTTAATATCAATGATGTGCAGCCTCATCAATCAGGATATACACATATGCTTCCGTAATTTCATATGCCAAATTGATCATGAAATTTATGTCTGAGTTTGGCATGGCATTATAAACTCAGGTTTTCCTCTCCTTTTTGTTAGGTAGTATGTACTTAGTTCGTCACTGAGATTTAGGTTCTTTGTGGCAGTCTTTTTCTAAAGAAAAAAGTTTCAAAAACAAAAGACATACCATTTGATTGTTCAATTTGAAAAATCAAGTGTAAAAATCAGGTGTACGAAAAAGCAACTCGATTCATTGATTCCAACTACTTTATTTCCATATGATTCATTGGATGGTGGAAACAAGCATATTACAAAGAAGAGGGGGGAGTAAACATGTGCAAATCAAATGCTTAAAACTCATCCAACGAAGCTAATTATTATATTTTAAACATTTTTGTATCAAAACGGAACCGTCCAATGTTGGGTCCACTTATGCTAGCATGGCATTATATTATCGAACATCATTACAATGGAGATCCTAAACACATCTTTATAATCTCTATCCCAGTGAAATATAAATGATATTATAGCAAACGTTAACAAGAAGTCAACAACAACAAAGAGCCAATAAATCCATACAGAAGGCATTAGAAAGACGAGGCAAATAAATTAAAATAACAGTAAGTCAAAAATAAAGGACAAAGATAATGAATGGCATGCAAAGAACTATGAAGAATATTAGATTCCCCAACTTTGAGATACCCAGAAACAACAGAGAACACGAGGACAACACCTTAATAATTAGCTTTTCAGCTATTCCTCCCATGCTCTTATAAAACTATCATGAACTTTAGCTTGAAAATACAAGTGCATATCATATGAATCTGCATATATTAAAAGAGAAAATATAAATGGGCAATCCACATATTTTGGCTATACCTTATCCGGCACAAGGCCATGTGATTCCTCTAATGGAGCTCCCACACTGCTTAATCAAACATGGCTTCAGAATCACATTTGTAAATACATAGTTCAATCATAAGTGGGTCGTGAATGCCTCAGCAGAGACTGAAAATCTAGGGGATTAAATTCACCTGGTATCGATTCCAGATGGATTGGAACCCTGGGAAGACAGGAATGAATTAGGAAAGTTAGAAGAGGCCATGTTACTTGTCATGCCTGAGAAGCTGGAGGAGCTCATAAAAGAGATCAATGGATCAGAATTTCATGATAAATGAATTTGTCATTTAACAAAGAGAAAATGCCAATTTTTTCAATTTGCCAAATTTTTTCAACTCTATCGATCACATAATTAAATTCCACCATGCGAGAGAGTTATAAAAATGTAGCTAGAGGAACAAGTAAGGCCGTAAGGGGGATGATTTATAGCACTATGCTATTAACAAAGACTAGTGGTACTAAGGAGTATATATGGAGACCTCCACTACAAACCCCACTATATGTCACCAGTCACTGACAGGCTACTTTCATGACCATGCAGCATGTGGTGTGCATTTCGTACATGATTCCCGTTGAGATATAAGCGACTAATGTTAGATCGATCTGAGATATAAGCATGCACACATCCAAGATATTTTCTCACAATACCTTTTTGGGTCCAAGTGATTACTCTTAGCAGCAAAGTGAAGATAAAAACGTCATGAGAAAAGCAGATCTTGTGGAGGAGAAACACTTGTACTCAAAAGTGAAAGAGTTTTTGATGAGAAATTCATCATCCCATAACCAGATTAGCCTTCTTCAATCCCATATTTACTACTCCTTCCGTCCCACAAAGATAAACCAAATTTGACAAAACACTCAATTTAAGAAAAGTCATCATTGCATTGACTTCTCATTTATTAAACTTTATGTTTCCAAAAGTATCATCTTCTACTAATTATTATTAGGTGATATAAATGAAAAGTAATTCTTGAGATAAGAAAGGGTAATATAGGAACATCCCAAAAAAATATGATTTAACTATTTAATATGGCCTAACATTTTGGGACAAAAAAATTATAAAAATGGCTTATCTTTGTAGGACGGAGGGAGTACATACTATAATTTTTATCCCATCAAATTATGAAATTGCTTGAGATGAATGAATTAATTGCTTCAGATTGTGAAATTGTGAAGGATTTATAGGTATAAATGTATATAGCTCAGCTTTTATGATGTACGTAGGTGATTCTTGCCACTGCCTTGGCCGTTGGTGGTGTCAACCTGTTCTTTGCTTCTGAATTCTGAGTGCCGTAGTTATAAAGCATGGGGAGGCTGAGAGAGTGAGAGGTGAAGGGGAGAGTTTTGTAAAAATGGGTAAGATGGGTTTGGGTTTTAACTTTAAACCGACTTGCATGTATTATTAAAATTAAAGATTTTGAAAGATACATAGCCAAATTTGCCTTCAATGCCCCGATGAGTATTGAACCGATAATACAAATTAAAAGAGTCACAATGAGTATTATAGGATGATTAGCCTTTAATTTGGTTTTTCTACACTTATTGTGATGAAATTTACTACGGGAGGAATTAGAATTGATATAGCACGGTACTCACTACTCGGTGCCCGGATTTTAGAGTGGATTAATCTAATTAAATTGATTATCAATTCATATTTTTTATGCTTTGATTTGAATTGACAGAAGTGCCCCCTTTTAGTTTTACATGCCATGCGGTGCAGCACTGAGTCAATGACACTGTTTCTACCTATTCTTAGGACCATGGAACTAATCTGTCGGCACAAGAGGCATCATCCTTCAATCATCCTCTTCAACATTCATCATGTCATTCTATGCCTTTTTAACTTTATTTTTTATTCATTATGTCTTGTAAAGATAAGTCATATTTGACAAAACAAGCCGCTTATAAAAAAAATCATCATTGCATTAATTGAGTGAGTCTTCCATATAACTGTGACAAGGCCATGGTGTCACGGGCCGATAAGAGTCAAATAAAGTGGGATTATAGGGTCAAAAAGTATTCTTAAAATCCTACTTTATTTGATTCTAATTCACCCGTGACACCACATCAATCATGTCACAGTTACATACAAGTTTTTCTCGTATTAACTTGTCTTTGATTAAGCTCCTTTTCTAAAGTATCTCTCTTAATTGGTATTGGATTTTGTGTTGAAAGTAATTATTAAAACAACAAAAGATAAAATAGGAAAGTTCAAATTTATAATTTGACTTTTCAAAATAGATGAGCATTTTGGGACAAAAAACAAAAAAAAACACAAAAATGGCTTATCTTTATGAGACAGAAGGAGTAATAAACCTTAAGGTGTGGATGTCATAGAGCCTCTTACTAAGCAAAAGGTCTTGGATTCAACTCTCACCACTTTCCCTCAAAGCTACGCTCATGAACTTTGTCCTATAATTGTCTCGTGCATGTGGGATGGAGGGACTATACCTAACCTCCTGATTAAAAAAAAAAAACACTTCATCTTTTAATAACGATGTCATCTTTTAATCATCCTCACCCTCCAATAATTTGTATTGAATTATAATTATTTTTCACTAGTCCGATCAATCTATCTAAAAGTTTTCCTTTATTTATTGATAAATAGTGCTTTAACTTTATAAGCGGTCCGATTACATTTTCTTTATATTTGTTTTCGTCCCCTTTTTTATTCCTACATACAAAATAGTGCTCAGATTGTAACACGTTTTATTACCTTAAAAGACCATTTCTTTTCTTCTTCTTTTTTTTTTTTTTTCTTTTTTTGGATACCATAAGGTATCCTGAGGTTATATCCACTGGGGTTTGGGTTCGGACTAATCCATAGCTATGGACGGAATCACCCGCAAATCCTAGTTGAACATATATGATGCCATGTTTCAATTATGAGACATCTAGTTATGAGCTATAGTTCCTAACCACTTGAGCTACCCTCGTTAGGTTTACCAACAACACTGGTTTTTTTTATTTTAAATAAAGAGTTGTTCGGCTCTAAGTGCAAACAATTCTAAATATTATTAATAAAAAATAAAATAAAATAAAAGAAAGAAAGAAATAAGACAATAAAAGACAACACTAGTTCGATCAACACATAAGAAATCTAAAATTAGATTAGTTTAATTTGATTATCAATTCATGTTATATTTTGATTGGATTAGTAGTGTACTCTTAAATGCGCCATGCAGTGGAGCAACGTGACTCTTTCTACCTCTCCTTATCCTTCGAACAAACCTTCAATGATTAAAGGTGTACATGGTAACAATTTTTCCTACAAAAATATTAATTCACAAAAAAACAAAAACAAAAAAAAAAAATATCAATAATGACATGGTGATAATCTTATTACAAAAAACTTTAATAACACCTAATTGTATTGTAATACACAATTAAAAAAGTAATGGGCGGAATTGTCATGTTCACGAGTGAAGATCTTCTGCTTGGGTGCTTAGGTAATTTAATGGATGAAAAAAAACAAGGACTTATATGGGATGAGAGCTTAATCTTTTAAAGTCGTTAAATGCACCCAAGTACCTAAGCAGAGGATTCTGGCTCCATGTTCACAAGATTGTTAAAGCTTTCCAACCAGTTTTCGCAATAAATTTATTACCTTATTTGTGCAATAACCAGAAGGATATATATTTGGGGCTCTGCCAACACAGCACCCCAAAAAAAAAAAAATGTAAAATACCATAAGGATACATATATATATATATATATATATATATATATATGAATCAAAACACACACATGTGAACTGATGACATGAGAGGAGGATCAAAAGGAAAAATGAAAAATAATAGAAAAAGGGAAATAACACACGAGAGATCGAGCGACTAGTTTTAATTAGATGAAAAGACAAAAGTAGCGGCGTTTCACCAACTGCACTTTGGATTTTTGTAGACGCCACAATTTTTTGCTAGTTGGAGGCTCGCAAGGGAACTCTCTTGATTACGGTTACCTCTGGGGAACTCTTTTGAAAAGATAAAAGTAGTGGTGATACAGTGCGACTGGAAAGGTTTTGGCATACATTGAAACTTGTCGAGAGTGGATTGGTCTAATTTTATTATCAATTTCATATTTTATATATTTTGATCTGAATTGACAGGAGTGCCCCCCGGCCTTTTACATGCCATGGGGTGGAGCAATGACATTGTTCTTTCTGTTTTTTTTTTTTTTTTTGGTTCAAAGGATAAACAAAAGGTAAGAAACTAACACGGAACAATCGGCAAGTCTACAATATCATCTAACAAGAAAGGTCCTAACAGGTCGGCTTAATATAAGTTAAAAATTTTAAATGAGGCTTTTTTTGTATTTAATATTTTTATTTAAATAAATATCTTTGCATATGATATCTTTGATTAGAATCCATTCTTCTCACCTTTAGAGGTGCAAAATTAGTAATTAAAATTTTGTTAAAATTACCTTTTGAATAGATAATGTGACAAACTTTTTTGCATGCTCATGTATATGAAGATTTTATTTATCCATGAAACGTTACGCGTGTGTGATGTCTGTTATGACCATACGTGGACTCATTGTAATCTCTCACGTACGTGCAGATGAAATAATCATTGTTTATTAGATATATTATATATTCATTGAGGGGCCTTTTAAATACCTAATTCCTTAGTCAACAAAAAAAATGAAAACAATATAAAATTGCTAACAATACGGTCGAGGCTCTTAAAAAAAAAAATAGCTTAAATTATTTTTTTGGCGGCACCCACTCAAGATGCTCAAGCCCTTTTATAAAAAAATAATAATAAAAATAAAATAAAATTTTCTTGCTTCCCTTCCCTTCCCTTTTATTTATTTATTTATTTATTTATGGAAAGTACTTGACTCCTCCATCCGAAGGAGCAACTCCTCCTGCAAGCCTATGTGGAGATTTTTATAATTGACATTTGTCTACATCCTCATGCCAATCACGTGACGCGAGTAGTGTTCTCTCTCATCCAACTGAACCGGTTCGAATGTGCCCCAGTCCGAGCATGAATTGTTGCTCCAAAAACACTCAGACACATCTCCTCTAACATCTACCACCGCTGCTACCATAAAATCCAAACTTATTTCTTGTGCATTTCTGCAACCACTAATCAACCTCAAATACCACATCTCCTCTAACATCTACCCTCTCTCTCTCTCTCTCTCTCTCGCTCGCTCGCTCGTAGGAGTTATCTTTTTCTTTTAATTATCTAAAATTTGCTTGCCAAGTGTTTGTAGAAATGGCCCTATATGTTTGGATGACTTTCCCGTAAAATGATGGTAGTTTTTCGAGTTTAAAAACTTCTACTTGTAATCTTTTTATTTTTATTTTTATTTTTATTTTTTTATGTATAGAAATCTGATGCGAATAGATTTGATATGAGTCATCTATATGGTAAAGCAATCTCATTTTAAAAAGCACACTTGCTATATAAATCATTAAAACTTTATGACTGGAGATTCTCAGTTGCCATCAACGGACCAATTACCGGAGAAGAAGACACGGCTAACCGTGAGACGAAGGGATCGGATTTGGAAAAAACTAGTGATGCCAAATAGAAAGAACCAGTTCTATCTTAAACCTATGGCTCCTCCAAGCTAAGCAATTGGTTTTAAAAAACTCATGTGAGTAACATGTGAGGGTGGACACTTGTTGGTAAGAAATTGGGCCATGTCATCTTGGAGGAGCAGCTGCTCCTCCACGTGGAGTAGCCAAGTTTTGTTCTTTATTTATATGGCTTCCCTTTCTTAACTATTATGTTAATTAAGGAGGTCTTTATATAATTTGAGGCCCTAGTCAGCTGCCTAAGCTGACAAAGGGTTGAGCCGGCCTGGGGTCCTAAGCCCGGAGGGGGATCAACAAGGATCAGTGCGCCAAAGTAGTTGTGGCACCAATTGGCTATGAAATCCGCAAATGAGTTTCCATCGCGGAGGGTGTACGTACCCAAGGGAACAGTCCCATGAGCTGGATACGAAGTCCCTGCAGTTGATAGAATAAGAGAGCCTAGCGCATGAAATTGAGGAAAAGAAAAAATGAAACATTTCTTAATTTCAACCTACAACACACACACACACACACACACACACACACACACACACACACACACACATATATATATATATATATATATATATATATATTTTTTTTTTTTTTGATCCACAAAAATTAATTTTATACCCCAAGAAAAACCCCCCACACACCACACACTCAACACAAACACTGCCTCACACACCCAACACAAACATTCAAAAGGCCAGACAACATAAGAGCTCCAGCAGATCAAGGCCAAAACCACCAACCATATCAGAAGAAGCAACCCCGGCCCAAACATATATATATATATGAACCACCACTATGGCTTTCATGAGTTTTCTTCGGTTCTATTACTCTTAACCACTGAGATAATGTTTACTACATAAGGAACGACTGGTACCCAGATTTTGGAGGGAGTTAAGGAGTAAAGATAACCTACTTCCTAGTCAAAATTTATTCTTTTTTTTTTATATAAAAAAAATGTTAATTTCTTGAATCTATTTTCCAGTGTCTAATGGAGCCGCAATCTCATAGGGTAGCCACTGCACGCATGGTCATACATATACGGAGCAAATTAAAGAAGTGGATTTTCATAAAATATTGGCACACCCATATCATATCATGTTATTTGTGCAATAACACAGACGCATTTGAACCGATCCCATAAGGCCATAAGAGGAGGATAAAGATGAGAAGGCAAAAACAAAACCAAAATAAAAAAAAGGGTGGGGGAAATAACACACAAGAGCAGGGGCGGATGCACGCAGGTGCACCTGTGTGCTCGTGCAACCACTGGATTTTTTTTTTTTTTAAAAACTTTTCAGTCTTGCCCCACTTAATGCTTTGTGGCTCTATCAGATCTTGTTTGGTATAAATGGTACTTTAATTCCTTTCCAAAGCAATAAAGCTATACAATAAATCCAAAAAAAAAAAAAAAATCTCTCTCTCTCTCTCTCTCTCACCGATTCACTCATTCACAATACTTAGTAGTCATTGTGAAAAAAGAAAAACTTATATGTAATTGTGGCACGACTGATGTAGTGTACGGGCCAATGAAAACTAAGCAAAGTGAGATTTTCAAAGTATTTTTTAGCCCCACAACCCCACTTTGTTTGGTTCTATTGGCCTAGGCCATGTCACTGAAACTGAAAGACTCACTCAAGTGGGAAGAAGGGGAGGATTTGGTGTCAAACTAATCGTCAGTCAGTCATCACTGCTGGTGGTTCTTATGTGCAACCTCTGAAAAAAAATTCCTAACTCCGCCCCTGCTTGTTAGTCCCAAGTGGTCCACCAATAAAGTTTCAACAAATTAAGCTCAAGAATTATTTTCTTTTCTTTTTTTATAATTATTTTTATGTTTTGCTTTAAAGTACTCTTTTTGGGCAAAGGTGCGTATCATCTAATTTCATTTTCGTTTTGGTTATGTTAATTTTGTTTTGGGAGTTTTGGCTTATATAGTTTCTGGGTTTTATTAGTCAAGTCTCGCGATCTTTCCTTAATTATAATTAACCTCTTGCTGAGGATGGACTTTGTAGTTGGCATTAATTGTATTTGCTGAGGATGGACTTCAGTGGGTGATGAAGTGTTATCAGGTAGAGTATTGATCTTGTAGTCATACTGTTCAGTTCTATTAAAATTGTTTTCTTCGGTATGTGATCCACTTCATTTGTTAAGTTAGCAATCTTAGGTTCAAATTAATGAGAAAGCATTGATACCCATACGTTGATAATAGGAGGATTAGAGGTGAGTGTAGATTCTATCGATTATCAAATAATAATAATAATAATAATAATAATAAGAAGCTTCCATAGGACAAAAAAATAAAAATAAATAAGCAACTATTTATTAAACATATTGAAACATCAAATTAATGACATATAACAAGCAAAAAATAAATATTGGTACCTAATTGCCCATGACTTTTTTTTTCCTTTTTTTATATACATACAATCATCTCAATGAGTACATTATCTCTCCCCACCCCCCCCCCCCCAATTTTTTATTTATTTAATTATTATCAAAATGACAACAGAACTCTATCAAGATGAATTTAATTCGTTTTAGAGCAACAATATAATTAAACGCTATATATATATATATATATATATATATATATATATATATATATATTGAATTTGATGGCATGTTGAAGTGTTCATATTCGGATGAACACTGGATTCAACCTGACACTGGATCACGTGGCATACGTTTTTTCTAAGAGTAATGTATTTCAAATCATCTTCCCAAATCTAACGGTCCACAATTAATTAGTGCGTATATATAAGGTCTTCCACATCAATACATCATGGTGTTCTTAAATGGGACTATACTATATCTCTTTCTTCCTTTATGAAATAATAAAATAAATCTTGAAGGAGGACATACATGCATATAAAGTATTTACATCACATCACTCACCTATAACAATCAGATAATATAGTTGATCCAAAGGAGAATATACATATCAAATAGGCCTATCTACAGCACATTGCTCACCTATGGTACTCCGTCAGAAAATAATATATGGTTTATCTTTAACCAAAAAGAAAAGTATAGTAGATCCAACACTCACTTTTTTTTTTTTTTTTTTGGGTGCATAATTCAAGATATACTTAATTGTAACGCGCAATTAGATGAATGGTTTAAAAATTTGGTGCAAAAATTATGTCATCGATACTGAGATATATATATTATACACTGGTATGGGTGATGTCTAGGTTCATAAAGAAAATAATCAAAAAAGTAAAAAAGCAAATAAATTATAACTAATTGTTATCCCCATCTTACCTTTAAAATAAAAAATAAAAAAGACAACAAATTATAACCAACTTTGTGAATTGATTGGTGTATTTCATATACAAAATTGAAAACCGGCTTAATCAATTGCATTAACTAGTAATCAGCTAACTCGAGTGGTAGAAAAAGATTCAACAAATTATAACCAACTCTAGCTATGAACTGATTATTGTATTTCATATACAAAAATTAAAAACCAGCTTAATCAATTGCATTAACCACTAATATACTAACCTAAGTAGAAAAAAAAAATTGAAATAGTTGAGGATTCAAACTTTTGGAACTTTCTAAAATTGACCTATAATTTAAAAGATTTCGTGTAATTCATCCTCATAGATATCTTGGAGTACTATTTTTATCTTCTTAACACATTTATATATAACATTGACCTATAATGTTGTCATTTCAATTCCTAACTTCTGTCTTCATTTTTTTTTTTCTTTTTAATGTAAAATTTTTATAAGCACATTTGGTAAGTTTTTATTTCATTTTCAAAAATAATTTTATAAAATTGTGGAAAGATACTTGTTTCCAGGAGCAAAAAATAAAATAAAATAAAATAAAAGGACGAAACAACCTTTTTGGCTAGCAACGTATCCACGTGAACAATTTTTTTATTTTTTTATTTTTTTAAATTATGAAAACTGAAATCCAAATTTTAAAGCATTTTCCTTTAACAAAACCCGGAAGTTACAACAATCGGCAATCATACAAAAACAATTAATAGTTCGTATTTTTAAAAGATTTAGGCAGAATATAAAATGCAGAATCTAACTGGATCATGTTGAGTCATCCCATGCAAACCCAGTCAAAGCGCTGACGTCACTGTTGACATCATTGCTTTTTTAATTAATTAATTAATTAATTAATTAATTATTATTATTATTATTTTGAGTTTATCCAAACCAACTTGCACTCTTGGTTACTAGTAGAGTAGTAGGCATATCATTTCTCCAATACATTTAAAGAGGAAAAATCCTCTCTTGAAAAAGAGTACTTTCAATTGGGGGCTTCTCTTTGTCATGGGAGAATTTGTGCACCAATTCCTTGCATCGATTTATATGATTGATGATGTAATAATGACTTATTATAGAGATAATCATTTCATATTATTTTATTTGTCATACTACTATGTAAGTTAATGCAAATAGTATTTTCCAAATCACTTAAGTCATGTTTGTTTAGTTGAAATGAAATGTATAAAAATGAATTTTGATTCCAAACTTAAAGTAATATGAAATGAAAAAGAATTTGAAATGGTTGCCCAACTACACTGTTTGATTTCATCCAAATACATTATGTAGAATGAACTAAAATGTGATTCCATTCTAACTAAACAAACATAATCTTACTACATGAGGCAGGTGATTCGTATATAAGAACTGTTCCACATCAATATATCATGGTGCTCTTAAACGGGACTATATGTCTTTTCCCTATGAAATATTAAAATAGATATATATATATATATATATATATATATATATATATAGGATGATGATCAAGTAAGCATGTGTTGACATAACTTACATCAACACCCACATTGGGAGTTGTACCTTGTGCATTAGTGGGTTAGGAGGTACATTGGATCAATGCAAGGAGTACAACCCTCAATGCATGGTGCTGATATAACTTATATCAACATGTGCTGATGGGAACATAAACGTATATATATTTACAGAAATGATCCTATCAGCACGTGCTGATATATTTTATATCAGCACGGCTACAAACCTACAATTGCTGATTACAAACCTACAATTTACTGATTACAAACTTACAATTGATTGACTACAAATGGACAATTATCGGCCTCTGGGCGATTGTAGTCAGTCAATTATAGGTTTGTAGTCAGTGAAATGGGATGTTTGTAGCTTTTTAAAAGCCGTCCATTTGTACATTTGTAGTCAGTCAATGTAAGTTTGTAATTAGTCAATTTTAGGTTTGTAATCAGCAATTGTAGGTTTGTAGCCATGCTGATATAAATCTATATCAGCACGTGCTGATAGGATCATTTCTGTATATATATATATTATATATATATATATATATATATATATATATATATATATATTTGGGTATATGAAAAACCAATTCCCCCTCAAACTAGTTCTACCTATCAAATCTTCTCAAATAACAACCAATATTTCTAAAGAAAAACTAGATTCCTATAAATGATTACATTTTACAATATATCTTAACTTTGTAATAGCATCAGCAACTTTATTTGCTTTTCTATACAAATGGTTAAGTTTAATATCTATATTATTCTCAATAATAATCTTTCTACAATCATTTATTATACTGTAAATTGTGGGCAATTATCCAAATGATGTAAACTATTAATAACCAATTTAGAATCACCTTCAATAATCACCTTGTTACAATTTTTTTGTTTTGCTAACAACAAACCATTTCTTAATGCAATAGCTTCCATTCTAGGAACAGAAACATTCTCCTCAAAATAATTACAATGCATAGCTATTGGCTTACCAAACTGATCACGAATTATTGATCCCATAGTCCCATTATTTTTTTTAACAGATTCATCAAAATTTAATTTAAACCACTCATTATCAGGAGGAATCCATCTAATAAACTTTGAACTCTTTTTAAACTTCTTATTTTCACTATTTGAGGAGTTATCAAAGTTAATGTCATTTCTTGATAAGTTAATCACATAGTTTGAAAAAAGATTAGTAGCTTTTTCTATAATTAAAATTTATTAAAAGTCTCATTCTTAAAAATAACATTATTTCGAGCACGTCAAATTTATCAAAACAAATTAGCAATTTTATCCATCTCATAATCTGAGTTATTACTTTTTCTAGAAGAACATTTGTTTAGATTCAAAATCCAATTAATCAAATCATTATCATTATCTGTACCTGATAAACATATTTAAAAAAGATATATGTTGAAGTACGACATACATATAATGTATTTATATGAGCCCCTTACATCACATAACTCACCTCCAACAATCAAATAATATAATTGATCCAAGTGAGAATTTACATATCAATAGGCCTCCTTACACCACTTTTTTTTTTTTTTTAATGGTACAAGCCTCTATGTCACATTACTCACCTATATATAGTACTCCGTACAAAATAATATAGTATATCTTGAACCAAAAAGAAAAGTATAGTAGATCCAACAATCACAATTTATTTATTTATTTCTTTATTTATTTTTGTGTGTGTGTAAAATTCAAGATATACTTATTGTAGTAGCTGGATCAATAATTTAAGAATGATATGCAAAAATTGTGTTCCCAATATTGATATATATACCAAGTGAGAATATCTCTCTAATTTCTTGACTTCTAGATTAGTTTCACTCATTCCTATTAAACTTCAAAATGAATTCACCTACACTTTGCCTGCTCTTGTATGTACGCTAAGGAAATTTGATGAAATTGACCCACTTCAACAACACTTGATATCATAAAACAAACTTAATGCTTACACGTACTGCTATTTTATATTTGATTTAGGTATTTAATTTGACAAATTAATTAGTTGACTAACTTTTATAAAATTTAATGCATAAACTAATTATAAAATTGCTATCTACACATCAAATTAGTCAAATGGCAATATTTCATCAAAATTGTGATGATGAGTCGAAAAATGAAAATGAAGTGCTACAATTTTATACTTCTCCCACCTCACAAAGATAGATCTTCTTTTATTTTTTTGACTGTCTTAAAATATTTGTCACTTTGAAAAATCAAATAGAAATTATAATTTTTTTTTTTTTTTTTTTACTTTCCTATATTATCTTTTATAATACCAAGAATTACTTTGAAAACATAACTAATAAATTGATAGTAGATAATGGTACTTTTGGAAAGAAAAATTTAAATGGATGACAAAACAATGCATTACTTAATATACGTGCTTTTTTTCAAAAGACTTAACTTTGTGGGACGAACGAAGTATTTCAGTTTTCAAGTTTAGGGCTTTTCAAAATTGACATATGATTTAAAAGATTTTGTATAATTCACCTTATGTGTGTCTTGGAGTATTATTTTTTCTAAGGACGAAACGACCTTTTTGGCTAGCAGCACATCCACGTGAACAAATTTTTATTTGTATAATAAAAAAAAAAAAAATTTAACTAACATCAAGGGCGGGATCTAGAAATTTTTCTCACTGGTTGCACCTTCTACCTTTTTTTTCTTTTTCTTTCTTTTTTGGTTGTGGCTAAGAGTTAGATAAGCGAATGAGAAGGGAGGACCAAACATTGGTATAACTGAATAAAAGAGGTGAATTGAAATACAAAAAACTGACAACCATGCCTACTTTAAAAAGCCTAGGTGATTTTTAGAAATACGGAATTTGCTTATATTATACTCTTAACACTCTCATCCCCATCTACCTTATGTCGGACAATGTCTCAATAAGATGGGAAATGGGGAAAGTCACAAAAACACACATTGAAATTATTGAATAAAGGTGATGCAATAAGAAATAAGTTGACAAGCATGCCATTCTTCAAAAACCCAGGCGACTTTAGTGATGCGGAACCTTACTTATTTACCACCCCTAACACCCCCTTGACTATACGCACAAGCGCATGTCATGCATCGCGATTGCCATGGAAAGTCAAGGCACATCACAACCTACAATGTGCGTCGTAAAAACCTATGACGACTTGTAATGCGCATCGTCAATAGGTATTAATGACATGTGATATTACGTCATAAACAAAACATATCAATGGGATGCTTATATTTTTAACGACATGCAATGTGCGTCGTATTAAGTTTTTTAACAACGCACGCTGTGCGTCGTAAAAATATCATGTAATCGGCATATAAGTTTTTTTAACAGCATGCAGTGTGCGTCGTTAAAAATGTATAAACGGCGGTGCATTGCGCGTCGTAATAAATGTTTTACGACATGTAATATATGTCGTAAACAAATGATACATGACGGTCATTATGCGTCGTAATAAATTATTTATTTATTTTTTTAATAACCTACTTTAGATAACCTTTGTCTATAACTTGTTTCCTGCTTTGCTTTTCAAATGCCAACAATACATTATATATCTCTATCATTGACCAAGATAACACAAGCAACTCATAAGTCATAACAAATCATTCATCAAAATAATTTTTTTCTTAAGTGCATTAATCTACAATTAACATCAAAAAACAACCATCCATATCTATGATTTGAAATAATTGAACCTAATTCAAAAAATATTCATACATCCATAAAATTTAAGTACATTGTTTATAAACTAAACTAACAAATTTATAGAAGGTCAAATAAAGTTCAAAAGGGGCAAATGTATAACAACCACAACATCTGACACTACTATAGTCTCCTACTAGCCTCCTCAATCTAAAAAACCTAGAAGGCCTTCTAGATGCTTCAACCAAATGTCCCTGAAATGGAAAACAACAAAATAATTTATTATTAGTAGAAAGAAATATTTTTATTAATAAAACTAGTGAACATCAACAAAAATGATTGAATTTGAGCCTCAATCCCTTAAGTTTATCATATACTAGATAAACAAAAAAGATTTGATTCTCCTGGAGCAAACACCAAAAAATCCTAACAAAATCATCTTTATTACAAACGCATCGTAATAGATGTCAATGACGACGCACTTTCCTTTTATGCCGTGAATTGTGTCTATCTGGGGTCTTTTAACAACGTGCTAAATAAACACGTCGTAAAAAAGCCATATTAATAGCTTGCAACCATGCAAGTCGTTAACTTCAAATCGTAAATACTCACTTTTGTTATAGTGCCTATTCACAAATTACACCTTAACTTTAATAATCTACCAAAGTGGTGTATATTAGTAAATTTAACCAAAATTAATAAAAATTTAACCAAATTTAATCAAAATTAAATTTTTTTTTCTCAATGGGGACTAAAGTACTTTAGTAAATTTAAATAAAATTACTTATCCAAATTTCAAAAAAGTAAAAATAAAAAATGAGTGGTTGCACAGATGCATCCACCCTTGCTGACATCCAAATTTTAAAGCATTTCCCTTTAAGAAAACCCGGAATTTTTTTTTTTTTTAAAGAAGAAATATTATTAATTAGAATAACGAGTACAACGATGTAATGTAACACCATGAGCACCTTCTTTACAAATATCCCACAAACCAGAAGGAAAACTATTCTCCCATACAATAGGATTATCAAGAGTGTGACCAAGATAAGTGTAATGCCCGCATCATTTAATTAGGATAATCTCACCTTTAATGCATGATTTGCAAGTACATTAGTTGATTTGTCGGGTGTTGTCATGCATGGGTCTTGCATGTGTGTGATGTTGTGTATTTACGATTTCACATTTTTAGACTGCTGAAATTTGGCTAAGTGTTGGGAAAAATGGATTTTCGAAAAACTTCGTTTTTAAAGATAATTTTGGTGGTAATGGAAGTAATATTATAAGATATCTGTGATTTTATGGGATTTTATTATCACGTTTCGATCGGTTTCCTCGTACGTTTGTTTTTGAAAAATCTGTCGGGAGTCGGATTTTGTACTAAAACTTGAAAATGAGATTTTGATTTACTTGGAATTTGATTTTTTTGATATTTTATTTGAATTCAAATGGGGGGTTATTTGCTTATTTCATTAAATAACTTAAGTAACTCAGGCAAATGTGTATAAACTCCCACAGTACTTACCCCTACCTTATTTACATTAAAAACATTTAAGTAAAAGAAGAATAAAATAATGGAGAAACATTTAAGTAAAGGAAGAATAAAAGAATGGAGAAGATTACTTAAATGTTTTTAATGTAAATAAGGTAGGGGTAAGTACTGTGAGGAGTTTATACACATTTGCCTAAGTTACTGGGCATTTTCAGCAAGTGACGATCGATCCTGGCTTTGGGACGATCGATCGTCAGTGCCCCGGAAATGCAATTTTGCCTCTGTTTTTCACGATCGATCGTGCCCTCAACCCACGATCGATCGTGCATCGCGGATTTTGCAAATTTTTTTGCGTAAATGACGCATATGCCCCTCACCCTTATAAAACCCTCATATCACGATTCTAACACCCATTTTCAGCATTTTGAGTGGTAGGGACTTGAGAGAGAAGGAGAGAGAGAGAGAGGAAAGATAGGAGAGAGAAAGGGAGTGTTGGAGAGAGAAAATCACATTTTTCTCTTGCATGCATGGGTTTTGACTCTCTCTCCTCATATCAACGTTTGGATTCACGTTCTAGGGCTGGATTTGAAGATCTACATGTGCTTTAAGAGGATTCAAGCCTGATCTGTAGAGTTTGGAGCTCATTCTTGCTTTCTAGGCTCAGATCCGACCTTCCAACACATTTTCTCTGTTTGTGCAATTATGTAGGTAGGTGTAATTTTCATGGGTTTTA
>JBBPBK010000271.1:0-142395 GCA_039720395.1 Liquidambar formosana
AAGCGGATGCAATGTGATTGATTTTAATTAACAATAAGAAATTAATTTAGCCCAATCAAATTAAATGAGTCTAGCCCTCGATATCCCCAGTGGAGTCGCCAAACTGTGAACCCATGAAAAAGCGCGGCCCACAAGGGTTTGGCAAAAAGATGGGTGAAAGACAACAAACGAAAAGGAGTCGCCACCTCATTTTTTAGGGAAAAGAGGAAAACCACAAAAATGTTTTATTTTTAAAACCACATGACTCCATTAAAGGAAAAGCAAAGTCTTTGAAACCAGAAAATTGGATTCGGGGGCTAAGTTACGACGTGGGAAGGTTCTGGGCAAAAGCCCATAGGCACCCACATCGCCCAAGTTGGTCTCTTAATTTAATTGGGCTAACTTAAGATATTTTTCACTCAAATATCATCATATATCATCACAAGGCAGCATGCATATCATATATTTCATCTCAAACATCCATGCACAATCACTCAAATAAAACAAAACAAAAAAATAAAAGAAAAGAAAAGGGAAAAACCTAGGATACTTGGATCCTAGAACGGACTTGAGCCTCACGAAGAGCGCCTACTACCATACAGCGAATACATGGATCAAGTCCACGTAGTTCAAAAGAATAGGGTTACAACCTAATATAAACCTATGGTAATACCCTAGTTTCCTTATTTGAAAGAGGAATTGAATAAACAAGTTGAATTTAGGAAACTTCCACAAAATGGAAACCTTGATAAAAAACAGAATTTATTATTGAAGGAAACCTTTGATTAAAACCATAAACTTGTATTAAGAAGTAACCCTAGGAGGGAGAAGAGAAAAGAAAGAAAAAGAAAGGTGAATTGGTGCACCTTCAAACCCTACTTACCTGAGCGCATAAGCTCCTAGCATTAGCCATTTCAGACCATAGCAGCCCTATTTGCAATAGGACAAGCATTATACCTGTTTGCACCCTTACAAGTGCACAAAATCATGCAAAGAAAGCAATATGCAAATCTGGACAGAAACTTGACAAGGCCTAAAATCATCCATTAATCATGCCAAACAACAAGAATAATGAATAACTAAGGACTCTAACTCAATCCTACATGCAATGACTCGACTAACATGCATAAAAACCTACCAAAGACACACTAACAAGCATAAGAGACTCCAATAATATCAATAAACATGATAACAAAGCACATTCTAACCAAAAAGATGATATTTCATGTAAAATATGAAAATAAGCCTTCCTACGGCGAGCTTTCTTAAGCGAAACTATACTAAGATAATTTCACGTAAGAAAGTCGTTATGGGGAGGTGCAATCAGCATATCCTACGTAAAATATATACCCTAGAACACAATAGAAGTGATTTCATGCTTAAACACATCACGGAAGACTCTCATACAAAACCTCACTCAACGAAAAGGATAATTATCCTTAGAAAAGGATAATGTCCCCAAAAACCCTATAAAATATACTATATGAATGCAAACCTAGCATGATTCAACTATATGCAGCATATGTAGAATGACTATGATGAGCAATAACTCAAAAAGCTAAGCTAAGCATGCTGTATAAGACCTATGCGATTTCAGGGTTATCGAAACCCTAATCTCACAACTATGCATTAAAACCTATGAAACAACTCTAGAACATGCTCAAATCATCATGAATATCATTCATATCATATATATTAACTAACAGGAGCATCAATTCATGATAATAATCACAGCAACCTAGACATGTGAACTATGCATGATTCAAGAGGATAGAAATAAGTAAGGCTATCTAATCCTTAGTAAACCAGGGATTATCAAGCATATAAAGCCATAAATCATCTCAAAATCATTCATATACTATCCTAAAAACATTGAACTAACCTAACATGTGGAGCTATATCATGTACTAGAACTATCATAGAAGAAGAAGAGGAAGGAGAAGGAGGAGAAGCAGAAAACTCATGTTCAGCATTAAAGAGACATGCTTACCTCTTGTAGTCTCTTCCTTGTCTTCAAACTCCTTGTTTCCTTGCTTGCTTACGGTTGAAGAGCCTCCTCTTGAAGTCCTTCTAGCTCTCCAAACTCGTAGCTCCCTCTCTCTCTAAGTGTAAAGTGTAATTAACCTCCCCCTATGTGCTGAATATCATGTCCTTTATATAGAGAACTGACCCCCTAAACCAATGGTTAAGATTAATTCATTAAATAATGATCCTAGGGCTATTAGAGACTCTCTTGGTGCTCAAACAACTCAATCCTACACACTCCTAAGCTCAGACAAGTTGTTTTGGCGGAGGAAACCGTCAAAAGAAGGAAAGAAGAGTCAGAGTTCGAGTTGAAAAAGGAGTCTCTCGGGTGACCATCTAGGCCTGGACAGTTAGCCATCTGGGCCTAGACGGCTGACCGTCCAGCCCCGGACGGTTACCTGAGGGTCTCCTATTTCCGCTTCGGTTTTGACTTCTATTTGCTTCAGAAGTCCTAAAATCTTCAAATTAAGTCCGATTTTGACGAAATAAAAGCCAAAACGACCGTGTTTCGAAAGGGAACACATTTTTAGGCATTTTAGGACAAAAATCTTAACCATGGGTGCACGATTAGGTTTTACAAAGGTGGTTAACCATGGTACTTCACCGTCGCTAAGCTGGGTTTGTACACGAGGTCAAACCGAATGCTTTCCCAATTGAAAATTGATCTTTCTTAACACACGTAGGATGTAAATAAAGCCCAATTGAAGTTAAATGAGAGAAAATTGGTTGGGTCTTATGAGTCAATTTGAGCAAACCAAGAAAAGGTCTTTTAGCCAACCCGAACCATTACGAGCCGAATTGATCTTAAACCATTAATTCATGAAATTGAACCTATATATGGACTCTATATACTCATATGAACTTGATGGAATGACTCGGGATTCATTCCAAAGTCAAATGGAAAATATATGGCTTAAAAGACGATTATGCCCTTAAAGTCGCAAAAGTTCTTATTGACTATCGGGATGAACTCCAAATCACTTCAAAATTCATACACATGATATTCAACGCCATAGAAACTCAATGAAAAAGACTAGACTCAAAAAGGACTCAAAATCTTACATGAAATGATATGTCCTAGCTAAGGTGACAAAAATGGGGTGTGACAGACTCCTGCGGGAGTGGTCGGTAACTAATGGAATTAATGTAAATTGGACATGAGTCACATGCATTGGCCATTATGCATTATTTATTTTAAGTTATGGGTTATAACTTATTTTAGGATTTATAATATACTTGGTTAGTATATTTTGCTTTAAATGATATAATGGGTTTTATTTATATCATTGCTTTAGTTTACTATGTCAAATTGTATCTATTGAGTCGTCGGACTCACGCCTATTATTTTTAAATGTTTTTCAGATAATATAGGGATTGGTTTGGCTATCTTGGGCGGAAGATGTTCTTAATGGAAATTTCATTATGTCAATTATCAATGTAATTAAATCAGAATTGTAAATGTAAATTTAATTGGGGTTGTAATTGTAATTATTTAATGTTGTATATACGTGGAATACGATGCATGGGATGATACCACTTCCATGGATGACAGGAAATTTTTATGTATGAACTTTTATAACAGGTTTTCTCGATGGTATGTCCTATCTACGGATGGGTCATGCCGAAAATTCTTTTAAAATGGTTGAGGTTTTAACACGTGTTATCCATGTTTTATCAAAGGATTTATTAAAGAAAAAGCTTGTTTTATTATTATTGATCACGGCTTAATTAATTTGGTTCGTGACACAGTCTGACTTGGTCTTCATTTATGGAGATTTTGAACCTCCGATGCTAGGTGTTGAGGGCCGAAGGGTCGCTAGGGAGCTCAGTGTGCCTCGTAAGTTTGCCTAATTTGATTGTTTTTGCCTTGACATTTTTTGTCTTATTAGTTCTTACTCTACTTTTAATGTTTCGCAACCGAGGCCCCCTTTGAGGTCTTTGTAGCATACAAGGAGTCTGAGGTTGAGAAGGTTCTGGACTACTGAGGTCAGGACGGCTTTGGTCGGGTTGCACACGCCCTCCTAAAGTACGAACCGAGATACCGTTTGTTTTTGGCAACCAACGTTCCCAAGGGATATCCCCTCCTTTGGGCTCTAAAACCGAAGAAGTAGAACAGTGCTATAACCCCACCGAGCAGGAGGTTGTCATTGCCCTCAGTTTGCAAAACTGAGGTCTTAAGGAGTGTTTGAGCTCTTCGAGAGGCAAAACTGAGAGGATGGCTGACAAAGGGAAGGTTTTCCTGAAGGTTCCTGCCCCGAAAACAAAGGGTTCCAAGGGCACCAGCACAAAGAAGGGGCCAGATCCTATCAAGGAAGCCATGAGGAGGTGCCAACAAGGTGCTAAACCTTCGGTTCAGGAAACCAAGAAGCCTGCCCCGAAGACAATCCTACCGTTGGCGGCTGAACCAAAGAGGCCTGTAGAAACTCCTCGGGCACCTACATCTTCGAGTACAACCTCCTTGGTCTCTAAGTCCAAACAGCCCATCGTACCTGAGGAGTCATCACCCGAGTAGGCTAGGAAGAGGCAAAGGACCGAGAAGTCAGTCTTTCCCTTTCCTAAGGGGGACTATGAGCCGATCACCATAGATAGCGGTTGCTGGGAGATTATAAGGGAGCTGCCTCAGTTCCCCATCCCCTCGAACGATGCGCTCTCGGTGCTGAAGGATCCTGAGTTCACCTTTCACTCCATCGGGAACTTGCTTAGGTTCCCTTTAGACATGATAAGTCATAAGAAACATACCTCAGTGGAGCTCGGGTATGAGGCGTTAATCCACCAGCTTTTGGTAAGTATTTGAAATATTCTCTTTTACTTAGAATTTTTGTAAGTGTCCACGTATCTTACCACGCTCGGTTGCATACACGGAGCCCAACAGACCATGCTTCTCACCGAGCGCCTTTTAAAGACGTAGGATCGGTACAAGAAGGAAGTTCTTGAATCGGTGACAAGAAAGGCCAAGCATAAGGCCGAGATTACTGTCTGGAAGGAGAGAATGGCAAAAGCCAACTAAGAGTCCGAGGGGGCTAAGAAGTTCCTGGCCGAGAAAAACAAACTCCCGACCGAGCTTGAGAGTATTCGGGAAGTCGCCAGGCTTTCCCAAGAAGAGTTAGAAAAATCCCAAGCCTTGACCGAGGACTTGAGGTCTAAGCTTGATGAATCTCGAAGTGATGCCTCGCATTGGAAGAAACAAGCCGATGAGTGGTATGATTAATGGCAAAGCGAGGATGAATCTCGGGCCACCTTGATTAAACAAGCCGAGGACAAAGCCACCGACGAGTATATGGATCGAATGGAACCGTACATGGACAAGAACTATAAGCTCAGTTGGGACACCCTCGGTTCTTGGGTAAAAGAGGCCTTTCCTGAGGTGGACCTAGGGAAGATCCCCTTTGAGAGGGTAATGCTGCCCCTTTTGGATGAGGATGAGGAGGCAGGCAAGGACGAGGCCGAAGATGGGGAGATCCCGCCGAAGGCTAATGATGCCGAGGTTACAACCGAGGAGGAGGTGACTAAGAAGGCAGAAGGGTTGACCGAGGAGCCTCCACCCACCGAGACCGAGACACGTCCATCTACCGAGGATGGCCAGGAAGAGATCCCTCCTCCATCTTCCGAAGACCCCCTAGCATCCGAGGCCTAGCTTAGACTCAGCCAATTTTTGTAGTTTTGGGTTCTTGCTAGCTTTTGTTATTTCGCCCAAGGGGCTTGTTTTGTATTTATCATTTGTTTTGTATCTAAACCTCTATATTTATGCATATATGCTCTCTTTTTTCGCCCGATGAGCTTTTGTTGTTCGTTCGATATGTATATTCTCTTATTCTGATATATATTCCAAGTTTTGAAACTTATCTTCTTTCTTTCTTTTCTTTTTCTTCTTCTTCTTCTTCTTCTTCTTCTTCTATTTTTAGGAAAACCGGGAGGCTTTTAGCCATCCATCCCTTTGTCACCTTAGTGGGGCTATGGTGATCAACCCTCACCACCTTGGCAAGACTAAGGGATTTTCATGTATGTTTCCTTGTTGTCGAGATGAGGCTAAGGTGATTGGCCCTCGTCATCGTGACAAGACTAGGAAATATTTGCTAATGGCAGCATAATTCTAATAAAAGGACTTCGTTGATAAAACCAAGCTGGAGTTTTGCCAACCAGGCTCAGATTACATTTTTCATTTGTAGAATATTCTTAGGTTTGATACATTAACTGATCTTGGTAAGTTTCGGTCGTCTTCGCAATGCTTTAAATTGTAAGAGCCTTTGTCTTCGGCAGCAATAACTTCATAGGGCCCTTCCTAAGTTGGTCCGAGCTTTCCTTCATTTGGGTCCTGAGTCCTCGAGTTAACCTTTCTGAGGACAAAATCACTGACTTTAAATTCCTGAGGGTTGATAATCTTTTCATAATACTTTCGGAGTTCTTGTTGGTAAACCGCTATTCGGATCAGGACTTCGCCTCTTCTTTCCTCAGCCAGATCGAGCTCACGTGCCAGGTTTTCTTCATCTTGTTCTTGATCGCATTCTTCTGTTCTTAATGTCGGGTATCCCATCTCGGTTGGGATGATTGACTCTGTCCCGAAGGCAAGTGCAAATGGGGTTTCATTCGTCGACCTTCGGAGAGTCATCCTGTATGCCTATAAGACCGCGTGAAGCTCCTCGGGCCATCTTCCCTTTGCTCTCTTCAGCCTTTTCTTGATTCCTTTCACAATTACTTTGTTTGATGCCTCCGCTTGCCCATTTGATTACGGATAGCTTGGACTGGCGTAGAAGAACTTTGTCCCAAACTGAGCACAAAACTCCTGAGTTCTCCGACTCTCGAATTGGGTGCCGTTATCCGAGATGAAAGCTTGGGGAACCCTGAATCTCGTAAAGATGTTCTCCCAAAGGAAAATGATAATATCCGAGTCCTTAATGGAGGCTAGGGCGATGGCTTCCACCTATTTTGTAAAGTAGTCGATCGCAATGATAAGGTATCTTCTGTTACCGCTCGCCAGGTGAAGCGACCCGACCAAATCAAGGCCCCATTTTGCGAAGGGCCAAAGGCTTGACAAAAGGTATAGGTTTCCTACCGATCGGTGGATTTTATCTGAGAAGAATTGACAGCTCAGACATTTCTGGGTGTATTTAAGAACATCCTTTTGCATGTACGGCCACCAATAGCCTTGTGTTATAGCGAGCGTCCCCCAGCATGACTCCCACAGCTCCCCTCATGGAGCTCTTACAAGATTCCTTCCACTTCGTCTGGATGAACATATCTCAAGTACGCTCCTAATAAGGATCGTCGATAAAGTAGGTCCTTCGGGGAGAGCCAGTATCGTGCCGACTTGACCCTGATCCGGTGTCTCTGGTGATGGTCCTCGAGAAGAACGTCATTTTTAAGATATTTGATTATCTCGTCCACTTCCACGGTCTGTTCTATGCTCGGGATCCGGATAGTCTCAACATTAATGGTTCTTTGGGCTCTTATTTTTAGGGTTGATGCTAGGGATGCTAGCGCATCTGCATGCTTGTTTTGTTCTTGGACAAGTTAATGGATGCAAACGCTTTTGAAATCCGAGATAAGCTTCTTAGTAAGCTCTAGGTATGCTTTCATCCTTTCGTCTCGGGCCTCATACTCCCTGCCTAGCTGTCGGACCACCAATTGAGAGTCGCTGAAAAGGTTTAGCTTGGTTGCTGATAATGTTAGGACAAGCTTTAGTCCCGCTAGAGTGGTTTCGTACTCGGCTTCGTTGTTTGAGGCGAAGAATTGCAATTTGATGGCGCTTTCTAGAACTTCACCTGTTGGGGTTATGAGGACAATCCCGATTCCCGCTCCTTTGTTGTTCGAGGCCCCATCGACATATAGTTTCTACTTCTTACCTTCCTTAGCCCCAACATCGGTCGAAGAGGAGGTGTCCGAGTGTTCGGGCAAACTTTTGCTTGGATCATCTCGTTTAGAGCTCTGGTCGGTAAATTCGGCAATGAAATCGGCCAAAACTTGCCCTTTGATCGCCGTTCTCAGCCTGAGCTGTATATAAAATGCCACCAATTCAATCCCCCATTTGGAGATTCTTTCGGAGAAGTCAGACTTTCGAAGAACGTCTTTGAGAGGTTGATTTGTGAGGACAACAATGGTATGGGCTTGGAAATAGTGTCGAAGCTTTCTTGAAGCTGTTCGGAATGCTAAGGCGATCTTCTCCAGGGGCAAATATCGAGTCTCGGCATCTAGTAAGGTCTTGCTTACATAATACATAGGTCTTTGTTCCTTTCCATCTTCTTGGATTGTGGCCCCGATGTTTTTGAGGCCGAAAGGCATCACTTTGTAGCAGTAGGTGCCAGTCGGGGTAATAAAGGCCGTTTTCTCTTGATCTTCCTTCGCCATCGAGACCTGATGATATTCGGAAAAGGCATCGAAGATGTTCAATCGGGTATACCCAGTGTCTGTTGGGAATCGAACAAGAGGGAAAAATACAAAGGCGGAATATAAAAATTTTTCCTACGATTCCCAATCCCATGAATCTAACTATGCATAACACAAAATCAAACCCTAACTACGAAGAGGGTTAGAACACTTACAGAATTTTTGTCTTCTCCGTTTTGCTCCAAGCTTCGACTCCGGACAGCGGTGAATGAGCAGCCCAAATGTGCTGCCTCCAACGGTATCCACACCTAGCTAGAGCTTCAAGTCCTTTCCTCCTTTTCCTTGTTGTTGCTAGTGTAGGAGAAGAGAGGAGAGAGAGAGAGGGAGGCTGGAAATTCTGGCCAGCCCTTGGTGTCTTCTAAAAGTGATAATGTCACACATCATAGTGTGACTTAAATAGTCCACACTAAAGGGGCCGGCCCTAGGGGGGAAACCCTTTTAGGGTTTTATGCAATTTCCCTAAATTGCACAATAACCCCTATTGTTTATATCAAATACAAACATGGCCTCAAAGAACTATTCTTTATGCACTCATACCCTTTCTCTCATAGACTTAAAAGCTCATCTTGCATGATCAGTGTGTGACCCATTGGGTTCACATCATCAAGTAGTAGGAATAGCACGAGGTGTGCACAATGGAACTCTTTCCATTTAGGGTCTAATTGGAACTCCTTCCAATTCCCTAATTGATTATAACTCACTTATATCAATTAGGGCTTCTACTAACCATGAGTAACACCTAGCATATGGCTCATGGTGTGGTCCTTAATGAGGTGAATAGTCATTTACAAAGAACCCTTCTGTTATAGTTTATAGGTTACAATTGCATCCTTCCTTCAACACAATGTCTCCAATTGAACTAATAGGACATGGAAGTCTGTCAAGTCCCTAGTTCAATTACTTTATACTCATTCATAGATATCAACTCATTAATGAACTCATGAAACTCTTTTCATATTCATCCTACCATGGCCATGGATTTAATGAGTTATATTATGAATGCTATATGAGACATTCTCTCTCTTTTTCCTGAGAGTGATGGATCCCTTGTTGATCACTCACATGCCTTCATACACATAGCAGTAGGGCCAATGAACACCTTTGCAGACCCCTGAATAGGATCTGCACTTAGTGTTATCAAACTTCTAAAGCTACATGCATAAGGCAACTATGGTGTCTCAGGTCTAAGGATTACTTGTACCACTATAACAATGAGAAACTGATTGACAGGCAGGATAAAACTCCATTCAGTTTATCTCATATCTTTGGTCACATTCAGTGTACCTATTCTCGTAATAGGCACCCACTTGTTGGTTGTAGTGTCTCCACACAAATAGCTTGAGACTAGCTATCCTCCTATAGAGTCAACCTAACAAGTGCTAGTCCTATGGTTCATTACTGTCCATCATAGTGAACCTTCAACTAGGAATGCTTTAGGAGTTTAGTACAGAGATATATCTATAGTCTCAAAATTACAACTCTTTGTAATTCCATATTCTCAACTCTAACTCCATGGACATATTATGTAAATATAAATGATGCATATAAACATAATAGAATAAGCCCTTTTATTAAATCAATAATAAATGTGACATACATAAATGAAATCAAATGATTGTTCCTAATCCCTAAACAATCATCTCCATGATTGGCTCTAGGGCATAATCCTAACAGTGTCATACCCCATTTTTGCACCACCTTACTAGGGATCATCATTTCATGCATGTTTTTGTTTTGTTTTTGAGTCTAGTCACTTGCATTATTTTTCTAGAGTCACAAGGACAATAGGTATGAATTTTGATTCAATTCGGAGTTGATCTTAAGGGATAATAAGAGCTTTTGTAACTTGAGGGGCATAATCATCTTTTAGGTCACAAACTTTTCATTTGACCTTGAAATGATCTCCAAATTGTCAATTGGAGTTCATATGGATGCATATGAGGTATTTCCATGTTCAATTTGATGAATCAATGGCTTAGGATTAAAATGGCTCGATGTAGTTCAAGTTGGTTAATTGACCCTTCTTTGGGTTAGCTCTAATTGACTCACAATTACCAACCAAATCTTTTCAAATGGACTTTAATTATTCATCATTTTATCCCTAAAAGTGTTTTAGAAAGTTTAATTTTTATATGGAAAGCATTTGGCTTGATCCTATGTGCATACCTATGCTTTGTAAAGGTAGAGCATAGAGGTTAACCACCTTTATCAAACCTAACCATGCTCCCATGGTTAGGGGTTTTCACCCTAAAATGTTCAAAAATGTGTTCATCATTGAAACATAGTTGTTTTGGCTTTTGTTTCATCAAAATCGGATTTAATTTGACTCCTGAAACACTTCTAGAAGGAAAAGGAGTCAAAAATAGGCAAAAATCCGAAGTGGGCTCGGGTGACCACCCAGCCCCGGGCGGCCCTGGTGGTCACCCAAGGCCACTTTCCTATTTTCTCTCTAACTCCTTGCTGAAGCGGACTTCTTCCAATTTTGACGTACAAGGACTCTTTGTGACGAGTTTCCTTCTAATTTTTGGTAACTTCTGAGTTACTTAAGCACCAAGGGGGTCTCTAATAGCCCTTGGATTAATTTCTAGGGTTTTAATCCTAACCATTGGTTAATTTTAATTGAAATCTATAAATACCCCCTATGCTTCAGCACAAATGGAACCACTCTATGTATTAAAATTGGGTTTGTGAGAGAGAATAAGATAAAGAGAGAGTTGAAGGAGAGCTGGAGTTCCTGCTGTAGCCTTGAAGAACATTGATTCAAGTCATCCACAAGTCAAGAAGAGAGCCTCTACAGCAGCAAGGAAGCTTCTCCTAAGGTAACCTCCTTCCTTGTTAATGCTAAATATGAGTTTCTTATAGAATAGGCTTATTGCATGTTAAAGTAGCTTTTTTATCATGTGTTATCACTTTAGTTAGTCAATATGTATGATTAGAATGCTGTTCCTATTGATTATAGCATGCTTTAGGGCTGTTCTATAGGTTTTTAAGCATGAGTGTGAGTTTAGGGTTTCCGTTGTCCTTGTTTTTAGAATAGTGTCATTGCATGTTAAAGTTAGGATTTTCATCATGTTTTATGGCTTTAGTTAGTTAATATACATGATTTGAGTTCTGTTTAATATGAGTTTAGTATATTTTAGGGTTGTTTTATGTGTTTTTAAGTATGTTTGTGAGTTTAGGGTTTTTATTGTCCTTGTTTTAGGATGGTTTCATATAGCATGTTAGCATAGGGTTTTTTTATTGATTTTTCTTCATAATTGCTGTATATGTTTTACATATAGAATAATTATGATATTTTTGCATACATATTAGTGGATTTCTAGGTTTTTTTATGCATGATATGGTATTAGGATCGCATTAGGGCTCATGTTTGTTCGCTGTTTTTGCTGTTAGCATGATTAGTGGATGATTTTAGGCCATAATACTATTCTGTCTAGATTTGCATGTTGTTGTGTTTGCATGGTTTTGAGCACGTGTAAGGGTACAACTAGGTGTGGTAATTGTCCTATTGCAAATAGGGCTGCTATTGCGCTCAAGTAAGTGGGTTTGAAGGTGCCCCAATTCACCTTTCCTTCATTATCCTTTCTTTTCTCCCTCTTTAGGGTTATTTCTTAATATGAGTCTATAGTATAATTAGAGGTTTCCTTGTTAAATAAAATTCTGGTTTTTTATCAAAGTTTCCATCTTGTGGAATTCTTTCTAAATTCAAACTTGGTTTATTTATCACATTCAATTCTCTTTCAAATAAGGAAACCTAGGGTTTTGACCATAGGTTTATATTAGGATTTAACCCTAATTCTAATCAAACTACGTGACTTTGATCCATATATTTCATTGCATGGTACGTAGGTGCTCTTTTTGAGGCTCAAGTCCGTTCTAGGATCCAAGTATTCTAGGTTTTTCTCTTCTCTCTTCTTTTTTCTGTTTTGTTTTATTTTCTTCATTTGATTATGCATGGATGGATGAATGAAATATATGATATGCATGCTGTCTTGTGATGATATATATTGATTTTGTGTGTTGAAAAGATCTTAATTTAGCCCAAATAAACCGAGAGATCAAAAGGGTGACATGGGTGCTTATAGGCTTTACCTAGAACCTTCCCATGTCATAACTTAGCCTTCGAATCCCCAGTTTTCTTTGGTTTCCAAAAGACTTTGTTTTTGCCTTTCCTTTTTAAACATGGAGTCATTCAAATCGTTTTCTTAAAACAAATTTGTTTTTAGAGTTTTCCTTATTTCCTTTAAAAAATAAGGTGGCGACTCCTTTTCTTTTTCAAACCTATTTCTTTTCAATCCTTGTGGGCCCAATTTCCTGGGTTCACACCTGGCTATGGAGTCGATGACTTAGTCGATCTTTGGAAGCGAGAAACTATCTTTCGAGCAGGCTTTGTTCAAGTCTGTGAAATCGACACATACCCTCCATTCGCTACTCTTCTTTTTAACTCAAACCGAGTTGGCAAGCCACGTCGGGTACATTACTTCCCGTATAAATCCGGCTTTTGAAAGCTTCTTTACTTCTTCATTTATGGCCCAAGCTTGGTCGTCGGACAATCTCCTTTGTTTTTGAGTAACAGGCTTAGAGCTCGAATTCACTCTAAGCCTGTGTTGGATTATATTTTGATCAATTACTAGCATCTCGTGTGGTGACCAAGCGAACACGTTAATGTTTTCCTTCAGAAATCAGAACAATTCGGACGCCTCTTTCTCGGAGAGGTTGCTACTGAGTAGGAAGTAGCGCTCGGGGGATTCATCATCAATTATCATCTTCCGAAGTTCTTCACCCATTCTATTTTCGGGCTCGAGTAAAGTATCTTCTACCCCGAGCTGACCGTGCTTTAATTGCTATAATGGGTCGATGTCCTTCTTAGACTTTTTTGGCTTGGTCCCGCTTTCTTCTGCCGCCTCAGGGTGGGTGTTATTCTTTTCTTTCTTCTTTGCCACCGACGATGGAGTATGGCCTGTAAGTTCGTACATAAAACACTCTCGGGCTACAGCTTGGTTTTCGCGGAGCTCCATTATGCCTTCAGGTCCCAAGAAGCGAACGGACTGATGATAGGATGAGGGCACTGCTTCTATGGCGTGGAGCCAAGGTCGCCCCATTATCACGTTGTATGCTGAACGCTCTTCTAAAACGACGAAGTATTGAATGGTTTGAACTAGGCCGGTTCGGACAGCTAAGGCTATTTGCCCGAGGGGGTAGGAAAGGTTTCTGTTGAACGCCTTTAACCTCAAGTTGCTCAGAGAAAGATCATCCTTCTTCAATCCTAGCTGATCGAAGAGTTTTTTTAACATAACATTTACCGAAGCCCCGTTGTCGACATAGACCTTCTCGACATCATAATTTGCGATTATCATTCGGACTATCAGGACATCATTGTGAGGATGCCGCGTTTCATAGGCCAGATAATCTTTCCCGAAGAATAGAGTGGAGCTCAGATCATCCTTCCCTCTTTCAGCTACGAGCGTTGGTTCTGACTTCACTTCGAACACTTCCCGAAGGTGGGAGGCTTTTTGGTATTGCGTTCGAAGGGCGTTTATGGAGACCGAAGCCCTATCATAGGCTCCGCTGATTACGTCAATGGCTCCCAGGATAGTATATCCTTCAGCTTCGGCTCTTGGTTTTTCGATCTTTTTCTCTTCAAGCTTCTTTCGATCGTCGCCCTTGGCTATGAACTCACTTAGGTGTCCGGCTTTGGCCCAGGTCTCGAGTTTGTGCTTTAGGGTTTTGCAATCTTCAGTTTTGTGGTATGATCTTTATGGTATTCGCAAAACCATTTTTTGTTCCTCCTCTCGGGATCTCCGCCCATCGGTCTGGGCTTTTCGAAGAAATCTTTATTCTCGAAAATTCGTAAAAGCCTATAGATTGGCATAGTGAAGACAGTAAGCACAGCCTGATTCGGATTCGTTGGTGCCTTGTCTCTTGGTGGTTCGTTCCTGGCTCAGTCATCTTTCATTCGATCCACTCGGGGGTTCCTATCCTTCTTCTTATCTACCTGTTCGATTTTCTTGGCCATTCGGAAAGCATCATCGAGTCTTATGTACTTTTAGACTCGATCAAGCAGCTTCCCGATGCTAGGTGGCGGGTCAAGGGTCAACTGTTCGAACAACCGAGAGGATCGAATCAATCCTCGCCTAAAGATATCAAGAGCGCTTTACTCGTCCAGTTCCTCGATTTCGGTGTAGAGCTCCCAGAACCTTTGGGAGTAGTCGCGCAAGGGCTCCTCTGCCCCTTGCTTCATCTCGTATAGCTTTTGCATGGTCTTGGCGTATTTTTTGCTTGTTATGAATCGATCTCGAAAGAATTTGACCAAGTCGTCCCATCTTCGGATCGACTTCTCTGGAATCTTTGGCCACCATCTCAGAGCAATCTCCCCGATGCTCATCGAGAAAATTTTGCACATAAAACCCTCGTTGTCTATATAGAGGGACATATTTTGGACATAGTACGTCAAATAGTAGTCAGGATCCGCAATCGAGGAATAAGGGGTGAAACTAACTTTACTATAATTCTTTGGAGTTGGCGTGGTTTGGATCCAATTTCCAAAGGGAGATTTTCCTACCCGCAAATAATTCGGCGTTGGGTGTGTCGGTTCCTTCATTATCTTAATTTTTGCTCAGATCTTCTTTGCAAACTCATCTGAGGTTAAATCTCTAACTCTCCTTCTCCTCTCTTCTCGAGGACTTCTTCTACACCGACTCGGCTCTACCGAGCCCTCAAGGGCCTCGTAACACTCTCTATCTCGTCGATTGGCCCTAGGGGCAGATATCTCAGAGCGCTGTTCGCTCCCTCTCCAACCTCAATTATCTTCCCGACGAGTCCACCTGACTCGACCAGAACTCGCTTCGATAACAATCTTTGAATAAAAGTCTTGAACATGTACTCGTCCTCTATTAGTTCTTTGGTGCTCAACTTTACCCTTCAACTTCCTTTGGCTTTGATCCTCATCTCTTTCGGACCGCCTTTCTTAGACATGTACTCTTTGTCGCTACAGCCGGAACTCGACAAGGTAAGAGGTGTAGCTTCCCTTGTCGCCGCCGTCCTCTATCGTCATTTGGCCGCTGTGAGAGGAGGTTTGATGGCGGCTGCGCTCCTTTAGGTTGAAGTATTCTTGCTCCGGGGCGAGTTTCTCACGTTGCGCCTCCTCTAGTCGCCTTTAGAGCATTGCGACCACAGCGGTGACCGCCTCCAGGTTGGAATGCTCCGCGACCGTCTGCTCGTAGGCATCTTGGACTTCTTGCATTTGGGTTTGCACAGTGGGCCTGCTAGTCTCCCCAATGAAGATGGCGCTTGCCGGAAGACGCCCGGTCGGTGGTGGTAGGAGGACTATACTTGTGCCGTTAGGCTCTGGCCCGCCATATGTTGCTCCAGATTTAGTTCGCCCCGCTATTTATAAGAAAGGGAAAACGAGCTTAAGAAAAGGCCTCTCACTCGGTTCCCACAGAAGGCGCCAAACTGTACTGGAAAAATCCAGACAGTTGGTGGAGCGCTTCAAAGAAGGTGGTCCGACGATCTGGGGCGTTGCGGCATGATAGTCAAAGAAAGTTGCAAAATTTGGGATGCTCCCAAGCTCTCAAATGAATAGTGACGCTAGGTGGCTTGATGAACAATAGTGTTAGGTGCTTCGAGGGATAATGCCGTTCAATTCTCCAGTGAACAGTAACTTGAAAACAAAGAGAACCGTCAAGGGAGGCCGGGGGTTGTCTGGCCTAAAACCCTCCGATGCTCAAGTCAATCTCAGTGTCTAGAGATAGAGAGAGAAAATCATGAAAAAAGAGAATCTCTAAGGTTTTGTGCCGTTATGAGACTTACCTTCTTTGGTGTGAATAGTATTCCTTTTATAGGAAGAGACTAGGTTTCGAATTGAGCCCATATGCTGACTTGATCGTGGTTAATTTAGGGTTTCGAATTAACCATGGTTAGAGAGGGGTTTCAGACTAGATTGCGGATATTCCGGGGCTACAGGCATGATCGTCGACAGCTGTTGCCCCTAATTCCATTACCGAAAGCGTGCCCTGAACACGGTTAGACTTCTTTGTCGGATATGGCATGCAATTTCAAGACACGTGAGGAACACATGGCGGTGTTGCCCATAGGGTACTCAACCTAGGGCATCGTTGGCCTGAGGACCTTCCCGACCGAGGGCATGAGCGCCCGAGGGTATAAGT
Organism: Liquidambar formosana; assembly: GCA_039720395.1. Lineage (NCBI taxonomy): Eukaryota > Viridiplantae > Streptophyta > Magnoliopsida > Saxifragales > Altingiaceae > Liquidambar > Liquidambar formosana. The sequence goes on from JBBPBK010000271.1 coordinate 16,554, forward strand.
GCTCGAGGACATCTCCGGCCGAGGGTACGTAGTCTTGACAATCGTGCAACCGCAATCGAGGAGTCTAGAATCACTCGGGAGAGTTCTCGAAGGCTTCCATGTGTCGCGATTTCATTCATTGGCGGCAAATATCCCACATAGAGAACATATCTTTCTAAGTGTAATTTGGATCCTATAAGATCATCTTTGGTAACTCTCTTAATTGGAACTGTTCCAACAGGACAGCCTTTACCATTAAGCCATATGTTTAGTGGAACATTAGCCATTATGGAATCTTGGTTTCTTATCCTCTTAGGAAAATCAGTGGGTTTCAAGTCATTTTAGGAGATTAGCTGCATGTAATTATGCATGTCTGCAATTAATAAAGATTTGATTAGGAGAAATTAATAAGCAACATAACAAAAGAAGAGACAAACCTGAAAATAGAAAGTACGGTTCTTCAGTAATGGATGGTCGAATGCAGGTTGTTTGTAGAAATCCACACAACCATATACATCTCTATATTTTGTCTGTAAATACCATAATCACATATTCTATCAATTTATTTACTTGAAAATGCATGACTTAGGCATTGGTTTTATGAGAAAGCAAAGAAAATATCTAGTTCTGCAATTTTCTGGAAACATATTAGTACTAATAGATTGGTCACCTTAATTATCTTGACTGCTAGCTTATTTAGCATCTTAAGTTGTTTTTCCAATTCCAAATCCTCTTCTCAAGTTAATTTCCTGTCTCCTTCAACTTCATTATCGCTCAGAAGAAGAGAACACATAACCATAGCTAATAGGAAAGGCCTTGAAGCCATGGATGTGACCTACACCGCGAGAGCAAATTCGGAAGTAATCAAAGATATATCTACATATTTCTTCTTTAAAATAATAATTAAATACAGACAAACTACGAATTTTTCTGTGTATTTAACTTGAAATAGAACTGACACTTGAACATTGCTAATGAAGTGGTACTGTACATATAGATATAACTACATGTAATTTTGATCACAACTTTGAGAAGGTCACGTGCTCTCTTCATAATAGGTGTGACCGCCTAGTTTAAGGAACGATTTAATCTTTCCTTCATGTAATAGTATATAGATATAGATTTATATCTTTTCACCATCTATAAAGATATCCCAATAAACACCAATATTTCACTTTCTTTTTTTAATACCCTAAAAGGAAACAAATTATTCATTCCTACTTAACCTATAACTAATTTAGTGTTCCAAAAAACTTTACATTCTTCTCCTTTAAACTTTAAGTTGTAATTTTTCTAGTTTTCATCTTTGTCAATTACCACAATCAATTGATTACAAGTAAGAAGAAATTATTGTTTTTTTTTTTTCCCTTTACTTTATACAACTTTTTTGCATGTTACCATATTACAAAAAATTAAACATAAGGGATACAAGCTTAGAGAGTATGAAATAATTAATGTCTAGACTTGATTGTGGTGTGATTTATAATCTCTCTACCTTTTCATTAGCCAAACAAAAAAAAAAAAATGCTTAGTCCATTTCTACTATTTTCATTAGCCAAAAAAACAAAAAACAAAAAAACAAAAAACAAAAAACAAAAACAAAAACAAACAAACAATTTATTATATAAATTGCTTGAACAATTTATTTTTCTTTGTAATAATTTTCATGTACAAAAAAGAAAATGAAAAAAAAATTCACGTAATTTTTTTGATTAAATAATAATAATAATAATTTTCATGCACAACGCACGTGGTGCACTTTTAGTGCATATGAAAGACCAATTCAAATGAATTCAGTAATTATCAAAATGTGGAGATAAATATAGGAAAAAAATGATTTAAAGAATAATATCAAATTATAACTCAAAAGCAAAATGATCAAACAAGTAATTATAAAGGACAAAAAAGAACATGTTTTAGTGAACTAATTAATAATTACCAAATCAATCACATGATGCAACTCATGTCCAATGGTAAAACATGTGAGCATTGTAAGCTTGTACTCTATGCTTCAATTCAAATCCCTAGAGGCACCCATCTTCATCCTACTAACCTCTAATTAACTACAAATTGATTGTATATTATGTTTCCTATTCCATATCAAAAAGAGAAAATTAAATAAAAAAATTTAAAACAGAAAACTCATGAAACGAGAGAAATAGAAGCATGCTTTAAGGAAACATTATGAAATCATAGTTTGTAACTATCAAAAACAGCGAAAGAGACAAAATAATACCACCAAGAAATGAGAGGAATTCAGTAATGGATAATTTCACAAGAATGAATGCAAACGTTGTTCAACTAGTTTACTAATGATCCTTAACTTCCTCTATAAAGTTGAAATTTAGAGAAAATCTGAATCTAATGTAAAAATAACTTGAATTAGGACATGTGATGATCCAAATATGAGTTGATGAGTAGTGACCCGTGCGATGCGTGACAATCACATAAGAAATATTTTAAATAATTTGAGAAAAGAGAGACAGAAAAAAGATAATTGTAAACAAAAAAGTATAAAAAAAAAAATGGAAGAAAGAAAACAAAATAGTGCCAATATGTGGATATATATTCTTCTCTATAAATAAAATGCTTGTGTTCAAGTCATTAAACAAAGGAAAAAAAAAAAGAAGAAAGAAAGAAAGAAAAAAAGAAAGAAAGAAAACAATGAACTATAGCATATTGATCTCAAAGCCCTATATACAGACAAGGAGGGGGAATTACAAATTCCATATCCAAGAGCATCTCCACCTTATCCTAGGAAAATAAATAAAATTCAAAATCAAAAAAGAAGACGACTTACTTGAAGTTATGTGAGGGTGCTGATTCTTGAGGAGAGAGATGGAGAAAACATTCTGTCACACCCCATTTTTGGCACCTTAGCTAGGACATATCATTTCATGTAGGATTTTGAGTCCTTTTTGAGTCTAGTCTTTTGCATTAAGTTTCTATGGCATTGAATATCATGTGTATGAATTTTGAAGTGATTTAGAGTTCATCTCGATAGTCAATAAGAACTTTTGCGACTTTAAGGACATAATCGTCTTTTAAGCCATATATTTTCCATTTGACTTTGAAATGAATCCCGAGTCATTCCCATGAGTTCATATGGGTACATAGAGTCTATATGTAGGTTCAATTTCATGAATTAATGGTTTAAGATCAATTCGGCTCATAATGGTTTGGGTTGGCTAAAAAACCCTTTCTTGGTTTGCTCAAATTGACTCACAAGACCCACTCAAATTTCTCTCATTTGACTTCAATTTGGCTTTATTTACATCCTAGGTATGTTTAAAAAGATCGAATTTTGATTGGAAAAGCATTTGGTTCAACCTTATGTACAAACCCAGCTTAGCGACAATGAGGCACCATGGTTAACCACCTTTGTAAAACCTAACCATGCACCCATGGTTAAGGATTTTTGTCCTAAAATACTTAAAAATGTGTTCCCCTTCGAAACACGGTCGTTTTGGCTTTTATTTCGTCACAATTGAACTTAATTTGAACATTCTAGGACTTCTACAACGAGTAGGAATCAAAACCGGAGTGAAATAGAAGAGCCCCTCGGATAACCGTCCGGGGCTAGATGGTCAACCGTCCAAGCCCAGACGGCTAATCGTCCGGGGCAAGATGGTCACCCGAGAGACTCCGTCCTCAACTCAAATTCTGACTCTTCGCTCCCTCTTTTGACGATTTCCTCTGCCATTACAACTTGTTTTCTCTTAGGAGTGTGTAAGTTTGAGTTGTTTGAGCACCAATAGAGTCTCTAATAGCCCTAGGATCATTTTTTAATGAATTAATCTTAGCCATTGGTTTAGGAGGTCAGTTCTCTATATAAAGGACATGATATTCAGCACATAGGGGGAGGTTAATTGCACTTTACACTTAGAGAGAGAGGGAGCTACGAGTTTGGAGAGCTAGAAAGACATCAAGAGGAGGCTTTTCAACCCCAAGCAAGTAAGAGAACAAGGAGTTTGAAGACAAGGAAGATTCTACAAGATGTAAGCACTCTTCTTGAATGCTGAACATGGGCTTTCTCCTTTTCCTTCTCCTTCTTATTCTATGATAGTTCTACTACATGATGTAACTCCACATATTAGGATAGTTTAATGTTTTTAGGATGTATTATGAATGATTTTGAGATGATTTATGGCTTTATATGCTTGATGATCCCTGGTTTACTAAGGATTGGATAGCCTTACTCTTCTTATCCTTTTAAATCATGCATAGTTCACATGTTTAGGTTGCTATGATTATTGTCATGAGTTGATGCTCCTGTTAGTTAATATACATGATATGAATGATATTCATGATGATTTGAGCATGTGTTAGAGTCTTTTCATAGGATTTTATGCATAGTTGTGAGATTAGGGTTTCGATAACCCTAAAATCACACAGGTTTCATACAGCATGCTTAGCTTAGTTTTGTGAGTTGTTTCTCATCATAGTCATTCTATATATGCTGCATATAGTTGAATTATGCTAGGTTTGCATTCATGTAGTGGATTTTATAGGGTTTTTGGAGATATTATCCTTTTTTAAGGATAATTATCCTTTTTGTTAAGTAGGGTTTTGCATGAGGGCTTTCTGTGATATGTTTGAGTATGAAATCACTTCTATTGTGTTCTAATATACATATTTTATGTAGGATATGATAATTGTACCTCCCCATAATGACTTTTTACGTGAAATTATCTTAGGATAGTTTCGCTTAAGAAAGCTCGTCGTAGGAAGGCCTATTTTCATATTTTACATAAAATATCATCTTTTTGGTTAGAATAGGCTTAGTTATCATGTTTACTGATATTGTGGGAGTCTCTTATGATTGTTAGTGTGTCTTTGGTAGGTTTTTTATGCATGTTAGTCAGGTCATTGCATGTAGGATTGAGTTAGGGTCCTTAGTTATTCATTATTCTTGTTGTTTGCATGATAAATGGATAATTTCGAGCCTCATCATGGTTCTGTCCAGATTAATATATCGTTCTTCTTGCATGGTTTTGTGCACTTGTAAGGGTGCAAACAGGTACAATGCTTGTCCTATTGCAAATAGGGCCGCTATTGCTTGAAATTGCTAATGCTTGGAGCTTTTATGCTCAGGTAAGTAGGGTATGAAGTGCCCTAATTCACTTTTCCTTACTTTCTTTTCTCTTCTCCCTCCTAGGGTTATTTCTTAATACAGACACATGGTAATTATCAAGGGTTTCCTTCATTAATAAAATTCTGGTTTTCTATCAAAGCTTCTATTTTGTGGAAGTTTTCAATTTTGGACTAAATCAATACATTTTTTGAACAAAGAAACTTAGGGTTTTTACCATAGGTTTGTATTAGGTTGTAACCCTATTCTTTTCGAACTATGTGGACTTTGATCCATGTATTTCGCTGCATGGTACGTAGGCGCTCTTCGTGAGGCTCAAGTCCGTTCTAGGATCCAAGTATCCTAGGCTTTTCTTTTCTTTTCTTCTTTTTCTATTTTGTTTTACTTGTTTGATTGTGCATGGATGAGATGGATGGATGGAATATATGATAAGCATGCTACTTTGTGATGATATATTCTGATATTTGAGTGGAAAAGATCTTAAGTTAGCCCAATCAAATTAAGAGACCAACTCGGGCGATGTGGGTGCCTATGGGCTTTGCCCAGAACCTTCCCACGTTGTAACTTAGCCCCCGAATCCAATTTTCTGGTTTCAAAGACTTGCTTTTCCTTTAATGGAGTCATATGGTTTTGAAAATAAAACATTTTTGTGGTTTTCCTCTTTTCCCTAAAAAATGAGGTGGCGACTCTTTTCTGTTTGTTGTCTTTTAAACCTCTGTATCTTTTTGCCAAACACCCTTGTGGGTGCCGCGCTTTTTCATGGGTTCACACATTCCGTCAAAACGTTACAAGTAGGGGTGAATGTTTATTTATAAGGAAAGTAATTTGATTTTTAGGGATTCTAATTGCAATTATTTTCATTGAGAAATGTCAACGTTTTTAATAAGGAATGTAACTTGATTTTTAAAATTTGATTTGAATTTATTATTTTAATCAATTATATGAGGCCACATCACCTCAATAGTAGGGTTAGAGTAAAGGCAAGAGTAAAATGAATGTGAGAAAATTATTTAGGTGAGAAGAATGATCGAAGAGATATGCCACATCATCCAATTGAGTTTTTTTATAATAGAATAGATAGATATGGATGCAAATCCTCTTCCTACTTAGATATGTAATGCTATACAGCATGTTGACATGTAATCTCCGTCATAAATAGAATTTGTGAAACTAAAGAAATGACAACTGACAAGAAACAAAAATGAATAGAGCAATACTATGTCATTCCATTCATTTGTATTAATTTATTTTCCAAAATAATGTGACAATTGAGTTAACTAATTCATAATGGGCTAATGTGGCTACTATCACATAGTTTAGGCAAGCAAATTTGGTCAAAATGTTGGGCTCCTAGGAAATGACAACAAAAAAGGAAAATGAATAGAGCAATACTATATCATCTCATTCATTTGTATTAATTTATTTTCCCAAATGATGTGACAATTGAGTTAACCAATTAAAAATTTTATTAAAAATAATCATTTATAATGGGTTGATGTGGCAAGTAGTTCAGGCAAGCAAGTTTGGTCAAAATGTTGAGCTCTAAGGAAATGACAACAAAAAAGGAAAATGAATAGAGCAATGCTTTATCATCCTTGTAACAGTTGAGTTAACCAATTAAAAATTTTATTAAAATAACCATTCATAATGGGTTGAATTAATACTTGCATGATTCTTATATTTTATCCATTTCTATCCTTATGGCAAAAAGATGTTGGACAAAGAATCTGGGCAAATCACTATCGTCTAATACTTTTTATTATTAATTTTGATAATTTTCGTTTTTCTTTAAGTTTATGTTTTATTTACTTATTTTTAATAGTTTTTTTAGGGTTTTAGGAGTCACAATTTAATCCTTATAGGTTAGTATATTAGTTGGGGTTAATTTTAAAAGGTTTCCGAGTGTTTTTAGGGTTTTATGAAGCCTTTAAATAGGCTACAAAGTCTAAAAACAGGATTTGTCAGTTTCGGTAATTTTTGGGAATTCCTAATTTCCTAATTTCCCTACTTTATTATTTTTTGTTTTGCAAGAATTGGGTTTTCTATTAATTATGTTGTAGGCCTGTTGGCCATTTCAAATCATTAATAAAATTTGAGGGTTTTATTTTATTTTATTTGTTCTTATTTTACATGTAGGCGTACTCTTATTTTGTTCTAATTCCGCTACGCCGAAACTGCTGGCTTGAAGTGGGATCAAACAAGACCCAAGTTGGATTTTGGCCATAGAAAATATTTAGTGACCAAGGACATAGTGTCACACCCCATTTTTGTCACCTTAGCTAGGACATATCATTTCATGTAGGATTTTGAGTCCTTTTTTAGTCTAGTCTTTTGCATTGAGTTTCTATGGCATTGAATATCATGTGTATGAATTTTGAAGTGATTTGGAGTTCATCTCGATGGTCAATAAGAACTTTTGCGACTTTAAAGGCATAATCATCTTTTAAGCAGTATATTTTCCATTTGACTTTGGAATGAATCCCGAGTCATTCCCATGAGTTCATATGGTTATATAGAGTCTATATATAGGTTCAATTTCATGAGTTAATGGTTTAAGATCAATTCGGCTCGTAATGGTTCGGGTTGGCTAAAAGACCCTTTCTTGGTTTGCTCAAATTGACTCATAAGACCCAATCAATTTTCTCTCATTTAACTTCAATTGGGCTTTATTTATGTCCTAAACATGTTTAGAAAGATCAATTTTCGATTGGGAAAGCATTTGGTTCGACCTTATGTACAAACCCAGCTTAGCGACGGTGAAGCACCATGGTTAACCACCTTTGTAAAACCTAACCATGCACCCATGATTGAGGATTTTTGTCCCAAAATACTTAAAAATGTGTTCCCCTTCGAAACACGGTCGTTTTGGCTTTTATTTCGTCAAAATCGGACTTAATTTGAGCATTTTAGGACTTCTACAGCGAGTAGGAGTCAGAAGCGGAGTGAAACAAGGAAAGCCCTCGGGTAACCGTCCGGGGCAAGTTGGTCACCCGAGAGAATCCTATTTTAACTCAAATTTTGACTCTATCTTCCCTCTTTTGACGGTTTCCTCCGCCAAAACAACTTGTCTGAGCTTAGGAGTGTGTAGGTTTGAGTTGTTTGAGCACCAAGAGAGTCTCTAATAGCCCTAGGATCATTATTTAATGAATTAATCCTAGCCATTGGTTTAGGGGGTCAGTTCTCTATATAAAGGACATGATATTCAGCACACAAGGGGAGGTTAATTGCACTTTACACTTAGAGAGAGAGGGAGCTACGAGTTTGGAGAGCTAGAAGGACTTCAAGAGGAGACTCTTCAACCCCAAGCAAGCAAGGAAACAAGAGGATTGAAGACAAGGAAGAGTCTACAAGAGGTAAGCCTATCCCTTTTATGCTGAACATGAATTCCTGCTTCTCCTTTTTCTCTTTCTTCTTCTCCTTCTAGGATAGTTGTGGTGCATGCAATTGTTCTTCTTATGGATGGAATTCAATGTTTATGTGATGTTATATGAATGATTTTAGGATAGTTCATGCCTTTATATGCTTGATAATCCCTGGTTTACCAAGGATTTGATAGCCTTATTCGTTCTATCTTCTTAAATCATGCATAGTTCACATGTTTAGGTTGTTGTGATTGTTATCATGAGTTGATGTTACTGTTAGTCAATATATGCTATATGAATGATATTCATGATAATTTGAGCATGTCTTAGAGTCGTTTCATAGGTTTTAATGCATAGTTGTGAGATTAGGGTTTCGGTAACCCTGAAATCACGTAGGTCTTATACAGCATGTTTAGCTTAGTTTTTTGGGTTGTTGCTCATCATAATCATTCTATATATGCTGCATATAGTTGAATCATGCTAGGCTTGCATTCATGTTAGTGTGTCTTTGATAGGTTTTTTATGCATATTAGTCGAGTCATTGCATGTAGGATTGAGTTAGAGTCCTTAGTTATTCATTATTCTTGTTGTTTGCATGATAAATGGATGATTTTAGGCCTAGTCAAGGTTCTGTCCAGATTAGTATATTGCTTTCTTTGCATGATTTTGTGCACTTGTAAGGGTGCAAACAGGTACAATGCTTGTCCTATTGCAAATAGGGCTGCTATGGTCTGAAATGGCTAATGCTAGGAGCTTGTGCGCTCAGGTAAGTAGGGTTTGAAGGTGCCCTAATTCACCTTTCTTTTTCTTTCTTTTCTCTTCTCCCTCCTAGGGTTACTTCTTAATACTAGTTTATGGTAATTATCAAAGGTTTCCTTCAATAATAAATTCTGGTTTTTATCAAAGTTTTCCTCTTGTGGAAGTTTTCAATTTTGGATTATTCGATACCTTTTCAAATGAGGAAACCTAGGGTATTTACTATAGGTTTGTATTAGGTTGTAACCCTATTCTTTTCGAACTACGTGGACTTTGATCCATGTATTTCGCTGCATGGTACGTAGGCGCTCTTCGTGAGGCTCAAGTCCGTTCTAGGATCCAAGTATCCTAGGCTTTTTTTTTCCTTTTCTTTTTTTTTTTTTTCTGTTTTGTTTTATTTGAGTGATTATGCATGGATGATTGGATGAAATATATGATATGCATGCTGCCTTGTGATGATATATGATGATATTTGAGTGGAAAAGATATTAAGTTAGCCCAATCAAATTAAGAGACCAACTCGGGCGATGTGGGTGCCTATGGGCTTTTGCCCAGAACCTTCCCACGTCGTAACTTAGCCCCCAAATCCAATTTTCTGGTTTCAAAGACTTTGCTTTTCCTTTAATGGAGTCATGTGGTTTTTAAAATAAAATATTTTTGTGTTTTCCTCTTTTCCCTAAAAAATGAGGTGGCGACTCCCTTTTTGTTTGTTGTCTTTCATACCTATTATCATTTTTGCCAAACCCTTGTGGGCTCCGCGCTTTTTCGTGGGTTCACACATAGGATATACAAATGATTTTTTCCAACATCTAGCCTATTTTAGGGGATCTGGAATAGAATTAATATACCTCTAGGCTTTCTTTTTAAGATGGACAAATGTAATTTTCAACTCTTTTGGATTTATGAATAAATGCTTCGCTTCCCTAATGTTTGCCGAAAATAGAGAGAATTTTGACCTTTTTTTTTGAAAAGTACTTTTCTCAACTTTATACATAAAAATAAATGCTTTGCTTCCCTAATGTTTGCCGAAAGTAGAGAGAACTTTTATCTTTCTTTCTGGGTTTTTATTTTTTATTTTTTTATTTTTTTTATTTTTAATTTTATGAAAGACGATGTATATTAGATTACGAAAGAAAATGAGTCAGATCAAACTCGACCAAATCTCTTACACAAGATGGAGTTTCCTCCATCCAGACAAAGACATCATCAACAAATTTGGCATACTTTATTAGTCCATGGGCAACCTCATTGCCCTTCCTACCAACATGCATGAATTGACATGAGACAAAGCATGATCTAGCCTCAACTAAAGCATCTTCAATCAACAAACCTATAGCCGTGTGAGGCACTATGCGGGAAGCAAGGGCAGTCATAACTTCCAGATTATCGCCCTCCAAGTCAACATCACGTAAACCCAAATCTTCGGCGAATTCAACTGCAAAGCGGATGGCCAGTGCTTCAGCTTGGCATGGTGTAAAAAGACAATCTTGTTTCTTTGAAGCCACTACGATAACCTGTCCTTCATGATTACGCACCATTGAGCCAAACCCCACACTTGAAATCTCAGCAAATAAAGCTGCATCAATATTGATTTTAAATTGGCCCATCATAGGAGGTACCCACCTAGCACCAACCACCCTTGACTCCGTCCTAGTCCTACTTTGCATTGCTATATATTCTTCCAAATATCTTTGCGCCATATTGACCATGCTCTGTGGTTCTTTCCTCACCCCTTCAAACACAACCAAATTCTGATGATGCCAAATGGTCCACATGATTGTCATTACCATAGCCATACTTCCCTCCCCTGCCTTAGAGTGAATCATGCTAAGCCAATCACGAATGTCCCTTTGGGAGGTAATACGGGCTTCTTGGCCTAGCGGAGAGCAATTCCAAGCCTCAGTTGCCCACGAACAACTCACAAGAGCATGTGAGACTGACTCGTCGCCATTACCACACACCTTACATTGGGGTGACGCCGGCACCTTTCGTTTTAAGAGGTTACTCTTTGTAGGGAGAGTGCTAGAACATGCCTTCCACATAAAGTGTTTAATCTTAGAGGGAAGGTTTTGGTGCCAAACCAATTTCAACATTAGATCACCCACGTGCGCTGTAGAACTTTCGCCTCTTCTATTACTTAGCTCTTGCTTCCGCTGCTCCATGGCCAAATAGTAAGCACTGTGGATTGTAAACAAGCCTTTTGGATTATAGTGCCACATCCAACTATCAAGAGGGAGTCTCTTGCTCAAGGGAATTTGACAAATAACTGTTGCCTCATGGGGAAGAAAGACGCGCTCCACTAGCTCTTTGTTCCAATCCTTCGATGTCGAGTCGATGAGTTCACTAACTAGCACTTTCTCATTAAGTTCTTTCAGCGGTGATATCACTCGAAAGGTTGTGGGCGTAGGTAGCCATCTATCCTCCCATATGTAAACAGAACATCCATTCCCTATTCGCCAGCGAGCTCCCATGTTCACCAAATTGCGCGATTCCCAAATATTCTACCAGGTGAAACTTGGGTAACGCCCTAAACGAGCGTGCAAAAAATCTCCTTCAGGAAATATTTAGCTTTAACTATTTTCGATGCCAAAGACCCAGGATTAGTAAGCAACTGCTACCCTTGTTTGGCCAGTAACGCCCCATTAAAAGATGCTAAGTCTCTGAAACCCAACCCACCTGCCTACTTCGATTCACATAGCCGAGCCCAGGATAGCCAATAGATTTTTCTAGTTGTCTCGTTCTGTCCCCACCAAAAATTACTTGTCATGGATTTTAGTTCATCACATAAGGAAGTGGGCAATTTAAAACAACTCATAACATATGATGGGATAGCTTACACAACCGCCTTAATTAGAACTTCCTTCCCGGCCTTAGAGAGTAACTTTCCTTTCCACCCTTGCAGCCTCTTCCACACCTTTTCTTTGATATAGCTAAAAATCGCCTTCTTCGACTTACCGATCAATGTAGGTAAACCCAAGTACTTTCCATGGTGCTCTGTAGAAGATATACCAATTGCATTTCGAACGGCATCTTGTTGTGCAGGGTTTGTGTTCTTACTGAAAAAGATGGAAAACTTTTCCATATTGATTTGTTGACCTGAGGCGGCTCCATAAAGCTGCAAAATGTCACGGATTTTTGAACTCTCCTCTATGGTTGCCTTCCCAAACAACAGGCTATCATCAGCAAAAAATAAATGGGAGACTTTTGGGCTACTTCTGCATACGGATACCCCTATTAACTGATTATCCCTCTCTGCCGCGCCCAATAGGGATGTCAACCCTTCTACCACAATGAGAAAGAGATAAGGGGAGAAGGGGTCTCCCTGCCGAAGATCCTGAGAAGGCTTGAAATACCCACGCTGATTGCTATTGAATATCACCGAATAGGAGACCGTCGTAACACAAGACATTATGAGATTTACCCATCTGCTGTCAAACCCCATTTTAACCATGATGCTTTCAAGAAAAATCCACTCAACCCTATCATACGCCTTACTCATGTCCAGTTTCAAAGCAAATTGAACCTATTGCCCTGTTCGCTTATTATTCAAATAATGCATGATTTCAAATGCCACCAACACATTATCGGTGATAAGTCGTCCTGGCACAAAGGCACTTTAGCTCTCAGATATAACATGTGGTAAAACTTCTTTTAGCCTGTTAGCCAAAACCTTGGAGATAATTTTGTAGAGCACATTACATAAACTATTGAGTAATATTCTCAGGGCTATCAAGCTTGGGAATAAGTACAATATGCGTGTTATTAAGTTTCCTAAGCATTTGGCCTCCATTTAAGAACGAAAGGACAGCATTAGTAACAGCCGGACCAACCACACGCCAATATTTCTGAAAAAATAATGCCGGCATCCCGACTGGTCCAAGTGCTTTAGTGGGATGCATTTGGAATAAAGCTCTCCTTACCTCTTTAACACAAAACTCCCGCATGAGATTGACATTCATCCCATCTAATACCCATTTTTCCATTGTCTCAAGGATCTGGTCAATATTATGTGGAGAAGAGGATGTGAATAAATGCTGAAAATAATCTACAATAATTTCCTCTACCTGCGCGTCCTCAGTCTGCCACTGGCCGCTACTATCACGGATACCTTTGATTGAATTCTTCTTTCTCCTCTCTGAGGCTCTAGCATGAAAATAGCCTGTATTGTAGTCACCTTCCTTAATCCACGACACCCTTGAGCGTTGTTTCCATAAAATTTCCTCCCTTACTAACACCTCATCCATACGGCCCATAATATTCCTCTCCTCCTTAACTGAACCCATGACTTGAGGCCTATCCCTAACTGCTTTCAGCTTACCACAAAAATCCTTCAACTGAGTCCACACATTGCCAAACTTGGACTTATTCCACTTCAAAAGACGCATTCTTGTTGCCTTAATTTTCTCACTGACTAAAACCATGTTCGAGCCATAACCGTTCCAATTCCAACCTTCCGAAATAATTCCCTCGCATTCATTCGACTGCACCCACATCGCTTCAAACCGAAAAGGCTTGCCGCACCACGTATAAGTCTGAGTTAACCCTTCTGGCCAAGATTGGGAGGTGATCTGATGCACTGCAATGGAGATGCTCTACTAGCACTGCTGGAAACAAAATTGTACCAGTCTAATGTGGCTACGACCCTGTCCAATCGTTACCTAACACAGTCCTCACCTTCCCTGTTATTGCACCAAGTGAATTTAGACCCTTAAAAACCCAAGTATCTAAGATTTCACATTGACAAAGCTTGACAAAAATCCCTCATTTGCCATTCTGCTCTAGGTACTCTGCCCCACTTCTCACCAACTTCTATAATCTCATTAAAATCGCCAACACACAGCTATGGTAATGAGGATTTTAATTTCAGGACCCCTAATAGTTCCCACGACTCTTTCCTGCGTTGTGTTTCTGGAAACCCGTAAAAACCTGTCAACCTCCATTTGGCTACCCCATTTTCCTTAATTATAGTATTAACATGACGATCGGAAAAACTTAATAAGACCACATCATAACATGAGTCCCAAAGAAGCGCCACCCCACCAACCCTATTAGCGTCCTCACTAAAGATACCATTTGCATAACCCAATCTAAACTTCAACTTTTCCATTGCCAACTTTTTTATTTTTGTTTCCATTAGAAATAGTACATTGGGAGCTTTCCCTTTCACTAAATCGTGTAGGGCCCGGACTGTGTGAGGGTTCCCAAGCCCTCGACAGTTGAAACTTAAGGTTTTCATTGCTATCGGAGGGACTGGAGACCAGTCGCCACCGATTGCTCTGTGAAATCACTGCTTCCTCCTGCAGATAAAACACCAGTACATTGTTTATTACCCCCACCCTATAACATGTCCTCTGTGTAGTCATCACCGCTTATCCCACAATGACTATCCTTCCGTTTGCCAAGAGATGGCCCCTTCTGTACCCCATCATTCCTCTTAAGAACCTTATGAGCCCGCCTTTTCCAGCCTTTTTCTCCGTGTTTCCCACTGATTCCTACATCAATATTTAGATTCCCTTGAGGCGAAGACCAATCCATTGTCCAAATACTTTCCCCTACTAACTTGGCAGCACAATCTCCCTCCTTTGGATTATTACTGTCCAACCCATTCACCTGATTTGGGCCCCAATCATAACGTGTGGGCCCACATAAAGTAAATTTGAATTTCTGACTTCCCTTCCCGCTAACTCACTTTCAAAGCCAATATTGTCTCGTCCTTGATTCGCTCCCCCCATGTCCATATATGGTTGCTCATCCAGATTCTTTGCATTCTCCAAATCCACCACAGATCTTTTCTGCCGATTCTTGAAGACACTTCCTACTCCATCTACTATGACAGCACCTTCCGCCTCAATATCTGGGGGGAAATTTATGCCATTGAGCCCGCCATTAGCCTCCACAGCAAGATTTCCTGGTTTCCTTAAATTACGGGTAATTCCTTCTGCAATGTCCACATCATCACCTCCAACCATGGGACCGTCGGAAGCTTTGCTGGATTCCGATCGTAAGCCATACCCCTGCCCTCTCACATTATTCCGAGAAGCTGTTGTATTGGGTTATTTCCATTCCTTAGTTGGCTTAGGTTTATCGGGCACTCTTAACCATAGACCATAATGAATCGCCATATCACTTTGATGCTTGCCCTCCGTATAGCACATGTCACAATCCTTCTCTGGGTGCCCAATCTTGCCACAAGAATAACAGAATGTTGGCAATTTTTCATACTTGATGGGTAAAATACTTTCCTCTCTTTGGCTTTTGTCAACTAACAACATTAGTGGGATGGATCAAAATGCACACTTAGTGCCAACCCCAAATTTTATTAAAACCTTAACATCAACCCTATTTCATTAGTTTGTCTATGCATTTTACACAAAGATATTTATTAGGTTTTGTCACACCCCATTTTTGCACCACCTTACTAGGGCTCATCATTTCATGCATGTTTTTGTTTTGTTTTTGAGTCTAGTCACTTGCATTAGTTTTCTAGAGTCACAAGGACAATGGATATGAATTTTGGTTCAAATTGGAGTTGATCTTGAGGGATAATAAGAGCTTTTGTGACTTGAGGGGCATAATCGTCTTTTAAGTCCCAAACTTTTCATTTGACCTTGGAATGATCTCCAAATTGTCAATTGGAGTTCATATGGATGCATAAGAGGTATTTCTAGGTTCAATTTGGTAAGTCAATGGCTCGGGATTAAAATGGCTCGATGTAGTTCAAGTTGGTTAATTGACCCTTCCTTGGGTTAGCTCTAATTGACTCACAATTACCAACCAAATCTTTTCAAATTGACTTTCATTAGTCATCATTTTACCCTCAAAAGTGTTTCATGAAGTTCAATTTTCATATGGCCTGATGATGAGTTTAGTGTGGTTATTTACGGATTATCCTTGAAGAATTAGTGCGAATCACAGCATGAGATTTTTGGTTAAAATGAAAAGAAAATTATTTTATTAAATTAGCCATTTTTATCATGACACTAACACGTGTACATATGTGATGAGTGTGTATACGCACATACGATACATGTGCATGCGTGTTAGCGGTCAGTCTCCCAATTTTTATAAAAGACAATTTCCTTTTCCTATTCAGATTAAAAGTCTTTTATCATTATAAAATACCTTTTGATTATTCTCCAAGGAAACCTAGTCCAGGAAAGAAAGGGAAACTCCAGATTTCAGCTATAAATACTCTCTTAATGTCTTTAAACAAGGGAGAGGAGAAGAGGGTTTGGAGGGAGTGAAATTCGTCATAATTCAGCAGCAGATTTTCTGAAAACCAACAGTCGTATTTTAATCATAACCTTTTCATCAAAAGTCAGAATTTGATGAAATTGGTCTTGTTAGAAAGATAATTCAATTCTCTACAACTTTGTATTTCACAAGCTTTGTCCAAATCCAACGTTTTCATACCCAAAAACGCGATTGAAGTTGCTGCTGCTGCAAAGTGACGAAAATCACTTTTCTTTTCTCTTGTTCTCTTTTTGTTTTCTATTTCTTTTCAAAGTTGAGTGAGTTTTGATCTCTTTGCTGTGATACCACTTTGACAAAGAGGAGGATTCGTGTTGGTTTGATTCACTCTAAAGACCTGAGGAGCCACGAACAATTACAAACACAAGGGGAGCCACTTTATGCATTAATACTTGAGTGTTTGAGAGAGAATAAGGTATTCTCCTTCTCTATTCAAGCTTAAACTAGGTTTTCATATGGGTTAGGCTTATTGCATGTTAAAGGTAACTTTTTTATCATGTATTAACACTCTAGCTAGTTAATATACATGGAATATCTATTTTTTATCTACTGTTTAGCATGCTTTAGGGCTGTCCTTTAGGTTTTTAATGCATAGTTATGATTCTTGTGCTCCTGTTTGTCCTTGTGCTAGGATTAGTGTCATTGCATGTTAGAGTTATGATTTTCATCATGTTATATTGCTTTAGTTAGTTAACATGCATGATATAATTTCTGTTTAGTTTGGTTTTAGCATGATTAAAGTATGTCTCGTGAGTTTTTAAGCATATTTGTGAGTTTAGGGTTTTAGAGTTATTGTTTTGTGTTTGTTTTCATATAGCATGATAAAGTAGACTTTTTTATTTGGTTTTTCTTCGTGTTTGCTGTATATGTTTTTCATATGGAGTAAACATGATAGTTTTGCATGCATGTTAGTATGTTTTAGGGTTTTTATGCATGATATGGTTCTAGGAATATGTTAGGACTTATTATTGTTCGCTGTTTTTGCTATTGGCATGCTTAGTGGATGATTTTAGGTCATAATACTATTCTATCCAGATTTGCATGTTAGTGTTTTTGCATGGTTTTGAGCACTTGTAAGGGTGCAAATAGGTGTGGTATTTGTCCTATGGCAAATAGGGCTGCTTATGTCTGAAATGGCTAATGTTTAGAGCAATTGCGCTCAGGTAAGTGGGTGTGAAGGTGCCCCAATTCACCTTTCTTCCTTATCCCTTCTCTTCTCCCTATTTAGGGTTAATTTTTAATACAAGTCTATGGTTTAATCAAAGGTTTCCTTCATAAATAAAATTCTGGTTTTTATTAAAGTTTCCATTTTGTGGAGTTCTTTCTAAAATCAAACTCTCTATCAAATTCAACTCTTTTGATCAAATAAGGAAACCTAGGGTTTTAACCATAGGTTTGTATTAAGTCTTAACCTTAGTTCTAATCGAACTACGTGGACTTTGATCCATGTATTTCGTTGCATGGTACGTAGGCGCTCTTCGTGAGGCTCAAGTCCGTTCTATGATCCAAGCATCCTAGGCTTCTTTTTGTTTTGTTTTGTTCTTCTTTATTTTCTGTTTTTATGTGCTTATTATGCATGGATGGATGAATGAAATATATGATATGCATGCAATTCTTGTGATGATATACTTGCTGATTTTTGTATGGAAAGATCTTGATTTAGCCCAAATGAACTGAGAGACCGAAAGGGTGACATGGGTGCCTATAGGCTTTGCCTAGAACCTTCCCATGTCATAACTTAGCCTCCGAATCCCCGATTTCTTTGGTTTTCAAAAGATTGGTTTTTGCCTTTCCTTTTTTATGGAGTCATTCAAATTGTTTTCCTAAAACAAACTATTTTTAGGGTTTTCCTTGTTTCCTTTAAAAAATAAGGTGGCGACTCCTTTTCTTTTTCTTTTTCAAACCCATTTTCTTTCAATCCCTTGTGGGCCCAATTTCCGGGGTTCACAGGTTTCAATGGGTAAAAGCAAATTTTGAAAGTGATAGTTATAGCACTAAGAATAGACCGTCGAGAGGTACAGACGTAAGATATAGTGCTAGTCCTCTAAAGAATAAGGTAAGGTTTAGTAGCTTAAAGTCTTAATAGGTTTGCATAAAAGGTGTGAACTCTACAGGAACACCTAGAAGAACAAAACTCCACCGATGTGAGTGGAAAGTCTGATTGCTTTTTGTCGGTGCTTAGCTAGCCACCTAGAACACTCGTGAAGTCGAGGTAACGCATATGGCCTTAAATGCTCGTCTGTGAAAGAGTTAATATTGCGTTTGAACGAGAGATTTGGGTTAAGATCTGGTTTCAATACCAAATCATGATGATAACAATAGTAGTAAATAAGGTTGCAATCCCATCTTAACCCAAATCTCTCTTACAAATTCTTTATCCAAATGTACCATAAAAGAAATCATAGGTTGATATGTGCCGCTAATCCAGTTTTATCAAAAGGTATGCTAGTTCAAAAACATTGAGCCTACTATCACATTGATAAAAATTTGATAAGGTGACATGTAGTATGTGAAAGTTCAAACCGGCCTGAAGGTACTTTTACTTGAATATACAACTGTCAATGGGTCGAATTCAGATCGGATCATGGTATATCCGAATCCAATCCGATAAAAAATAACTTTGATCCGATAATATGACAGATCTATAAAATACAAATCTATAGCCAAACTTGTTATTTTCAAATGCTCGATCTGAAAATCTGATTCAATAATCATACAAAATATATAACTAACAAAAAATTGGCATGAATTTTAGGAAAAAAATTTAACTTATTTAAAATTTATATAATCATAAGAAATATATTTTAAATTTGAGATTAAAGTTTAACATTTTTACTATATAATGTTCATAATAACCATAAATCATGTGGTAAACTAATAATTAATAAAATATGTAATCTATATATAATTTAATTCATCGGATTGGATTTTTATCGAATCGGATTAGGCAATATCCATATTTGATTTATTAACTAATAGATTATCGAATTCAGATTATTAACAGATTATCGGATCACAATTCTGTTATCATGTCTTAATTTTTTGATTGGATTCAGATCAAATTCCAATCCATTGACAAGTCTACTTGAGTATCAACAAACTGATGATAACAGCAAATTATTTTGAAATAAGTGGGGATTGTTGGGTCATTTCAAAATAACGTAACTCTATTACTTTGAACTTATAGTGACACACCATTGTCCTTTATACGTATGCGGTGACATCATTGTCCTTTGCAATTTCCATTTGCAAAACACCTGACTGGACTTTGACTCCAGAATTGTGGCCTTCAATGGACAATTAAAGCCCAAAATAGGATGGACCCAGAATGGTATTTCATGGGCCTGAATGAATGAACCTCCGCCTGCAGATGGGTAAATCCCTACCCTCCTTACTCCCATCGAACCAACTGGATGGATTTAGGAATTGAGAATAGAATATCAGGTTCAGATTTACTATTTTAGCCTTGCATGGGTTTGGGGAGATCTTTTTATATACTCTTGTATTTTTTTGAAACTTTTTGAAATTATAATACTCCGTATTATTTAGGATTAAGATCAGGGAACACAAATTTTATAAACTATTTTTGATGTAAATAAGCTGATTTTCAAGATATTGAACGGAGCTTGGCAACGTCGTTTTTATTTTTATTTTTTTTTTTATTTTAAGAATGGTTTGATTGTGTGAATCCAATGACTTAAGAATTATGTCAAAAATTGTTTGCAAAAATTGTAGAAATTAAATTTTAAAATATCAATCATGTAATATATCATCCATGTAGCTAGCAAGGCATATAGTTTTAACCTAGCAAAAATGAATCCACTAACAACAAGAGCTGAGGAAGCTCCGCAATTTATTACATAAAAACTAAGTAGCTACAGGTTTAATACATACATACATGCATACAAACGATTTTTCATGCAGATACATATATGACTTTCTTAAACTGCATTACCACATGTTTTTAATCAAAAGCTTGATATTTCCATCCGATCAAAGAACAGGCCAGAAGGTCCACCATCAGGCATCAAAGCTAGCATCACAGGTCCTTTTGCACCTTCTTCAACAGTCAAGACCCCAGTATTATAGTTGAGTTCTGTTTGCACATAACCAGGATTAACTGCATTTATGAGAAAATTGGGATACTTCTTTGCCAGAACCCTTGTGTAAGCATTGAGAGCTGCCTTGGAGACAATGTAAGCAGAAACATTAATTGGCCAGCCCTTGGTTTCCACCCAATCCTCCTTGACATCCTCTAAAAAGCCCTTCACTACCTCATCTACCTTCTCTTCTGTGAGGCCATCAGCATCACCTAGCTCCTTCTTAGCCTTTTCATTTGAAATAAGCTGAAACACAATAATATTGTCTTGATGACACATACACACACAAATGGTCGATGTCTTCACTATGACTCAAAAAATTTACTAGCACCATATGGTCAATTTCCTCTACAATTGTTGTAGTCACCAAGTCTTAGTGTGGTATGTCTTGTTGTTCTGACCAAATTGCCAAGACAGAAGAACCGAACCCCATATAAACCCCACTTTTTTCTTTTATTTATTAATTTATTATTTTATATCCAGGTCAAGTTTCAAACCCGGCCCCTAACATTCTGAATCCTTAACACCTCCTCCCTTCTTATAAGAGCAAGGAGGATACCACCTATGTTGTTACATGGCCAGTGCCATTGTGTCCTATTGGAAATCACCAAGTAGCTCTATTGTATGTTGACTAGTTACAATGTGTTCTATTACTGCCATAATTGCAGAGGAGTCGTGCCCTTTCATTGGTAGCATATAGAAGTTGCTACATTTGCTTCTTTTTTACTCCATTATTTCATTTATATTTTTTTTTCTTTTATACACTGAGCAACATTAACTTTCAAAGAGAAGGGGTTTCAGTTTTGTACCTTTAACTGTCCCAAGGAAGAGGAGACATTAACTATTCTTGCTAAATTGGATACTTGAAGAAGTGGAATAAGTGCTTCTGTCACTTGCTTAATTCCAAAATAGTTTGTTCTCACACAATTCTCTGCTATTTCATACATTTGCTTCAAAAGGTTTTTCAGCAACCCAGAATTTGCACCAGCAATCTATATAAGCATTTGCTCGATCCATTAATTTGAGGTGAAAAATGCTGTATCTTGCAGGAAACTATAAGATTTTTGTGTTTCGTGCTAAACGATATTATTTATGCTTGGAAAACTTACATAATCATCCCCAAGTTTCAATGTTGTTGGATCCTCTGTGTTGACTATGACTCTGAAAACTCCCACATTGTTCACCTGCAATTTCGAAAGGGTGCTCATGTCATCAGAACTAGAACAAAGAGGTGACAAGGACTAATTGTTTTTATTTTTATTTTTGGAAATTATGAGCTTGTAGATTGTTCTGGATCTTATCAAGTTAATGGATTACTCCATGAATTTTAGTTTACAACTAATTTTGATCTGTTGTAAACTAAAATTGGGTTTAAAGTAGATGAATTAAATCATGAATAAGACCTCAAGGTGGGAGAACATATCATGGTACCAAGATTTTTGGTGCTCTTTATCTCCCAATAAATTAGGTAAATAGGACATTAAAGAGATGTGTGTACGAAGTGCAATGGCACGTACACCTGTTCACCCATTAGCACGCTTATTAATTGCACACAACACTAAAAAAGAGTTCCTTCACAACCTCTAATTGCTCCTGTGGCCCCCACTCTGTTATTCACAACTTCCCACCATAGGTGCCTTGGCAATTCATTAAACTGGTTTATTACCGTCAAAGGCACAAACTTTTTCTACATGGTTTCTTTCTAATTATAAGAGAGCAGTAATGAATTAGTGATCTT
This sequence comes from Liquidambar formosana, assembly GCA_039720395.1. Classification (NCBI taxonomy): domain Eukaryota; kingdom Viridiplantae; phylum Streptophyta; class Magnoliopsida; order Saxifragales; family Altingiaceae; genus Liquidambar; species Liquidambar formosana. The sequence continues at coordinate 38,832 of JBBPBK010000271.1, forward strand.
TACTGTTATATAGAAGCAGCTTACTGGTTGTCTTCCAATCTCACCAATATGTCAAGCTTGCCAAACTGTGTTCTGATGAAATCTGCCAAGGAAGCTATACTAGCTGGGTCCTTCACATCAAGTTGATGAAAAACAACACTAGAGAGTCCAAAAGCTTTGAGACTTTCAACAGCTTCAATACCTCTCTTCTCATCTCTACATGTTAAAACCACCATGATCCCATTAGAAGCTAACTGTCTGCATATCTCTAATCCAATCCCTCTATCGGCTCCTGTTACAACAGCAATCCTGACAAAAAATAAATAAATAAATACAGAAAGAAAGAAAAAAGTCACCAGCCAATGTGATTCAAGTCTTTGGAGCAAATAAGAAAGATTTTGTGAAAGAACACGGACCGGCCCTTTGTTGCCATTTATTTTGGATGTAGAGTAGATTTCAGAAGAATGAAAATGTTGAGTAATATGAAGATATTTAGTGTTGCTCTTGGTATGGACTAGTGGATATTTATAGTTAATTTGTCTAGTGGTAGATAAAGTTTGTTTTGTTTTTGGCTTGCTGAAAATTCGTACAAAGTTTTTGAGTCACGTATACTATGACATCAAAACGTGAACACTTTTACTTTCATGGTATATATATATGTGTGTGTGTGTGCGCGCCATATGCAATGACATCATGGCCTCAGTGCGCGTTCAGCAACCTAGTTTCGTTTGAATTGGAACCAAACGTACAAACCAAAAAATTGTAATTAAGGTTTTTGCACCTTAAAAATTTTTAACCAGAAGACAAAGTTGGACCAAATTTTTAACCAGCCATAGAGCTACTGCTCAAATCTCACATGTCAGCATGAAATTAAAGATATATTAGGACCCTTAAAAGTAACGGGACAATAGCCAAAAATTAAAAACAAGAAAGAGCCGTCCAATCCAATAAACTCGCCCAAGGAGAGGCAGAGTGGATATCTGTAGCCAGTAGCCAACAAGCCGAGTGGTCCACAGCCAGCCTTGTAGTAAGAGGTGAACTCCACCTTTTATCTTTTTCCAATTTCCATAGCATTGAGGTAACTGATCAAATGGTTTTCATATGTTATAGGAATATTATAGGTCATACTTGATGCATATATGACCCCAGCAATTTTATTGGTACAACTGATGTTGTTGGGAATATTGGATTAATTTTGTAGACTTGGTTTTTGTGCATATAGTTCCAACTCGATCCCAACATATTAATTAAAGCACCATAAACAGTCCCTCTCTCTCAACATATTTTAAAGCACCATAAACTCTCTCTCTCTCTCCCTCTCTCTCTCTCTCTCTCTCTCTCTCTCTCTCTCTCTGGTTTACATCCATGCTATACATCAAAAATTTGATATTTCCATCCGATCAAAGAACTGGCCGGAAGGCCCACCTTCAGGCATTAAAGCCAGCATCACTGGACATTTTGCTCCTTCTTGAACAGTGTACACTCCATTATTGTAAGTCAAGTCTGTTTTAACAAAGCCAGGACCGACTGAATTAATGCAGAAATTAGGAAGCTTTTTCGCCAAAATTCTTGTGTAGGCATTGAGAGCTGCTTTAGAGACCACATAAGCAGAGTAGGTTACAGGCCAGCCTTTGGCTTCCAACAAATCCTCCTCGACATCCTCTAGGAACCCCTTCACCACCTTGTCCACTCTCTCTTCTGTGAGGCCATCAACACCACTTAATTCCTCCTTAGCTCTCTCATTTGATACATGCTGAAATGAATATGCAATAAAAAGGTAAAAAGGGTTACAATTATTCATGTGTTGTTCGCATGTTGTCATTAAATTGATTACTACAACCATTGTAAAAGAAGGGTTTTGTACCTTTAGCTGCCCCAAAGTGGAGGAGACATTCACTATTCTTGCTGCATTGGATTTCTGAAGAAGTGGGATAAGAGCTTGAGTCAATTGCTTAGGTCCATAATAGTTTGTTCTCAGACATCCTTCTGCCGTTTCATAAGTTTGCTTCACAATTTTTTGTACCAAATGGGCCTTTGCTCCTACAACCTATACGACAGTGAAGAGTGCTAAAATCATTCAATTAAGAACTAGTATTGAGATTCCTGTTGCAAGCAGAAAATTAGTCCACATTGCGAAGATTACCTCACCCTGCTTGAGGTTTAAGCTAGTGAAAGCCTCAGGATCTACCGTGGCTCCGGAGACCCCTGCGTTATTCACCTGCCCAAATTTTCGTTTACATTAGTCTCTATTTCTTTTGTTACAATACCCATTTAACAATCTCTTCCAACTCCTTTAATCTTACCAAAATATCGAGCTTTCCGAATCGGGTCTTGATGAATTCAGCCAAGGAAGCAATGCTAATTGTGTCCATCAAATCAAGTTGATGGAAAACTACATCAGAGTGTCCTGCAACCTTGAGATTTTCGACAGCTTCTACGCCTCTTTTCTCATCTCTGGCTGTTAAAACCACAATGACCGCATTGGAAGCCAATTGTCGACATATTTCAAGTCCAATACCTTTGTTGGCACCAGTTACAACTGCTATCCTGAGATTTAACAAATAGAAGTAAAGAGAACAAGTGGGTGTTAGAGACATGTCGAGAGAGACTTCATTTTTGACTCTCAAAAGCTACAATTAAAAATAAAATAAATAAAAAAAAGAAAGGAAAAAAAAATTACTTTTTCATTGCTGGAATGGTATCTGTTTCTGCCATTTCTTGATGAGATGCAAGTGTCTAATGCTGTGGTGAATTGAAGATGGATTTCATGGATATATACTTATAGCTTCACTTCACGCACGTTTTTAATTCTATGATGACTATCAACAATGGTTAATGTAGAAGTAGGTCCTTGAGTTCACGTATGGGGTGACGCACCATTGCTCCTTCTACGTGTGCTGTGACATCATTGTCTTTTGCAATTGGGGGAATTAAATTTCCATTTGCAAAACGGCTGAGTGGACTTTTGACTCCAGAAATGGTATTTCATGGGCCTAAATGAATGAAGGTCTGCCTACGGGGCTACAGATGGGTAAACCCCCAGGCCCGACCTCCTTCCCAACCAACCGACTGGGATTGGTTTGGGAATAGAATAATCGGGTCCAGATTTACTATTTTTTAACCTTACATGAACGGAATTTGGCCACATTAACATTTGATTGTGTGAATTCGATGGCTTAAGAATTTTGTCAAAAATTATATATATAAATTAAAAAAAAATTATATTACTTTTTGCTCTTAAAATAGTAACATATATGCTATTAAAAGAATTCACTTTGTCGTTGGATTGCATCTACAATTATTAAAAAATCCTTAAAATTTCATTAGGCTAATAGATAATTTAGTAATTTCAAAACTTAAAAACAGTTACCACCCCAACATTTTCTCCTACTTCGCCTCACTCTCTAACTCTCTCTTTCTCTCCCCCTCACGTTTATCTCCAAAATTTTTTTTATTTAAAAAAAAAAAAAAAAAACTCCCTCTCTCCCCACGTTCCTATATCTCTTCTACAAATTACATAACCCCCAAAATTCTTACTTATCCATTTTGTTGCACACGCGATACGTGTACCCGAGAACTAGTGCAAATTATGTCGTTAAATAGTAATATAGTACTATTTTGTTATTATTAAACTGTAACTTTTTATTATTCTCTACATAAAACGAGATTTTTTTTTTCTTGGTTGTGAAAAGGTTGCAATAACATGTTACTCTTTTCTAAATAAAAATGAATTTTTTTTTTCTTTGGCGCGAATAGGTTTAAAAGTGAACCGTGATTCTTATCAAATGTTTGAGAATTGGGACGAAAGTTGGAGGTGGTAAGAATTGGGTCAACTCATTGAGTTGAGTGATTATGGATAAAACTCAAAAAGATGAATCTATTGGTCAATAGAGATGGAAAAACTATTCTATGGGGACAAAAATAAGATAAAGGATATTTTTGTGAAAAAATGATAATTCCATCTGTTTTGTGTCAAAAAAAGTTCGTTAAACATGGGGTTATGGCAAAAAATCCTATGATTTTTTAGATTTACTTTAATGAATGAGTGAAAAATGTATGAGAGTTGATTTAATTATTTTATATATTTCCCTTTAACATTATAGAGTCGAATTGCTTTAATTATTTTTTCTCTTAATTATTATTTTTCCCTTAATTATTTATTTGATATCGTTTTTTTTTTCCTTTTGTAGATTATTGAGTTAATCTTGTTTAATGGCTTAAGAGATGTGTTACATCATGAGAGTCAAATTGCTTCAATTACTTTTTCTCTTAATTATTATTTTTTCCCTTAATTATTTATTTGACATCAAATTTTTTTCCCCTTTCGTAGTTTATTGAATCAATCTTATTTAATGGTTTAAGAAATGTGCCATGTGGCATGTTTTGAATATTTGAGAGATATGCCACGTGACAATTCTCTTTTATATGATAGTATAGATATAAATTTACACTTTCCGCTCTAGCAAATCCTACTTTTTGACAAATGTTGTCATTTTTTATTTGTGTCGATCCATATTGGCATGCTTCATATAGGGAATGAAATCAGCTCTATATTTTTATTAATTAAATTTCTTTATTGATTACATGTATACCATTGTATTCCTAAACAGATGGCTGGTTTGACATCTATATAAAGTTATAAACCCACCCTCCAAACATTTTAAGTGTCCCTCTGGATCATTATGTATCAGGTAAGTGGTCCTAATTCGAATGAATTTTCTTGTCTATTAGATTTTCTCTACAATTAATCATGTTCATAGGGATTTCTTTTACTGTTTTTCAGACGAAATTCTGAGAGATTGTAAATTTGTTTTTTGGTTAAAACCCTGCACACTATGACACTAAAATGCAAAACCTCCATATTGCAAGATGGGGGCAAATTGAGAACTTTGAACAAGTGAAAAGAAGTCCAGGATTTGGTGAACTAGTCCAGCAACTGTTTTTAGTTTATACCCATCCTTGAGAAAATAAATATTTTTTATTGAATTCCTTCTTGGTGGTATTTTTTTTCTCTTTGATCAACAATAAAAGAAAGAGAGGAAACTGTAATGGCCCAAATGGCCTACGTAACAGACACCCAATATAAGATCCCTATCTTTTCGCACGTGAAAAATATCTTGTTTTCCTTTTCATTTGGATTCAATGATTTGGATTCAATGATTTGGCGGTGATCGTTTGAACCAAATGTGTTTCTTGGCCCATTTTATTTTATTTTGCTGCGTGCCCATTATGACTTGTTCATCATTTGGTTTATGTTTTGATGTGCTTCTTTATCAAAAAGTATTGCTTCATATAACGATCTTTTTTTTCTTTTTTCTTTTTTTTTTTTTCTAAATCTTTTTTTTTGGTTGAAGCTTCATACAGCGATCTTTGATCGTATGCTCCTTTTGCTCTATTTATTTATTTTTTTTCCTAGTTCAAAAAAGAGTCCAACGGGACTTGGGTCACCCAACAAAGTGTAGTCTATCTCCCATCTCATAATTCCTTTTATCCCAATACATGCACCCACACAAAGATTAGAAACCATGTGTTAGAAATATAACACATCCTACATTGATTTAATATCGAATTTAACATATCTTCAAGTTTAAGCTTTTAAGTTAGGAACTTTACATGATATTAGAGCATGTCGTTCTTAAGCCTATTGAGCCCGTATTTGTTGCTCACGTGACAGGATTATATTAAGCCTGCACGTGAAGGGGAATGTTGGAAATATTTTACATCCCACATCACCCAAATATTGGGTTTGACATAAATTCATATACTTGCTTGGCTCTCCACTTATAAGTTTAGGCTTCTAAGTTGGAAACTTAACATGTATTGAAAAGATACCACATCCCACATTAATTAATTATAAACATTAACATTGTTTCATACACCTGTTTAGGCCCTCTACTTAGAAGCTTAGGTTTGTAAGTTGGAAACTTAACATGGTATCAGGGCATGTCATTCTTGAACCGTTTTCATTCATGAGCCCATCTTTATTATCCATGTTAGGCTCGTTTCTATCTTATTAGGCTGCACATGAGGATGAGTGTTGGAAATATACCACATCCCACATTGGTTAATTATAAACATTGATATTGTTTCATATATTTGTTTGGAGCTTGTAAGTTGGAAACTTAACATGGTATCAAAGTATATCGTTCTTAGGTCTGGTATCAGAGCATGTCGTTCTTGAACCGTTTTCGTTCATGAGCCCATATTTATTGTCTATGATAAGCCTGTTTCTATCTTATTAGGCTGCACGTGAAGGGAAGTGTTGGAAATATACCACATCCCACATTGGTTAATTATAAACATTGATATTGTTTCATATACCTGTTTGGGGCTTGTAAGTTGAAAACTTAACATGATATCAGAGCATGTCGCTCTTGGATCCGTTGAAGAAGTGCCTATTTGGAGATAGAACCATAGGCACATTGGCAATTTGCCCTATATTTGCTTTTATAGTTTTTATCCTTAGGAAAATACTTAACTGCCCAAAATATTGATCCAAATGATTGAAGACCCAAGCACTAATAAGGTGTAGAGGCCCCATCGACACCCTATTTGTGCTTTGGTCAGCATTTAAGTCATTGTTTTAAGTCATTTAGCATTGCTCTTATCTTCATTGCATGAGCCAATTTTTGTTCAGCAGTGGTAATCGTGGAAGGGGCTGGCCTGTTTCACTGTTAAACAGACCAGCTTGGCTTTTTCCAAAGATCGTAGTGATGGATTGATTATTTAACTTGATGCGATCTAGGGTCCTAATTAATTTGAATTCAATTTGTTTATAAATTATAATAATACTAGATTAGAATCATATGAAGTGCACCATTTTAAGGAAAATGCTATAATTCCCAAATATTATCATAGGAGAGAACTGGAAAATTTTGGGTTATTTTTAGCACTGCCCATAGTTCAATGTGATGCCGTCATATGGAATATACACAAACTAATTTGCTTTCATGTTGTAGGTCACATCCATGGCTTTAAGGACTGTCCTACTGGTTTTTCTCATGTGTTCTCTCCTCTTGGGCAATAATGGAGTTGAAGGAAGCAGAAAATTATCTAGGGAGGAAGAATTGGATTTGGAGAAGCGACTTATAACTCCTGAATAAGCCAGCTGTTAAAACTATTCGGGTAAGAGATCTTCATTATTATTACTATTATTATTATTATTATTATTTAAATTTGAAATTACTAATAGAAAAATTAATAGTTTTTAATTTTTAATTTGTGTTGATTGAGGGTCTATGATGTGCAACGTATCCACTGAAAACATAACATGTAGGACACATCAACCAAAGTTGGTTTGGTTCCTAATACCCCTGCCATGTTGGCATTAAGAAAAAAAATGGCCTACTTTATCATGGGTTCCTAATGGAATATATATCAGTGCAACAAACCCTAACATATATGATTTGACGATTTCCGGCCATATCGAAATTTTGAAGAATATATATATATTTATTTATTTTATTTATTTATTTATTTTTTGCTTTCTTCATTATATGGGAGAGGGAAATGTTCTAATCAAATGCTCAAAACTTATCTAATCAAGCAATGTTTTTTTGTTTCATTGATAATAATACACATTGTTGTATGACCCAATAAACGTTGCAAACTCATCTTATTTCAAGCTTAAATGAAAATTTGTCATTCTGCGCTAATAAATTGTCAAATTAGAGGAGGTGTGTATATCGCAAAATTGAACCCTCTTTAATTCAGGATGGTTCATTGAAATCTGAATTGTCCATGTTACCATAGCTTCCAATAAGAGCGGGTCCCACTTAATGTAGATTTAATCAAATATAAATGTATAATATTTGGCATATGACCCTATTATATATGTTTATATATAATATCATATTTATTGTATATATAGTCTCGGTCAGATGAGGATATGTTGATATAAGTTATATCAGCATCCGCATTGAGGGTTATCCTCTGTACATTGGTGAGTGGTAGGGTACAATAAGCCAATGCATGAGTTATAACCTTCAATACATATTACTGATATAATTTATATCAGTACATCCTCACTTGACCGTCATCTAATGAATATATATAGATATTTACATCATCCCATATATATACATATATATAGGATGATGATCAAGTAAGCACATACTGACATAACTTACATCAACACCCGCATTGGGAGTTACACCTTATGCATTAGTGGGTTAAGGGGTACATTGGACCAATGCAAGGAGTACAACCCCTAATGTATGATATTAATATAACTTATATCAACACGTGCTGATAGGAACATAACCGTGTATATATATATATATATATATATATATATATATATAATATTATAAATATAATTTATTACTTAATTTAAAATAGCATACGTTTGTATTCTTTTATTTGTAGAATGGCAAACACTTTTTCGTACTTTAAATGCTTGCATACTTGTCTTATACAAATTTTATTTACAATATTCTAATTCTAAATTGTTTATTAGAGTCTCTTTCATTATTCTCTAACATGTCATTGAAAATTAACATGTTCTACTACTAATTCCCAGTTTTTTTTTTTCTAAACAGATATTGAAAATTTTATTTTTCTCAATAATTCTCTAGATATTTCTATATTTTTAGACCCTTACCTTTTTACTTCCATGTCCGACTTTGGTACACTAGAAGTAAGCCTCATCAGAAGTCTAAAGGCCCATGGACAGCCCGAAGGAAAAAGCCTAGCCCGAGTCCGAAAAAGCCCAAGCCTGAATACCCTTGGGCTAGGCCTAGGCCTTTAGTTGAAGCCCGAATCTTGACACTGTAGCATAATATATCATTATGAATATTTTCCAATTTTTCAAGAAAGTATCTTTTCGTGATCACTTCTCAAATTAATACCAATAAAAGGCCATTTTCTGTCACCTTACAACAAATAGATAGTCAACCTAATACAAAGTTAGTACCAATGTACTCTATTTTGGTATTATGATAGAAAGTGGTCACCAAAAGGTAATGTTTTATTTTTTTTCTTTTGTTACAACACTAACAGTGGGCTACTATGGCTTAGGCCTGAATCCCAATGCCTGAAAAAGCCCGAGCCCATGGGCTGGGCCTAGGCTTCACATTTTCCTTCATGACCCGGCCCGAAAAACCCTGCCTGAGGCCCAGACGGGCCCAAGAAAAAAAGCCTAAGCCCGGCACAATGCCGAGGCCTAACCAGCAGCCATGTATTTCATCACTATGCTTCGACTTGAATTGGCTGAAACCCATCTAAATTGACCAATGAACGGGTCTTGATCAGGTCGTTTTGCTCTTGATTTTAACCGTCACCACTACTACAAATCAATCAGGTATTGCAATCACCGTACTTATGAACTTATTAGGACCATTTGACTAGGGACTCCAGGTGGCACAAAAAATCCCTTGAGCAGCCACCCTTTCTAGAGTTTGTAAGACATTGAAGGAGCATACTAATCTTTAAGCATTGATTTTCTTGACGGCTTAGGTAATATTATTGCAAGGGCATTGCCCCACTAGAGTAGGATGGGCCCTAAAATGGGGTCTGAGAGGTCTCAACCGAGGTGCTAGGATCTATGGGATAAAGGGATTTAACCTCATGCTTTTATCAGTTGCAGTTTTTGGAAATACTAGTTAAGTACTTGCATCAAATGGTATCAGTATAGGTCTTGTGTTTAAATCTCCTCGTTGGCATGAGTGTATAATGCAGGGTATTGCCCCGTTAGAGTAGAGTGGGCCCTATTTAGTCTTGACCCCTCATTCTGTCCCTACATCAAATATGTACGGAGTTCCTTTTGTTGACATCTCAAGTCAAATCAAATTTTTGCTTAATTTCAAGAAACAACAAAGTGCTTCCAATTGAAGCTAATTAAACAATACATAAGTAGATCATTTTCAAGAGTACAATTTAATACAAGGCTTTTATTGCATGCAGACAGAATATGGAGGTATATATGATTGCGTAGATTTTTATAAACAACCTGCATTTGACCATCCTCTGTTGAAGAACCACACTTTCCATCACAAGGTTGGTTCATTTTTTTATTTATTTATTGTTATTTACCTATTCTTACCAAGTTTAAATCATTCTTGTGCATCTGATCCCACTACTAATGTTTCATGATTGTGTTCTCGTGCAGATGAGACCTGCTTCTCATCCTAAATCATTGTCGAGAGACAAAGATTCCTCAACAGTTGGTAAACAACCATTGAATATAGGGCTTAAGGGAGGAGGTTGTCCCGTTGGAACAGTCCCCATTAGGAGAACTACTAAAGATTATCTCATCAGAGCCAAATTATTCTCAGAAAAACTTAACTCTTGAGACACAAATCCTCTCGCTACTGGGACCTCTGCTTTTCATGTAAGTTCTTTCTATTATGATGTTTAGTGTTCTTTTACAACAATAAATATTAATGAATGCAAACCGCCCCTCCCCCCCCCCCCCCCCCCCCCCCCCCCCAAAAAAAAAAGGTCCAGATTTCTCAATCCCTTATGGGATTAGTCTAGATCTAGTGGCTTAGGATACCCAAAAAAAATAATAATAAAAATAATAATAATAATAATAATAATGAGAAGACGACTAACATTATGTTGTATAGTATGCCATAGCTCGGACAAAATCCATTGCAAAAAGAAAGTACGAGGGAGCCGGAGCGAAGATCAGCATATACAATCCAAGAGTGCAACCCCTTCAACTGAGTTCAGCTCAAATAAAGATCCAAAATGGTGGTGATTCTATACAAGTTGGGTGGACGGTAAGTCAGATCGCAGCTTGTACGTAGAAGAGAAGTACTTGTTATTGGAATTTTTTTTTTCTTTTCCTTTTCTGGGTGTACTTTTCATTCTATTTGATTGTTTCTCATTTTTTAATTGTTTCTAATTTTTGTATTCAACAATTTTTGTCTCAGGTGAATCCAACTTTATATGGTGATAATCGTACTCAGCTATTTACATTTTTGAACGTAAGTCCCATTGGCTAGGCAGACAATATGTTTTTATATGCACTAGTTAAATTGTTTAATTGTCTAGTGTTTTCTATTCCAATAGACTAGTGCATCCCAGTGTTACAACACTCGCTGCCCAGGGTTTATAATTACCAACACCAAGATACCTTTGGACGCGGTTCTTGAGCCAATTTCTCAGAGAGGAGGACCTCAGTACGAGTGGGGATTTTTTATTTACAGGGTAAACCCTTACAACCCCTTTGAGCATCCAAATAGAAATTAAACAGTTTTAGTGCATGCCTCAATCTAATCACCACATTTTTCATATTTCTTATATATATTTGATCAAATTTGTACACGAACATGCAGGAAGATTATAGTGGAACCTGGTGGCTTGTAATGGGACCAGACAACACCAAAATTGGATTTTGGCCGCAGAGTATATTCAGTGGTTTAGCAGACTCAGGTACCTATGTGGAGTGGGGAGGAGAGGTGGCCAGTGCACAGGGGATACCTAGCCCTGAAATGGGCACTGGCGATTTTCCAACGGGGGACACTAAGTTTGATGCGTTTTGTAGAGATGTTGTGATCGTAAATGAATTTAATTTCACTACACGTGCTACTACAATCATCGAACCCTTTTCAGATGACCCCAACTATTATAAGGTTCAGGACGAAAGATTTACAGATTTTGGACATCAAGTCCTGTTTGGGGGATTTGGTGGGATCATTGCACATTGATACTTTTTTCTTTCAAGGATTCATGGAGACTTTTTCAAGGATGCATGCATAAATATTTGCACTTTTTTACTGGATTTATGAATAAGTTTAATTCCCACCTTTGTATGTTGTGTGTTTGTATGTGTTTTTTATGTATGCTAACAAAAAAGGTATGTTGGAGCCTTGGAGGTGTAAGGTCCCACAACTAACCAAGGTTGGCGTAATTGCTACGTTTGATACGCTTGAATAGAATGGAAAAAAGCTATGAAATGAAGTCATTCCCAATGGCCATTTCATGCCTTTATTTAATGCAATTGAGGAAAAAAATGGAAACATGTTATGGGAATTGAATTAAAGAAAAAAAAAAAGGAAGTGGGTCCCATTGGAGTGTGGCAATTAAGATATGAGAGAGGAATGCTCATTTTATCAAAGGAATGAATAATGAGCTTTGAGGGAATATAGAATTTTTTCCTTTGGCCAACCAAACAGTCCACTATTTTTTTTTTTTTACCAGTAGAATGAGGATTTTATTCCTTCATTCCTTTGTACCCAACGTAGCTTTAAAAGTGTACAAGATTACATCCCCTTCAAGAGTTAGATAGGTTGAGTTAGTTAACTTTATAGGCTCTTGGACCCTTTTTAGGTTACAAGTTGATGCACATGTGCGTTGCACGTGATAATATTTGCGTTATAAAAAATAATTTTTAAATCAAATTTAAATTTTTATACTTATTCATTGTTGATCTCCTAGTACAACTCTAATTCATATAACTACCAAATTTTTTACAATCATATAACAATTTTTCTTCTAGATAGAATTCCTCAAATTTTAGTTTCCACACATTGCCTTTTATCCTTCTCCCACTATAACTCAAATTTATAAATTGTGATTTTTTTCACTTACGTAACAAATTTTTTTTCTTTTCCTATTTGGGTAAAATAATATTTATTTTAATTTTGCTTATTTCTCATTCCAATAAGATCGTGATGTAATATTGCAACTAACATCCAGAAGAACTTAAGCCAGAAGAAAAAAAAAAAAAAAAAAAGGTTTGAAAGACAGCTATACAGCTATAAGGAGATTCATAAACTTGCATAACGTTACATGAGCCTATATATATTATAAGATATAACACAAAGACTTGAGGAACCTTTGTTAAGAAAATGAAGTTTTCTAAGAATATAGAGAAAATAATAAAGAAAAAAAAAACCAGCCACCAAATTAAAATTTGTGTGCACCTTTGATCATCCAATTTTAAGCACGCCCATGATCACTGAATTAAGAGAATAATAAAAATCAAGATGCACTTATAATTCATTGATCTGGAAGATAAAAAACCACTATACAACTAGTATGCTATAACAGATTTCAAGAAACAAAATTACTTACTATAATTAATCTTATAAATGATATATAATAAAAAAAAAAAAAAAAAAATAGTGAAATTTGTAGGGAACAATAACTTATAACCATGACAATGACAATTTCTTACAAACATATTTTGTTCAACAAATCACTAAAAAAAATACCTAAAATATTATATAAAATATAAAAATTGTAACGTACAAAAAATAAAACAAATTGTAACGTCGGCGCTAGTTGGCCACTACATGAGCACACATGAGAGCACGTAAGCTTCTTCATTAGGAACTAAACGTCCATCGTGTGTTTTCCCACATTGAAACACAAATGCATAGTTAATGTACTAAATTATGCAAATTACAAATTTGTACACTATATTAAAATTTGGGATAAAATTAATGACACTAATACGTAGTTTGCCCTTAATTTCAAAGAGGAGAGTCAGTACATTAATTGATCCTTCTCGAAAGAAATCTTAAGATATCAATGAATTGGAACAAAGGCCATAGCCACCAAACAGTATTAGATGCCTAAAACCACCTCCCACATTTCCCTCGTCTTTTACTACGTAGTTTCCCGTACCCTCTGCAAACGACTCTGTGTCTAGAGCATCCACAGCTCGTCGATTTTCAATGAAAGTTGAAATCTGCCTGCAAAATGCATCATATCCGGTGTCCTCAAGGGGAACATGGCCACTGCCCACTTGAGGACCAGGTTGCCCTGGTTGACTATATACCTCTCCTCCCCATTCAACGGACGAAGCAGGATTTGCTAAACCAGTGAATAATTCCACTGGCCAAAATCCAACGAGGTTATCATTTGATCCAAATTGAAGCGCCCAGTTTCCTTGATGATCCTACATGCATTAGGCATACAGAAAATGAAATAAATAAATAAAGACAATTATATTTAATTTGAAAGAAAGTGACAAATATTAGACTATGGGTTTACCTGGTACTAGATGGTGAATTTCCAATCGTATATCGGTCCTCCCCGTGTAGAAGTTGGTTCGAAAACAATGTCGAGAGGAATCCCAGGGTTAACATGTAGAAACACAATGCATAGCTCATTGAAACATTGTGTTGTAGCATTCTGTTTGTAGACAAAGTAAAAAGCACAGTATAAAAATGACTCTGAAGTAGTGCAGTCCACTAATTAATTAGAATTATAAGTGTGGAACCAATGCTTACATTCCAAACTTGTAAAAAACCGGGTACGATTATCATTGCATAAAGTTGGATTAACCTGAGACAAAATTCAAATAAATGAGATACTAACATTTATGTGTTCCTACTTCGATACAATTAACCTGAGACAAAAAAGAACACGTTTTAGTGAACTAATAATTACCAAATCATAGAATCACATGATGCAACTCATGTCCAGTGGTAAAACATGTGAGCATTGTAAGCTTATACTCTCAATTCAAATCCCTAGAGGCACCCATTTTCATCCTACTAACCTCTAATTAACTACAAATTGATTGTATATTATGTTTCCTATTCTATATCAAAAAGAGAAAATTAAATAAAAAAATTTAAAACAGAAAACTCATGAAACGAGAGAAACAGAAGCATGCTTTAAGCAAACATTATGAAATCATAGTTTGTAACTATCAACAACAGCAAAAGAGACAAAATAATACCACCAAGAAATGAGAGGAATTCAGTAATGGATAATTTCACAAGAATGAATGCAAACATTGTTCAACTAGTTTACCAATGATCCTTGACTTCCTCTATAGAGTTCAAATTTAGAGAAAATCTGAATCTAATGTAAAAATAACTTGAATTAGGACATGTGATGATCCAAATATGAGTTGATGAGTAGTGACCCGTGCGATGCGCGACAATCACATAAGAAACATTTTAAATAATTTGAGAAAAGAGAGACAGAAAAAAGATAATTTGAAAAAAAAAAATGAAGAAGAAGAAGAAGAAGAAGAAAGAAAACAAAACAGTGTGAATATATGGATATATATTCTTCTCTATAAATAAAATGCTTGTGTTCAAGTCATTAAACAAAGGGAAAGAACAAAAGAAAAAAAAAAAATCAATGA
Source organism: Liquidambar formosana (assembly GCA_039720395.1). Lineage (NCBI taxonomy): Eukaryota > Viridiplantae > Streptophyta > Magnoliopsida > Saxifragales > Altingiaceae > Liquidambar > Liquidambar formosana. The sequence goes on from JBBPBK010000271.1 coordinate 53,866, forward strand.
ACTACAGCATATTGATCTCAAAGCCCTATACACTGCACAGACAAGGAGGGAGAGTTACAGATTCCATATTCAAGAGCATCTCCACCTTATCCTAGAAAAAAAAAATTCAGAATCGGAGAAGAAGAGGACTTACCTGAAGTTATGTGAGGGTGCTGATTCTTGAGGAGAGAGTGTTGATGGAGATGGAGATGGAGAAAATGTTCCGTCAAAACATTATAAGTAGGAGTGAATGGTTTTTTATAAGGAAAGTAATTTGATTTTTAGGGATTCTAATTGCAATTATTTTCATTGAGAAATGTCAATGTTTTTAATAAGGAATGTAACTTGATTTTTAAAATTTGATTTGAATTTATTATTTTAATAAATTATATGAGGCTACATCACCTCAATAGTTGGGTCAGAGTGAAGGCAAGAGTAAAATGAATGTGAGAAAATTATTTAGGTGAGAAGAATGAAGAGATATGCCACATTATCCAATTGAGTTTTTTTATAATAGTATAGATAGATATGGATGTAAAACCTCTTCCTATTTAGACATGTAATGCTATACGATATGTTGACATCTAAGAAGCACGGACACGCCTGTTTTGGAGACGAGGCTGTGTCCGACACGTGTCGGACATGGACACGCTCCTGACACGCCTCCGACATGTGTCGGACACACTCCGTATGTGTCAAAAAAATAAAAATTGCAAAATAATTTCGGACACTTATGAGACACGGCTCCGACACTTGTAAGACACGGCGTGAGAAGGGAGAAGACTGTCTTTCGACATTGACGAAGGTGGACGTCCACAGTTTGTCGGAAAACTGAACCCACAAAAAATTTAAAAAAAAAAAACTAAAGATAAAAAAAAATAACTCTTCTGCTGCTGCTGCTGTTGCCGTTGCCGTTGCCGTTGCTGACTCGCTTCTCCATCTTTGTCTGCTTCTCTTCATCTCGCTTCCCCCGGTCTTCGTTAGCTTCTCTTCATCTCGCTTCTCCCGGTCTTCGTCTGCTTCTCTTCTTATCTCGCTTCCCCCTATTTCTTCATTTGGAAAACAGGAGATGAGTGACTTTATTACCTTTAGACCGAAAGCTTAAAAGAAGGGAAGCGTAGGGATTTTTGTACACTATACAGCTATAATGAGTGACTTTATTGCCTTTTGGAAACAGGAGACGAGTGACTTTATTGACTGAAGGCTTAAAAGAAGGGAAGGGATTCCTGCACACTATACAGCTATAATGAATGCTTTTAATCAGGGTAAGATTTAAGTCAACTATAATTAACTTATGAAAAGGGGTTAAAGGGCACTAATATCATACCGTGAGCCATATAGTTCTTATGGTGAGGTACAAAAATGTTCAAACTTCAAACAATTTTTTAAAACATTACATAAAATTATATATATATATATATATATATATATATATATAGATAATTTATTTATTTATTTATTTATTTATTGCAGTATCCCTGTCGTGTCGTGTCTTGAATTTTTAAAAATTGCTATGTCGAAATGTCCGTGTCGTGTCATAACCGTGTCACGTCTCCGTGTCCGTGCTTCTTAGGTTGACATGTAATCTTCGTCATATATAGAATTTGTGAAACTAAGGAAATGACAACTAACAAGAAACAAAAATTAATAGAGCAATGCTATGTCATCCTACTCATTTGTATTAATTTATTTTCCAAAATAACGTGACAATCGAGTTGGCCCATTCATAATGGGTTGATGCAGCAACTATCACGTGGTTTAGGCAAGCAAATTTGGTCAAAATGTTGGGCTCCTAGGAAATGACAACAAAAAAGGAAAATGAATAGAGAATACTATATCATCTCATTCATTTGTATTAATTTATTTTCCCAAATGATGTGACAATTGAGTTAACCAATTAAAAATTTTATTAAAAATAATAATTTATAATGGGTTGATGTGGCAAGTAGTTTGGGGAAGCAAGTTTGGTCAAAATGTTGGGCTCTAAGGAAATGACAACAAAAAAGGAAAATGAATAGAGCAATGCTATATCATCCTTGTGCCAATTGAGTTAATGAACTAAAATTTTTATTAAAAATAACCATTCATTATGGGCTGAATTAATACTTGCATGATTCTTATATTTTATCCATTTCTATCCTAATGGAAAAAAGATGTTGGACAAAGAATCTGGGCAAATCACAATTGTCTAATACTTTTTATTATTAATTTTGATCATTTTCGTTTTTATTTTAGTTTATGTTTTATTTGCTTATTTTTAATAGTTTTTTAGGGTTTTAGGAGTCAAAATTTAATCCTTATAGGTTAGTATATTAGTTGGGGTTAATTTTAAAAGGTTTCCAAGTGTTTTTAGGATTTTATGAAGCCTTTAAATAGGCTCCAAAGTCTAAAAATAGGATTTGCCAGTTTCGGTAATTTTTGGGAATTCCTAATTTTCTAATTTTCCTATTTTAATTATATTGTGCGCCTGTTGGCCATTTTAAATCATTAATAAAATTTCAGGGTTTTATTTTATCTTATTTGTTCTTATTTTATAGGTAGACGTACCCTTCTTTTGTTCTAATTCCGCTGCACCAAAACTGGTGGCTTGCAGTGGGATCAAACAAGACCCAAGTTGGATTTTGGCCGAAGAAAATATTTAGTGGCCAATGGGTTAGCAGACTTAGCTACCTACGTGGACTGGGGAGGAAGTGAAGGACACTAACTCACTAAGTATATCGAGAAAACATGGCCCTCCAATTGTAGGATCGAGCATTGTTGTTATAAATGAAACTAATTGTATTGTACCTCCTCAAGACACAGAAGCATTTATGGATAACGATTTCATCTATAAGCCCAAGGACATGGCATATACAAATGATTTTTTCCATCATCTAGCCTTTTTTTTTTTTTTTTTGATAATGGAAATTCATTAAGAGAACATAAAGGAAATATCAGTTTGGACTTGGTCCCAAATAAATTCTGGTACCTCCTCCAACCATACATAGAAAGAGTCCACCGAACATGCAAATTTCACCATGGCATGTGCCACTCCATTACCCTCTCTATACACATGATGGACAGAGAACGAATTAAAGTACCTACTACCCTCCCTTACATCTTCAAAGATAAGGCCAAGAGTAGAGAAGTTATCCTCCCAATCATTAATGCCCCTCACCACATCCATGTTATCTCCCTCTACTGATATGGACCTTAAGCCAATGTCACGTGCAAAATCCAGAGCTGACCATACCACTAAGGCCTCCACGTGGGTCGAGGATAAATCCCCCGGCATCCGTTTGGCCATTGCCGCTATCAATTCTCCCTCGTAATCACGAACCACCACACCATTCCCCGCGGGAGTTTCTCATATTTCAAGAAAACCCACATTGGTTCCCGATTGATCAACTTTAACCTTACACCACGCCTAAGAGGTTTTAACACATTCACTCTCACTCTAACCCTGAGACACTTACCCTAATACGTTCCTCCCTCACCCTCATCCATGTCCACAAACTTGCCCATTTTATCTCCAATCATTACACCCACTTCTCTGTTCATACAATCCAGTGGAAGATCATAGAACCTCACCCAAAAATCTACCTCGTCTAGTTTAATTTCTGAAGGTTGAATCCCCCTTCAAATTCCTTGAGCACCAGAAGAAATTTATCAAAATGCCACGGCCCTTTTTCGAGCACTCTTCTTCGAACATAAAGGAAATATCAGTTTGGATTTGCTCAAGTTGGGGTCTTTAACTTGACGCTCAATTTAACGTTAGATTTCAGACACATGGGGGATGCAATTATCCACAACTGGGCTTCTCCTACAAATGCTAAAGCTTCCTCATCCTAGCCGTTGATAATTGCATCCCCCCACGTGTCCGAAATCTAACGCTAAATTGAGCGTCACGTTGAAGACCCCAACTTGAGCAAATCCAAATCCATCTCTGATATATTGACACCCTTTGCCGGTCTCCACACAAGCTTTAAGGTGGATTTCATAGCTTCCACATTGTACGACCGCTCCGTCAACAATTTCCCGATGAGACATGTCTCTTTCCTTCCCTTATCATTCTTGAAAACACTATTTTGGACCTCAAGACTAGCATTCTCCTCCTCCGTCAGAACCAGACGGCTCCACACCTCCTCTAGATCCGTTTCCATGAGCCCAAAAATAAAAACTCTCTAAGAAAACTCCTACAGAAGCCCCTCGAGGAGAAAACCCACTTGTACCCCAGACAAGAGAAAACCACTTGGGGGATCTGGAATGGAATTAATATACCACTAGGCTTTCTTTTTAAGACGAATAAATGTAATTTTCAACTCTTCTGGTCAACATAAAAATAAATGCATACAGCCACGCAACATTATTTTTGGTCAACATTAAAATAAATGCTTCACTTCCCTAATGTTTGCCGAAAATATAGAGAACTTTCATCTTTTTCTTTTTTCATTTTTTTTTTGGAAAGTACTTTCCTCAACTTTGAAAAATACTTTCCTCTCTTTTGCTTTTGTCAACTAACAACATTTGTGGGATGGATCAAAATGCACACTTAGTGCCAACCCCAAATTTTATTAAAACCTTAAAGCCATGTTTGTTTAATTGGAATGAAATGGGTGAAAATGGAATCTGATTCCATACTCAAAATAGTCTGGAATGAAATGAGATTGAAATAAACATTGCGGAATGAATATCATTATAACTCACATACTACTACTGTTTGATTCCATTCCCATTTAATTACCTCATCCAAACATGTTGTATAGAATGAATTGAAATGGGATTCCATTCCATCCATTCCATATATTCCAACCAAACAAACATGGCATAACATCAACCCCATTTCATTAGTTTGTCTATGCATGTATGCACAAGGATATTTATTAGGTTTCAATGGGTAAAAGCAAATTTTGAAAGTGATAGTTATAGCACTAAGAATAGACCGTCGAGAGGTACAAACGTAAGATATAGTGCTAGTCCTCTAAAGAATAAGGTAAGGTTTAGTAACTTAAACTCTTAATAAGTTTGCATAAAAGGTGTGAACTCTACAGGAACACCTAGAAGATCAGAACTCCACCGATGTGAGTGTAAAGTCTAACCGCTTTTGTCGGGGCTTAGCTAGCCACCTAGAGCACTCTAACACTTATGGCCTTAAATGCTCATCTGTGAAAGAACTAATTAATATTGCGTTTGGATGAGAGATTTGGATTAAGATCTGATTTCAATACCAAATTATGATGACAGTAATAGTAATGAATAAGGTTGCAATCCCATCTTAACTCAAATCTCTCTTACAAATTCTTTATCCAAACGTACCATAAAAGAAATTATAGGTTGATATGTGCCGCTAATCCAGTTTTATCAAAAGGTATGCTAGTTCAAAAGCATTGAGCCTACTATCACACTGATAAAACTTTGATAAGGTGACATGTACTATGTGAAAGTTCAAACCGGCCCAAAAGTACTTTTACTTGAGTATAGACCTGTCAACGGGTTGGATTCGGATCAGATCATGGTATATCTGAATCCGATCCGATAAGAAATAACTTCGATCTGATAATATGACGGATCTATAAAATACAAATCTATATCCGAATTTGTTATTTTCGAATGCTTTATCCGATCCGATCCGATAATCATACAAAATATATAACTAACAAAAAATTGGCATGAATTTTAGGAAAAAAATTTAACTTAATTAAAATTTTTATAATCATAAGAAATATATTTTAAATTTGAGATTAAATTTGGACATTTTTACTATATAATGTTCATAATAACCATAAATCATGTGGTAAACTAATAATTAACAAAATATGTAATCAATATATTATTTAATTCATCGGATTGGATTTTTATCGGATCGGATTAGGCAATATCCATATTTGATTTATTAACTAACGGATTATCGAATTCAAATTATTAACGGATTATTGGATCACAATTCTCTTACCATGTCTTAATTTTTTGATTGGATTCGGATCAAATTCTGATCCATTGATAGGTCTACTTAAATATCAATGAACAGTTGATAAGAGTAAATTATTTTGAAATAAATGGAGATTGTTGGGTTATTTCAAAATAACGTAACTCTATTACTTTGAACATTTTTTTTTTTTTCGGCTAAGTTATTTCTTTGAACTTATGGGGTGACACACCATTGTCCCTTGTACGTTTGCAGTGACATCATCGTCTTTTGCAATTTCCATTTGCAAAACGCCTGACGGGACTTTGACTCCAGAATTGTGGACCTTCAAGGGACAATTAAAGCCCAAAATAGGATGGACCCAGAAATGGTATTTCATGGGCCTGAATGAATGAACCTCTGCCTGCAGATGGGTAAATCCCCACCCTGCTTCCTCCCCAAACCCACCTTGCATGGGTTTGGGGAGATCTTATATACTCTTGTATTTTTTTTTGAAACATTTTGATTTTATCATACTCCATATTATTTAAGATCAAGATCAGGGAACACGTACTTTATAAACTATTTTTCACGTACATAAGCTGATTTTCAAGATATTGAATGGAGCTTGGCCACATCAATTTTTTTTTTTTTTTTTACCAGAATGGTTTGATTGTGTGAATCCAATGACTTAAGAATTATGTAAAAAATTGGGTGCAAAAATTGTAGAAATTAAATTTTAAATATATCAATCATGTAATATATCATCCATATAGCTAGCAAGCTAGGCATATAGTTTTAACCTAGCAAAATTGAATCCACCAACAACAAGAGCTAAGGAAGCTCCACAATTTCTTACATAAAAAATAAGTAGCTACAGGTTTAATACATATATACATGTATACAAACAATCTTGCATGCAGATACATATATGACTTTCTTAAACTGCATTACCACATGTTTTCAATCAAAAGCTTGATATTTCCATCCGATCCAAGAACAGGCCAGAAGGTCCACCATCAGGCATCAAAGCTAGCATCACAGGTCCTTTTGCACCTTCTTCAACAGTCAAGACCCCAGTATTATAGTTGAGTTCTGTTTGCACATAACCAGGATTAACTATATTTATGGGAAAATTGGGATACCTCTTTGCCAGAACCCTTGTGTAAGCATTGAGAGCCGCTTTGGAGACAATGTAAGCAGAAACATTAATTGGCCAGCCTTTGGTTTCCACCAAATCCTCCTTGACATCCTCTAAAAAGCCCTTCACTACCTCATCTACCTTCTCTTCTGTGAGGCCATCAGCATCACCTAGCTCCTTCTTAGCCTTTTCATTTGAAATAAGCTGAAAGACAATAATATTTTCTTGATGACACATACACACACAAATGGTCGATGTCTTCAGTATGACTCAAAAAATTTACTAGCACCATATATGGTCAATTTGCTCTACAATTGTTGCAGTCACCAAGTCTCAGTGTGGTATGTCTTGTTCTTCTGACCAAATTGCCAAGATAGAAGAACCGAACCCCACATAAACCCCACTTTTTTCTTTTATTTATTTATTTATTATTTTATATCCAGGTCAAGTTTCAAACCCCTAACATTCTAAATCCTTAACACCTCCTCCCTTATTATAAGAGCAAAGAGGATACTACCTATGTTGTTACATTCTAAATCCTTAACACCTCCTCCCTTATTATAAGAGCAAAGAGGATACCACCTATGTTGTTACATTCTAAATCCTTAACACCTCCTCCCTTATTATAAGAGCAAAGAGGATACCACCTATGTTGTTACATGGCCAGTGCTATTGTGTCCTATTGGAAATGACCAAGTAGCTCTATTGTATGTTGACTTGTTACAATGAGTTCTATCACTGCCACAATTGCAGAGGAGTTGTTCCCTTTCATTGGTAGCATATAAAAGTTGCTACATTTGCTTCGTTTTTACTCCATTATTTCATTTCTTTTTTCTTTTATACACTGAGCAACATTTACTTTCAAAGAGAAGGGGTTTCAGTTTTGTACCTTTAACTGTCCCAAGGAAGAGGAGACATTAACTATTCTTGCTAAATTGGATACTTGAAGAAGTGGAATTAGTGCTTCTGTCACTTGCTTAATTCCAAAGTAGTTTGTTCTCACACAATTCTCTGCTGTTTCGTACGTTTGCTTCAAAACGTTTTTCAGCAACCCAGAATTTGCACCTGCAATCTATATAAGCATTTGCCCCATTAATTTGAAGGTGAAAAATGCTGTATCTTGCAGGAAACTATAAGATTTTTGTGTTACATGCTAAACGATATTATTTATGCTTGGATAACTTACATAATCATCCCCAATTTTCAATGTTGTTGGATCCTCTATGTTGACTATGACTCCGAAAACTCCCGCATTGTTCACCTGCAATTTCGAAAGGGTGCTCATGTCATCAGAACTAGAACAAAGAGGTAATAAGGACAAATTGTTTTTATTTTTATTTTTGGAAATTATGAGCTTGTAGAAAGAGGTTTCTTATTAGGGGTTTCTTTTTAAATCTTATTAATGATTTACGCAATAAATGACAGAGTTCCTATTTTAATTTTTATCAATATCTATTATGGTAAATGAGCAAGCTAATTAATGTATAAATTTTGGTAGGAATTCTTTTTAAATCTACTCCATATATGATTTATGCAATACTTAACAAAGTTCCCATTTTAATCTCCATCAACATCTATTATGGTAAATGAGCAAACTAATTAATGTATAGTATTTTGGTAGGAATTCTTTTCAAATCTACTCCATGATTTATGCAAATACTTGACAGAGTTCCCATTTTAATATCCATCAACATCAATTATGGTAAGAAAGCAAGCTATTAATGTATAATATTATGGTAGGATTTGTTTAAATTTTATTACTTTTCTGGTTTCATCCTAGCAAACTCTGTAATAACAATTACATATAAAACACATGCATTGAACTTCAATTAATATTATCCAAAGAAAAATATATGTATACTGAAGAACCAACAGCATGTAAATATATACAATAGTTACATGATGCATAATAAAACTCAAAAATAGAATAATAAATTAAAATGTCATTATTTTTATAAAACAGTTACATGATGTTGAAAGTACCATCAGTGCACTACCCTAAAAAAAAAGTACATGTAATTTTCTCCTACAATAAATCATGTTTTTGTTCCCCACAAGACCACAAGTCCACAATTGAGAATTTTGATCTCAATTTGTAATCCCAAATTCGACTTTCCATGATTACCCCAAAAGACATAAATAAATATTTACATAAAACAATTACAAACCATAGAATATTTAAACAATTACATGTTTAAACTTTAAATAGTTATATGATAAAACAGTTATGCGAATATAATGAAACAGTACATGTATGTGTAATTGTTTCATACTCAATATCCAACACAATACAGGAAGACACAATTACCGAATTGCAATAATGGAAGGGATGGTTAAGAAAAGGGAATATGGAGCAATATTTAATTGGGCTAGATTTTCTCCTAATATTATGGGATGATCATAGGTAGGTGTTTTTAATGTTCTCACTTTATGTCAAGGGTATTTTTGTCCCGCCCTATATTAGTATACTTTATGCTGTAATTGTTTTTAAATTGGACTGATGCCAACATAAGTCTCAAAATTAGGACTTGTGACTAATTGCCTATATATATATATTGAGTAGAATTTCTAACAGTCCATGCATCATGGGTCAAAATTAATAGATCAACAAAAAAGAAAAAAAAGAAAAAAAAAAAAGAAAACAACAACAACAACAAATAACAAACAAACATACTTCGAATTTTTGAATTTAGCCATCTCTTTTGGATGGTGATATAAGCAATGAGAATGTTTAGAGAACGGGCTGAAATACGTATCTAGTGAAAACAATTTTAAAAGTTTAAAATATTGTTGTTTGAAATTCAATAATAAGAAAATCAAACTCAATCACGTTGTAGACACCCCATTTTCATCCCTAAACTCATTTCATGAGTTTCTGAAGCATTTAGAAGTCTCTAAGCCTTGAATGACATTTTTGCCCTTTTAAGCTTATGTGAGTAGTTCATTATTGCACGCATCTTTTTGTTTCATTTTTGCATTCCATCACTTGCATTTAGTTTTTAGGTGCATTTAGGATATATTGGTGTAATTTGGTTCGATTCCAGATAGGTTTGAATAGTTAATTAGAACTTTTACGACTTGAAGGGCAATTTCGTCTTTTAACTCGTATCTTTTCCAATTGACCTAGAAACTCATCCCAGATTGTTCCATTGTGTTTATATTGATGAAAAGAGTCAATTTATAAAGTCAATTTAATGAAGAAATGGCTTTGGGATTAATTTACCATAATCTACACTTTTGTCTAATTGATCCTTTTAAGTTAACCGCCTTGTTAAAACCAGCCACCTAACTATGGTTGGAATTTTTTGCTCAAGAGTATTCTAGACTTTTTCTTTATTGAATTATGAAAATTTGAGCTTTTGAATCACTCAATTCAAAGTTAATTTGAGCAAGTTGTGATCCTTTTAAACTAAAACACCCAAAATAGGAAGCAATAGGGGGGACCAGGCCCAAACCCTCGGGAGACCGGTTAGCCCAACCGATTTACTCGAGGTTCCATGCTCAGTTTTGCTAGCTTGCCCTTTTTTGCGCTGTTTGAGCTTCTTACTCTGTCTTTATTGCCCCAAAGAGTTTTTATCCTTATTTTTTAGCTAACTTTAAGTTACTTAAGACCCAAGTGAATTAATTATAGCCATTCATTGATTTTATGGTAATTAATCTCAGCCATTGGATTCTTGGTTGGTTATAAATTAAGACCCTCCCATCAACATAAAACACTTTTCAACCCCCTATATTTACTAGAACTAGAAGCATATCAAGCCAAAGAAGAAAGAAGCATCCAGCAAGGGCCTTTTTTTGTAAGTAAGCCTCCTTCTCCTCTTCTCTTCTTCTCTCATTCTCTTAAGTTTTATTCTCTGCATGTTTAGGATGATTTTTTAGCTTGGTTATCATGTCTATTGGATATTTTTGAGATTATTTGATGGATATTGTATGAATAGCATGATAGTTTGCTAGGGTTTCTTCTTTGTGTGCTAAAATAATGATTTTCTCTCTCTAGAATAGGGTTGTTTTGCATAGCATATTAGTTGAAGTATTAGAGCTATTTTCTCTTCATGGTTCACTTATATGCATGTTTTCGAGCACTTTTCATGTAGAACACATCTTGTATAGGGCTTATCTTGACATGTCTATAGATGATTATTCTTTTAGAGAATAATTATCCTTTTTAGAGAGTGAGTCTTTGCATGAGTGCTTTAGAGAGTCTGTTTAAGTATGCTATATTTTTCATTGCATTCTTAGATATAGATTTTATATAGGATATATGAAGAAGTCATTCATATGAAGTACTTTTTACGTGAAATTATCTTAGAATAATTTTTCTTAAGAAAGCTCGCCGTAGAAAAGTCTTTTTCATGTTTTTACATAAAATCCTTATCTATTGAATCATGTTAAATTTTCTTTTTATGTTTTGAGTTATTATATGATATTTCATCATAATAATTCATTTTTTGCATATTTTTTATATTTTCATGCAGAGTCTAGTGTATGTAGGAGCATATTAGGATTTTGTTTTTCTTTTGATTTTTGCTTTTAGCATGATTGTTAGGATATTTTAGGGTTGTTTAATATTCTATCCAGATTTGATTTAGGTCTTCTAAGAATGATTTGTGCATAAATATGGTTGATTTGAACATGATAATTGTCTTATAGCATACATAGGACGATTATTTAGTATTTTCTCCATGTTTTGAGATAATTGGCATATGGTAAGTTGGATTATGGTAAGTTTTGCAATGAATTGTTCCCTTCTCCCTCTTGGATTATTTTCTTTACATTGAATTAAGGTAATTCTTGAGTTTCTATTTTTTTAAGCTCTTTATTCTCTCAAAGTTCCCATTTTTATAAAACTTCCTATTTTCTCTTATTCTTTTTGGAAAACTTCTTATCTTTGAAAACTTTTCTTTTTCTTTAAATGGAAACTTAAGATTTATGGTAGTTCATTATGAAGGGAATAACTCCTTCTCTTTCGAATTATGTGGACTTTAATTCTTGCATCTTTGTATATGGGGTACGTAAGCGCTTTTTAGATCTTCAAGTCCACCCTAAGATACAAAGTATCCTAGGTTTCTTATCCTTTTTCTTTTCTTTACTTTTTGTTTATTCTTTTTGTTTATTCTTTTATTCTTTATTCTTTATTTATTGCTTTCCATATCTCTTTATTCTTACATGGATGTGCATGAATGAATGTAGATGCATGGATGGTTATTTTTATATGCATGGTGACTAATTAATTAGGAAGTGATTGAAGTAGCCCATACAAATTAAGAGACTTTTTTTAGGGCGATGTGGGTGCCTATAGAATATTTCCTAAAACCTTCCCACATCGTAAATTAGTCTCTAAATCCTCTCTTTGGTTTGTTAAGGATTCCCTTTTCTTATATTGGAGTCATTTGTTTGGTTTTGAAAGGTTTTCTCTAAATTGTTTTTATGTTTTTCCTTGTTCCTTAAAAATGAGGTGGCTACTCCTTGCTTTTTGTTATTTGTTTTTGTGAACGTTAAAAACATATTTTTATTATTTAAATATCTTTATTTTAAAAAGGATGGTCAAAACCAGTAGTTCACACACGTCATGGGATGTGCTAATATATGCTCTATTGCATAATCATGATAACACACAGGACTGAGTGTCATGAGATGTGCACTTTGGATGGTAAATATTTTCTTAGATAGGAAGAGCACACACGTTCTTCCCATTTACGAAATCCTCCAAGAATATTAGACACTCAACTGAGTATCCAATATATGCCTCCCTCAATAGGAAAGGTGTACATGGGGAACAAGTGCATCATAAGTGGATGGAAACTCAGTGTTGTCCTACTGCATAATTTTGAGGACATACGGAACAATGAATGTCATGAGATGTGCACTCTGGATGGTAAATATGCTCGCAAATAGGAAGAGCACGCACACACTCCACATCTACAAAATCCTCTAGGAATATCATACTTAACCGAGTTTATATCCAATGCTTCCCTCAATAGGGAAGGTATACATAGGGAATGAATCCATCACAAGTGGATGGAAACTCAGTGCTGTCCTAATGGAATTAGGAGGACCACTCGAATAATCTTCTTACTGCCATATAAGGAAAAATATACCAAAAAGCAAAGCTACAACTACTATGCTTTTGTTTTTGATAAGCAAATCAATATATTAAGAAGAAAACAAGTTGTTGCTTCCATCTCCTTCATCTGAATCTGCAAAGATAACAGCATCCGGAAGAGAGGTGATGGGAATGGAACCAAAGCAGTTACGTACAAAGGGTAGCCCACTGGGCAAGGTTATTAGCCAACCTAGGAACACATCTAACCACCCATAAAGGGGTACTACTAAGAAGAGATTTGATATCAAAGATAATATGTTGGATGGCCAATGGGGATTCTGGTTCTAGTGAGCAAGAAGATCCATGACCAAGGAAATATCCCCCTTTACCATGATCGAAGAGAAACCCATAGTAGAGCACTTCAAAAGACCACCCAATAAAGCTTTGGTTTCTGCCACTTTGGGATCAAGGGGACCCTCTTTGGTTGTCCAACCAAAGAAAAAGGAACCCAGGGAGTCTCTTCGAACAGCACTAACAACAGAGAAAGAAGGATGAATAGCTATATCAAAATTGAGCTTGTACCACGGATTGGGAGGAGGCTTCCAACTGGGAATGGCATAAAAAGAAGGTCTTGCCAAAATGGGGCAAGCTTCATAGTGTTCAAAAGCAATTTTCTCCACATAAGAGAATTTTGGGATCAATAAAGGCCTTCAAAAACAACTCTATTCCTTGTAAACAACAGTTAATCCATAAGCACCACTGCAAAAATCCAAAACTTAATTGCACTAGTATTATCCAAATTGAGTCTCGTACCATTAGAGAGAATGGCAGCAATCCACTACGAAAGGGAAAGATTTTTTAATGTAGAAATAATAAGTGACCAACTAGAGCTCATCCAAATGATCTCAATAATTTTACATTCTATAAATAGGTGTTTGGCAGTTTTGATATGAATCCCACATAAGGGGGAACAAACATTAGGAATGGGAAAAAGATTATTAATCACTTCACAAATAGGGAGAATATCCCAAATAAGTTTCCACAACAGCACTTTGAATCTCTTGTGAATGCAAGCATTCCAAAGAGACTTCCAAGTCTTGGTATCACATGGGTCCCGACCGAGAATCTAGCGACTTGATCTGTAAAGTACGCAGATTTAACTGAGAACTTACCATAAGGGTTAGGGATCCACACCATACAGTCATCCTTGATACTAAAGGATAGTTGAATCTACAGAATTAGATGCATAATTGCTAGATCAAAAAGCTCCCTGATCTTGTAGATATCCAATGAAACTCTGGAAAAATTATCAAATCTGAAACAAGATTAACCCCATGTCTATGTTCGCCATAAGGCCTAGGCCGGAAACCATAGGTGAAGGGGACCCAAGGGTCCTTCTAAAGATTAATGGAAGAACCATCACCCATAAGGAAGCAAGAACCCTTCAAGAGAAGGTCTTTGCTTTTAACAATACCCCTCCAAAGCCACGAATCTCTATTGGAGCACTTCGCTTCAAGAAAATGTCTACTTTTACAATATTTAGCCTTTAAAGTCTGCGCCCAAAGCATATCACAATCAATAAGAAGAAGCCACCCCAATTTTGCAATAAAGGCATTATTCATATCACCTGCATGCCGAAAGCCTAGCCCTCCGCTGCATTTAAGGAGGCAAATAGAGTCCCAGGCTTTAAGAAAAAGACATCTACTTTTGTCATCTTTAAACCCGCACTAGAAATTATGAAATCTCGCATCAAGAGCATTATAAGTTACCTTGGGAAGACTAAAAGTAGACATGGTATAATTTGGAATGGTAGAAGCAACTGATCGAATGAAGGTGGCTCTACTAGCTTAAGAGAGAGAACGAACCTTCCATCCATTTATACGACTATAGACTCTTTCTACAATAGAGTTGAAGGATTGATTTTTAGATATACCCATAAACAGAAGCAAACCCAAATAAATTGCAGTAGCATCAGCCTTACGAAGATTCAAAAGGGAAGAGATAGCTCTTGCTTCTCTACCACCAAAATTTTTACTATAGTGCACTCAGGACTTGTCCATGTTCACAGATTGCCCCAACTAGCTTCCATAAGTCTCCAAGCAATGGAGGGCAAATATAGCATTAGAATTAGAGGCTCTACAAAAAATAAAGAAGTCATGTGCAAACAAAAGGTGGGAAATCGATGGTTTCCCATGACACATAAACATCTTTGTTGGGAATCGAATAGGGAGGAAAAACAAACAAATGCGGAATAAAATTTTTCCTACGATTCCCAAACCCATGAATCTTAATTATGCTTAATACAAAAACCGTAAACCTAACTACCAAAAGAGTTAGGATACTTACAGTTGAATAAAGTCTTCTCCTTTGTGCTCCAAGCTTCGATTCTGATTGAGCAGTCCAAGCGTACTGCCTCCAACAGTATCCACACCTAGCTAGAGCTTGATATCCTTTCCTTCTTCTTCCTTATGGTTGCTAGAGGTGGAGAAGAAAGAGAGAGAACCTCCAATGTGAATTTCAGCCAGCACTTGGGAATGTGAGTTATTATGATGTCATCACATCATAATGGGCATTATATAGCCCACTAATAGGGCCGGCCAATGGGGGATTCCAAACCCTAATGGGTTTTGTGTAATTACTCCTAATTACACAATAACCCCTCTAATTTGTATCATATACAAACTAAGCCCTTAAAGAACTATTCTTTATTCACTTATACCCTTTCTCTCATAGATAATCAAGCTCTCTTAGCATGATCAGTGTGTGACCCATTGGGTTCACATCATCAAGTAGTAGGAATTGCACATGTTGTGCATAATGGAACACTTTCCAGTAAGGGTCTAATTGGAACTCCTTCCAATTCCCTAATTGATTATAACTCATTTATATCAATTAGGGCATCTACTAACCATGAGTAACACCTAGTATATGGCTCATGGTGTGGTCCTTAATGAGGTGAATAGTCATTTACAAAGAACCCTTCTGTTATAGTTTATAGGTTACAATTCCATCCTTCCATCAACACAATGTCTCCAATTGAACTAATAGGACATGGAAGTCTGTCAAGTCCCTAGTTCAATTACTTTATACTCATTCATTAATATCAACTCAATGATGAACTTATGGAAACTCCTTTCCATATTCATTCTACCATGGGCCCATGGATTTAATGAGTTATATTCAATGAATGCTATATGAGACATTCACTCCCTTTTTCCTAAGAGTGATGGATTCCTTGTTGATCACTCACATGCCTTCACACACATAGCAGTAGGGCCAATGAACACCCTTACAGACCCCTGAATAGGATCTGCACTTAGTGTTATCAAACTTCTAAAGCTACATGCTTAAGACAAGCATGGTGTCTCAGGTCTAAGGATTACTTGTACCACTATAACAATGAGAAACTGATTGACAGGCAGGTTAAAACTCCATTTAGTTTATCTCATATCTTTGGTCGCATTCAGTGTACCTATTCTTATAATAGGCACCCACTTGTTGGTTGTAGTGTCTCCACACAAATAGCTTGAGACTAGCTATCCTCCTATAGAGTCAACCAAACAAGTGCTAGTCCTATGGTTCATTACTGTCCATCATAGTGAACCTTCAATTAGGAATGTTTTAGGAGTTTAGTACAGAGATATATTTACAGTATCAAAATTACAACCCTTTGTAATTTCATATTCTCAACTCTAACTCCATGGACATATTATGTAAATATAAATGATGCATATAAACATAATAGAATAAGCCCTTTTATTAAATCAATAATAAATGTGACATACATAAATGAAATCAAATGATTTTTCCTAATCCCTAAATAATCATCTCTATAATTGGCTCTAGGGCATAATCCTAACAATCTCTCATTACATCCACCTCCAAAAGTCGTCCAATAAATCACCTCTCAGTGCTACAACAGGGACCAAACAACCAATAAGGATCCAAATTACTGTCCAAAGTACCTGCTCAAAAACAAGAAAAAATGAGTAACCATGTGACTCTTCATGTCTGGCATTGCTAAAAAACCAATAAATAAATGAATAACAACCTTCGTATTGGAGGCTATTTGTAGAACAATTGTGGGAGATTTAATTGTTAAAATAAAAAAATAAAAATAAAAAAAAGAAGAAAATCACAAGGAGGGAAAAAAATTAAATAAGTTCCCAACAATGGTAAAAGAAATTAAATCACTTGTAGAATTCACATTTCACTAATCCACCGTTGGATTATGTTTTTTGCACTTGTCTATCATGCACACAGAAAATTAGGTTGATAGGAGTTATGTATATAAAACTCTATTTATAAAAATAGATTTAAGTTTGTCAATCAATTACCAATTAATATTTTATCTGTGAGATATTTGGCATATATAATATAGATGAAGAGTATATCTAATCCAACTATGAGATTAGTTATCTAAAAAAAAGTTATTAATTAAGTAGTGTAAGAATTAGAAATATATATTTCACTGTGCATAAGTTGATCCTGCCTTATATATATACACACGGTTATGTTCCCATCAGCACGTGTTGATATAAATTATATCAACACCATGCATTGGGTGTATGTTGTACCCTTTGCATTGATTCAATGTACCTCATATCCCACTAGATTTTGGATAGAAAAGGCCACATACATTGCACTACATCTCTACATGCTTATACTCATCAATGAAAGTACATATTAAATAAAAATATACATGATTACGAAATAAATCCTAATATATCAAATAGATTATAAACCCTACAAACTTAGGATATACAAAGCATCAAAATAAACCCTAGATAATCATAGAGCTAACCATAGTCCTACACAATTAATATGATACCCACACTTTATACATGATTAATATCAATGAACATAAAAGAGAAGGCAATTGTGTTACTCTAAAGGTTATACATCTTGATCCGTGCAAAGCATTCCCTTCCTCGTCCCCAAAGTTGTACCCTTCTCCTTCTCTCTAGGGTTTTTTTGGTCTCTTTAGAATGGTGGTGGCTCTCTAATACTTATCCTTTGACCTAAACCTAAATTGGTGTATTTATAAATGTCAATTTGGGTTTTTGGGAGTCTCTGCCAAGTTGATGGTTAAATCATACCAAAAGGAATCGTTTCCATATGTGTGGGTAGGCTTGGGGAGAAAGAAAATACCAAATCAAGAGTTACCATAAAAAGTTATTAAGGGATTTAAGATTAAAAAGTTTTACACCGGGTATAAACGGATCCCTCCCCTATATATATATATATTTACTTGAACCATTGAACTTGAATCAAATACATTTCAATTTTAAAGAAAAAAGGAAGAAAATAAGAAGTGTGAGAGGAAGCAGAGAAGTGATATGTATATACATATATATAGATATATATATATATATATAATTGCATGATTTTAGGACAATTTTAAATTTTTTGATTCAATGTGGGACAAATAGTGACGTCTGTCACTTAAAATTGACGGAATAAGCATGTGACCGCACATGCATGCTTAGGTGGCAAATATGTGGCAACAGATCACCTAAACAACGCTGCTTCAAGCCTAAAAAACAAAAAACAAAACAAATGAAAGGGAAAAAAAAAAAAGGAGGGTTCTTCATGCTTCTTCAAATGAAAAATGGAGGCTGGTTATGGAGATTTTGTGTTCTCGCTAGAAACAACCCAAACAAAGAAAGGGAAAATTTGGGAGTGGGAAGAAGGAAAGAAGAAGAAATTGATCTCTAGCTTCGTTGAAACGATTCGAAACCAATTTTGGGTTAAATCTCTATGTGGTGGTTGATGAATCTCATTAGAGGGAAAACACATAAAATACTTCATCCCACAAATTTAAGAAAACTAGATACATAACCTTCAACTAACTCTTTTCCCGTTGCTATATTTTGTTGAGGAAAAAAAATTCTGCTGCTGCATTTTTTTTTTTTTTTTTTTTTGGCTAGAAATATTTTCTGTTGCATTTTTTTTAATGGGTTGCTACTATATTTTTCTTTTGTTGAGCTATTTATGTTGTCTTTCTTGTTCTATTTTGCTCTCTCCTAGCAAATTTGCATAGGTTTGTTTTATTAGGGGGTTTCATGGTGGTGATGGCATGGATTTGTTTGGTGAAGCGAAGTTTTGCTGAAGAGATTTTTTTTTTTAATTTTTTTATTTTGCTTTCGGTTCTTTTATTCATGATGGTGATGGTTATAATTAATGTTTATGGATGATTTTGTGAGAGGGTTTCAGTGGATGAGAGAGAAGTGGGAGGGGTAAGAAAAATTAAAACAAAAAGGAGTGTTGAATGTTGAAGAAAGAGAAAGGAGAGAGAGCAAAGGGACATGACTGTTATTCTTTTTTTTCCAACAAGACCTCCACCTTCTTTCACTTGTTATGCTTGGTCACCGATGAAAGTTGCCGTCTTTGTTAGTTTCCTTTTCTCTTTTCTTTTTTTTTTTTTTTTTTTTGAAAAAAAAAATAGAGATTGAAACAATGTCATTTAGGTGGTCTCTTGCCACACATATGCCACCTAAGCATACACATGTGGTTACATGCTTATTCCATTAATATTAAGTTATGGACGTCATTAGTTGTCCTACATTGAATAAAAAAATTGAAAGTTGTCCTAAAATCGTACAATTTCTAAGTTTCTGGATTACATTGAAATTGGGTGTGGAGTTGAAGATAAATGGTTAATAATCCTATATAGATATACAGGGAGTGTTCACGTATGCCCAGACTGATATATCAGTATAATAGCCCTAACCATCTCACCATCTATTTTTATTAATGAAGATCTAACGATTCATGGGTTTTCTTTTTGCACCATTAGATTTTCATTAATAAAAATAGATGGTGAGATGGGTCGAAACTGACAACAAATGTTTGATGTCAGCCCCATCAAATTTCATTGATGTTATTTTCACTAGTGCTCAGAAAAGTAATGTATGACATCGTTGCTTATAGCAAAAGTACAAAACCATGCTCTTTTCTCAACTTCAACCGTTAGTTGATCATACCATCAAAGAGCCCAAATATCTTTCTAAAGTGAGCCGTCATGCGATACCTTACACCTTGTGGATCCATCTTAGAATCTTCCCATAGTACAGTGCAGGGGCCCTTTTAAGCTCTCATTGGGGACCCAAATAGAGGAATACTATTAATTGCGTTTGCAATTTTTGTGGTGCCCACATCTAATCACTACATTAAAATTCCGATTTACTAAGCCTGTAATACCTAGAACGGGAGTTGAATAGGTATTTTAATTTATCTTACCCAATTTTTATCCAATCAATTCAAACCTTAAAATCTATCAATCAATCACACAATAAATCAAACTATAAACCAGTAAAAATATCACAAGAGAATTTTTACATAGAAAACCCTAGTAAGGAAAAACCACAGGATCTCGTCCAGTTGAAGCGAATCCACTAAAAAAGTAATGAGTATAAGAAACAATACTTCCAGACCCCACGGACTTAAGTAATCGCCTTCATTCCCATGATCCGTCAATCGATCTTCGTGTCTTTACGGCTTCGGATAGCATCCGACCTCTTTCAAATGATTCTCTAACTCATAAGCTCGCAAGCTTGATCTCTGTCATAATAGCTTCGGTGAACTCCGGCCACACATACTCAATGAAGAGCTCTAGAGAGAATGAAGCAAGATATTCAATGAAAACCCTAATAGGGAGAGGCTTGCTTAGCCTTCTCTATTGTAATAGCCTACATATATAGAGACTAAGAGATCCCAAAAGAATAGGAGTCGAAATCAGATCAAATAGGAAGGTTTTAAAAGAGTTTTAAAACTGAATTTACGAACCTCGATCGATCGGCCATTAAACCCAATTGATCATGTAAAACATAGACAAAATGGCTTTTAGAAAATAATACTAATCGATCGGCCCTCAACCCCATTCGATTGGGTTACCTGTTTTGTTTTAAAAACCTTATAAATCAAATTAAAATCTTTTCTAAACATTCTTGAAAACAAAGAGATGTTTAAAAACAATTTTCCACCTAAGGTATTGGGAAACTAAAAGTCACTTACCTTCCCTACGAATGAATGTGAGCCGCAAAACAATAAGCTTCACTTCAAAACATCTTTGCAGCTACTCAAATCTTCAATCAACCCAAGACTTAACAAAACTTTGACATGGAATTTGACAACATCAAAAACATGGACTTTACACCCTACACTTCAAATAAGTGCATGTACGAAAGTACTACAATAATACCAAACTAATAGAAAAGGGGGAAAAAAATGTACAATCACTCAAAAGTCCTCTAGGGGTTGGGCTTAAACTAATCCCTTACAATGCATAACCCATTGATTAGTCCAAACATCCAATAGTAAAAAATAAAAATTAAAAAAAAAATAGAGATTTGAACTTAGAACCTCCGATTTAAGAATTAGGAGCCATGATCCATTCCTATTTGCATTACGTACCCACATGAGTCAAATAACACATAATAGTTTAACTGCTACAAATATTATATGGCAATTGAAAAGAAAAAAACGAAAACACTACACATTAAAAATACTTTAGAGAGAGAGATGAAGAAATCATATATACATACATGTATACATATATCTTGTAGAGATGATGAATGTTAAGCTGGTAAGAAATGTAGCATATGAGCTGAGCCAGAGAAGTAGATTAGGCTTAACTCGATAAATTAATGACCTCCAAAATAAGGTTTGAACTTGACTTGTTATCTTATTAGCAAATTCGAACAAGTCTTTTTTCAAACCAAGCTCGAGACATTTATTTTAAAGGATCAATGAGCCTATCAAGTGGTATTAATTTGGTAAAGCTTGACTTTATAAAATAATGAACTTAAAAATAAAGTTTGAGTTTGACTCATTTTCTTCCAAGCAAGCTTGAACGATATTTTAATTAAGCGAATTTCAAGCAAAGTCCAAATAGCTTGGCTAGTCTTAAAACTCTAATATCCTAGTCACATATGCAAGAAAAAAAAATTAAATTTTGAAAATTGTAACGAGTACAATAAAGAGTGGATACTAAATTCAGAAATTATAACAAATACATAATAAAAGAATTGACATTTTGCAGTCCTAATGCACATTAAAGATTTACAAGTGACATTTACATAGTCCAAAATTTTCAGCAAATGGCAAAACGTTGGTGTTATTAATGTTATAGTCACCAAGAACTACACACTCAACACATAGTAGGAACTGAAAATGTATGTATCATCATCATGAATTCTTATAAGTCGCTTCCATAGAGATTTCTGGTGTCCCTTTTTCCAGCCAAACAGACCAATCTAGTTAGAGAAGTGCAAAAAAGAAAGAAGAATATTGAACCCTTAAGAGCACAGCGCAAATGGTTGTAGCTATTTTACATCACCTACAATAGTAATCAGGCAAAACAGGGAAACAAATATCAGCCGCAGCCATACCAAACGATTAATCTTATAAGAAGTAAATTTTATGAGTGTTATTGCCCTTTTAAAACATCCTACAATCATCCTCTTACACTGATATAAAATCAAACAACATTAGGATTATCCCTCACTGATCTCAAACAAACCAATTGGAAATATTAGAGGATGATACTATTATAAAATCATTTTAGTAACTTGAAGACCTATGAATTAATTTTCAAAAACAAAGTCCTAGTGCCAAATGTCTCAACCCTGATGGAGTAAGATTTGCAAATCAAAATTGGGTCTTATGACCTTCTATGCCTTTTTTTTTACTCTTGAAGAATAGTGATGGAAAAGTGAGCCTAATTAGTAATCACCTAGCTATAATAGCCATGATATAGGTTACCTATATCAAAGACAAATTAATCATTCAATTATAACCATCAGTTAAAAACTTTCAACAACAGAGAAGCTAAGATTGTGACAAATTACTGCAAAAACTGTGTGTGGATAGTCATAAGAATTAACTTCATGTCACGAAATATTGGTATGTGATTTAAGTAAGTATAATAATATATAAAAGTTCAATATAGTACAACAAAGAACAGATCCTCATTACTTTGTAATCATCAGCAGATGAAACATAACCGAACCCAAAACCCCATTTTTCGAAAGAAAGAGGTGCCGGACAACATATTATATTCCCTAATAGAGGGATTCCACAGTGCAAGAGCACCATTATCAAGAGCTATTAATAACAAGCCATTACACGATCCGAAAACCTTGAACCCACCCCCATTTTTCAAAGGAAATTCAAGACTTACATTGGCATCATTATAGAAACTGCAAAGATGTAGAAGACGAGAGCATTATATTGTGCCGTTTCTTGTAATTCTCTTTAGCGAAACTCTAAGTAGGGGCGGATCCAGAAAATTTTCTCACTGGTTGCACCTTTCTAATTTTTTTATTTTTATTTTTGCTAAGAGTTGGATAAAGAAGGGAGAAAGTTAGGACCACACATCAGCATGATTGAATGGAAGTTGTGAAATGACAAAAAATTGAAATAGAGGGAAAGTAACAAAACCATACATTGAAATGACTAAATAGAGGTGACAAAATGAGACATAAGATTGACAAGCATGCCATTCTTCAAAAACTTTGGTGGCTTTTAGAGATGTGTAACCTTACTTATATACCACTCCTAACAAACTCTTGCCCGATGTGGAACAAGGTCCCTTTCAATGGTTGCACATAACAACCTATTCACAAATTACACCTTAATTTTTTATAATCTACAAAAGTGGTGTGCATCAGTAAATTTAACCAAAATTAATCAAAATTTAACCAAATTTAATCAAAGTTAAACATTTTTTCTCAATGGGGGCTAAAACACTTTAGTAAATGCAAATAAAATTTCTAATCCAAATTTTTAAATAAAAAAAAAAAATGAGTGGTTGCATGTGCGCACGGATGCACCTTAGTGCATTCGCCCATAATTGTGAGGTGGGCTCTAATGAAGTATTGGCTTATGATCATGGAGCGCCATTGCACTTGAACCTAATGACATATTTGATGGGGAGTCTTATGACAACCTCCATGATGAGTTCTTCATGTAGTTGCGGCATAATTCCACGACTTTATCCCTTCCTCTCCATTATTGCTATGTTTTTGGAGGTTTTCAAGATGCTCTGTTTCTGGAGGTTTTTAAGATGCTTTGTTTTATTGAAATATATATGCTTCACATATTGGCGGCAAAAAGGAAATGCCTATTTGTACTAATGCAATAGCCCAGGATTTTAGGTATGTTTGGGTAATTGGGTGTCTAGTTTTCTACTTTCAGGTATGTTTGGGTAATTGGGTGTCTAGTTGTCTACTTTCAAGTTTCAAAATATAGGGTAAGGGGCAATTTACAATTGGTCGGGCTACCTAAAAATAATTAATTTGTAGTCATTCTTAGTTAAGTTAGTAGTCACTTATTAAGAAATCAATAGTAATTTGTATTGAATTATAATTATTTTCTCGTAACCCGACTAATCTAAAATTCTCCCAGGTAAAGGGAATTTTAGATGAAAATATATAGTATAATTTTTTGGGTAAATATATAAAATCTCCCTCAAATATAAGTTCAATTCCAAAAACCCCATTGAGAAATTTATTTAACCATTTACTCCAATATATAAAACCGACATGTAGATTGAAAGTTCTATTATTTTAAAGTTTGAAAAAAAAAAAAAATAGTGGACTCATGACTTTATAAAAAATAGCTTAAGGGTAACATTCACTTTATGAGCTTACGAGTTTACGTCCATCCCTGGTCGGGTACAGTTTCCTTTCGATTTATCCCTTTTACAAAATACTTCTTTTCTTTCTACTAGGAATTATTACAAGTCCCAATTGATTCAACAATTGGATCATTGGAGTTATCGTGTTATTAGTCTAGGATTTATCTTTTTAACCATAGGTATTCTTTCGGGAGCAGTATGGGCTAATGAGGCATGGGGGTCGTAAGGATGATGGAGCTGATAGGTTAGTGAAATTCTACCTATCCGTTTTCTCTCTTAGTAAGCGGCCACAGGTCATAACGCACTCTTCGCACAACAAATCCACTTTGAAGTTGACTTATTCGCTCGACCAATCGTCGGAATGTGTACGAGATACTAGTCGTAAGAAGTTAACAATCCCAAAAGAAATTGCGTATATAGGATGAACCTTTTACTTTTACTCGTAGTGAACAGAGGTTTCATCGTGGCTGGTTCCCCCATACAGATAGAGGCGCCATTACGGGAAGTCTCGCTATTAATCTCTTGGCCTAAAAAAAGTAATCTTTCTCGATAAAGTCGGTTAATTAGGATCAAATTGTATCCCTTAGGAACCGTACATGCACCTTTTGATACATACGGTTCAAAAAAAAACCGCCAAAGCAAAAGGGTAGGGGTACGTTCAAAATTCTGCTACTTAAATGTACTCTTTAATGCTCCCGGTTTGCCGCTTCACAGCTCCATAATCCCGCTTCTTTTTTATCTAAAAGAAGCTTCGCAAAGTGCACTCTCAGTCCCCTTCGTATCATGCCTGAATTTAACTGGGGTTCACGGTGGTGGAGGAACTGGATCGGAAAAAAGAGGGATTCTATATATTTGCTTTTTATCTTGTTGCATAATGTGCTCCTACTCTTTCTTTTGGTCGCTTCGCTCTCTAACTCATAACTCAATCAAACTCTCTAATTGAACGTAAACAACCATTGAACCTTCGGGTGCTACCTTTGAGGAAAACTTGGTGTGCTGTACAAGAATCTTACTCGCATGGAAGTTGGCGCTGAAGAGATAAAAAAAATTAATTCACTGAAATGTTCATGCAGTAAGGGTTGAATCAACTGAGTATTCGACTTTCTTATGGCCCCGTCTAGGGAAGGAACTGAGTTTTAGATGTATAAATAGGGAAAGCCGTGCGCAATGAAAAATGCAAACACAGCTTGGCTTCTACATGCGCCCTTCCCAATCGCCCTTGTTTTAGCGTTCTCCTGCCGCAAATGCTCTCTCTTCGTTCTAAGCTCAAGTGCTAATAATGGTTTGAGGTCTAGTCCACCTGCCTAGCTTATCTCCTTTAGTAATAAGAATAACAAGCCCAGTTCAGGCTATTTCCATAGGTAGTAGTTTACTTAGTGGGTCGTCTCAATGCCTCTCTCTTTAGTCGAAAGCCCCTGTTTAAAGTTTCACTTAAAAGTGGCCGGACTCATGACTGTATAAGATTTATCATGAAATTAAGCATCCAAAAGTCCACTTCATTTTTTCATTGACTTATGTATCCACAAGTCTTATATTATATGCATTTTATTTGGTATATATATAAATAGGTAATTGACGATAAGAGGGGTTCACCACTAATAGAGAAAGAGAATGGAAATGTTATAAGGTTAAAGGAGTAAACTAGTGATTCCATATTGTAACGACCCGCAAATCATAACAAAATAAACTCTTTATAAATGAATTTCCTCTTCCTCTTCTCCTTTGTCTTCTTCTCCTTCATCCTCTCTCTCTCTCTCTCTCTTTCTATCTCGTTCCAGTAAAAACCCTCTTCTTCTTCAATCTCTCTCCGAATTGTTCTCCCCTATCCCTTTTACATGCATTTATATACTAAACAATAAATAATAAAATAATGAAAGAATAATATTATATACCTATGTCGGTTAAACATATGTGGCTTGATCTTTAGACATATGTAGGTAGAACTTAAAGCAACGGGGAAGATATAGAAAGCACAGGAAGCTTATGGAATGCTCTAGAATTTAAAATTATAAATTGACCTTTTCACTATTCAAAATTATATCATGCCTCTAAATCTAGTACATACCCAATATACTTGAGGTTCACAAAATAATTTTAAGCCCAATAACTTGGCCCAACCCAATGTATGAATAAAAATAAGAAATCTTATCTCATATATATATTCTTTTCCAATAAAATTAAACCCCAACGTAATTTCAAATTAACATATAATAAATATCTAGGGTGTTACACATATACACAAGGGCAAAACCAACACATGGCACGTAAAGATAATGTTAAGGTGCATTTGTATGAGAGATTTACAGGAGTGATTTGGGCTGAGTTGGCATTTTAAGGGTAAATTATGGCCATGGTTGTTTGATCGGAAGATGATAAAATCTTATCTTAACCCAAATCTCTCATCCAAACGCACCATTATTATGCACACATCGCATATAGGTATTTAATTATAAAACATTAAATACTAATTGTAACACATTGATTACATTAGAAACTAAATTGATACAATTAAAAGCTCAAGGAAAATTGTATAATTTATTTACAAAAAAAATTAAGAAAAAAATTTTTTTTTCCCTGTATTACGATCATCACACCCTTTTTTATGGGGTGTGATCCACCTGACATGAATTTCATGTAAGATGATGAATTTTTCATCATAATATGTGACAAATAGCAATATGTGATGAATTTCTTATTGTAATATGTGATGAATTTCCTGTATTACGAGCATCACACCCTTTTTTTTTTCTTTTTTCATGGGTGGGTATGTAGAAGTGTAGAAACAATTGCGATGGCTTGTTGGTTTGACAATTTTTTTGTGAGAAAGCTATTAATTGTGGTATGACCGCATTTCATCATTTTTATCATTTTGTGTGGATATGACAATGTTTCATGTGAAAGCTACTAATTCTAATTGCTACATATCCACATATAGTTTTAAATTTGTGAAGTAATTAGTAGGTTTTTTCTTCCTTTTTTTCCTCTTTTTTTTTTTTTTTTTTTGCCTGAATTCAACATTGTCCAAGGATTGTTTGTTTTTATTTATTTATTATTATTTATTTAGTTTCCTCTTAGAAGGTTTGTAAGATCCTTGGAGCGATGTTTTAAAGAAAGCTTACTCAAGCCATTTTTGCGAGAGCTAACCATGCTATCTTGTTGACTAATTCCGTCAATTTCATTGATTTTTTTTTTTTTATAATTTTTCATCTAACACTATTTCACAAATAACAAAATATATAAAATGTTAAGTTATAGTCGATGGCTTTTTATTTATTTTCAATTAATTTTTTAAGGACCCTGGCCTTTAGTCATCCAAATGGAAACAAAACAACTATATTGTATTTTACATAATGTTGAAGACACAAATTTATGAATTTGTGTCTTCAACATTATGTAAAATACACCATAATTATTTAATTTCTATTTGGATAACTAAACGGGCCTTAAGTTGCCAATTGGATTTAAATTTCCTTCCCACCAACTTTGATGAGTTCAATTTGGTGGCTTTTTTTAATTTTTTATTTAAGAATTGATAGAATCTACCCCTACCAAGTATATGTTTTTTGCACTTGTCTATCATACTCGCAAAAAATTAAGTTGATAGGAGTTTTGTATATATAATTTTATTTATAAAAGGGGAGGGCCGTTTACACCCAATGCAAAAAATTTTAGTTTTACACCTTTCAATAACTTTTTATAAGATCGATAGTTAACAAAACCAACTGTTAGATTGGATACTGCTCTCATGGAGATCATACACACCCAATTTCACATTGATCAAATACTCATAAGCATCCTATCTATAAATTCAATTCTCTTTTTGCAAATAAAACTATAATTTAGGTCGCTTTATCGATGGAATAGTTCCTAATCTCCAATTAATGTGAAATTTGGTGTGTATGATCTGCATGAAAGCAGTATCAAATTTTACGGTTAGTTTTGTTAAATATTAATCACACAAAAAGTTATTGAAATGTGTAAAACTAAAAAGTTTTACATAGGGTGTAAACAGATCTGTCCCCTTTATAAAAATAGATATTAGTTTGTCGATCAATTGCCAATTGATGTTTTATCTGTGAGATATTTGGCATATATAATATAGATGAAGAGTATATCTAATCCAATTAATTATGGGATTAGTGATCTACAAAAAGTTATTAATTAAGTGGTGTAAGAATTAGAAATATATATTACAAAAAGTTATTAATTATGTGGTGTAAGAATTAGAAATATATATTTCACTGGGCTTAAGTTGATCCTACCTCATATATATATCAGTTAAGTTGATTCTGCCTCATATATATGATTTTTTTATGAATTCATTTACTTATATTCAATTATATAACAAACAATATGAATTTTTATTTTTATTTTTATTTTTTATTGCTAATGGAGTTATGAAGTTTCCTAATCTAAATTACATATCCCAATAGTTTCGAATTTTTTCACTTTTCTGTTGGATATATTATTAGGAATTTCTATTAAAACAATTATAACACAATAATCATCATGATGAATTTAATCTATAATAATCAACAACAATAATATTACAAGAACTAGAGTGTAGAATAGCCTTTAATATGGATCAAGGCACGCTGCGAAGTGCTATCCTTAGAGAAAATACGCCCCCGTCTGCAATGAGTTTACATGATGTTTCTCTCCCAAGATACAATGATTTTCCAAGTAGCCTTGTGTGCAATTAAGACTTCCCGCAAATTTCGAATCACCTGTATACTCTAAATACACAAATTATAATTCATAGAAAATATAAAAGGAACTCAAAGTGTATAACAAACATGGAGATATAGGTGCTAAAAATTTCAGCATGTACAATCTCTTCTTCTACATCCATCTCCACACATAACACATATATATAAATAATAAAAGGCATAACTATTAAGTTTCCAACTTAAAAGCCTAAGCTTATAAGTAGAGGGCCCAAACAGGTATATGAAGACATGTTTAACTCAATATTTAATTGATGTGGGATGTGGTATATTTCCAACACTTCCCCTCATGTGCAGGCCTAAAAAGATTCAAATGGCCTATCACGTGAACAATAAAAATAGGCTCACGAGCAAAACGGGCCCAGGAATGACATGCTCTGACACCATGTTAAGTTTCCAACTTAAAAGCCTAAGCTTATAAGTGGAGGGCCCAAACAAGTATATAAAGATATGTTTAACTCGATATTTAATCGATGTGGGATGTGGTATATTTCCAACACTCCCCCTTACGCGCAGGCCTAACAAGATTTAAAATGGCCTGTCACATGGACAATAAAGACGGGCTCATGAGTGAAACGAGCCCAGAAACGACATGCTTTAATACCATGTTAAGTTTCCAACTTAAAAGTCTAAGTTTGTAAGTGGAGGGCCCAAACAAGTATATGAAACTATGTCAAACCCAATATTTGGGCGATGTGGGATGTGGTATATTTCCAACACTCCCCCCCACGTGCAGGTTTAACATAGGCCTGTCATATGGGTAACAAATACGGGCTCAATAGGCCCAAGAATGACATGCTCTGATACCATGTTAAATTTCCAACTTAAAAGCTTAAGCTTATAAGTAGAGGGCCCAAACAGGTATATGAAGAAATATTTAACTCGATATTTAATCGATGTGGGATGTGGTATATTTCCAACAATAACCTCCAACAATAATGGTATGGTAAAGTAGTAGTGTGGGAGTTACCTACACCTACTTACTTTTTAATACCTTCAACTTTGGGGGTAGTTTCAATTTGGTCCGTAAACTTGACATTGTCTCAATTTAGTGACAACTTTTAACTTATTGTTTCAATGTGGACCAGAGGCTAACGGCAGTTAGGGTTTTGGACGGAAATAGCACGTGCCATGCACGTAATGCTTACGGGGATCTTATGTGGCATCTACTTGGCATCCACCTATGTTATAGTCGACTATAACATTTCAAGAAAAACTCAATTCTTTTCTTTTCCTTCACTTTCTTGACAACCAAACAAAGAGGGAGGCCATGGATGCTCAGCATGCCTTAGCCATTAAAATCAAAACCCACAATCAGATTAAGAATTCAAAAACTCAGTTAAATGCATCACACCTATGCCGAATCTGTCCACTCCGCCCAACCTTTACTCCATAAACGCTAAGCTTCTCCATTGCTCGACCAAATGCCTAAAAGAATGCAGGCGTTTCGCAATGCCTTGGCGAACCTCGAGTTGTAATGGGGATCGGACTACAAAACCTTGCTGTAATTGTAGATCCATTAGTAAATTCTTTGCAGTGAGAGAACCCAATGGTGTGTGCGCCGCTCAATACCACCATTTCTTGAATCGAAAACCCTCTCGACTTGAAAATTCTGTTGATTTCTGAAACGGGCATTGTGGGTCTCGGAAGATTCCCTTTGTGGAAGCTAGAGACACCAACGCATCCAAATAACAGTAATTAAAAACCCTTTTGGTACGGCCTACGAACTCCATTTCCAGCGAGGACCTCCACCACAAAAAAGCACAAATTTATTCTTGCTCTTTGTGATTTCCATAACGGACCAAAACCCATTTATAGATAAACACAAACCCATAGCAGATCAAATGCACATGTATATACCTATATCACCGAATGACCATAATCTTTTAATATCTTTCTCTTACTCTCTTCATCTCTCACTCGCCGAAAAAATATATTTCGCTTGAACCAAAAATGGAGTTCGCGAGGTGACCATGATAGGTTTTTTAAAAAATTTCTAAATTTTTCCTCTGTTAGGATCATGCCATGGTGGAGATGGGACGGTGCAATAAAGGTGAAATTTAGTTGAACAACGTAATGTGAAACTAGAGACCTGCTTTACCTCCTTTATCCGCGTGGAAAAATGGAGGTATGGCAGCCATAGGTCTTTTTATATTTTATATTGGGTGTCTCTTTTGGGGTCAACGTAGAACTCTTCTTTGGCTAAAAATTAGGACTTCGTTTACCAAACCAACCTTTCTACCGTAGACAATCAAATACATTTTTCTCAATTTTGTTAAAAGATCGGAAGGAAAGAACATGAGAGATAAAGCCCGGAGAAAAGGTTGCTGCATCAGTTTGACAGGGAAAGGAATTGAGAGAAATTGTTTGGTCAAAGCATGAACTGACGCTGAGGCAAGCGAGCTCGAGGGCGGTCTTGGCATGGACGACGACATCAAAGCCGTCGCCGGGGAGGGAGAGGCTGATGCCAGCGGACCATGTTGAGAAAGTGAAGGAAAAGAAAAGAATTAGGGTTTTTTTGAAATGTTATAGTCAACTATAACCACTTATAGTCAACTATAACGTGGTTATAGTCGACTATAACACAGGTGGATGCCAAGTGGATGCCACATAGGCTCCACGTAAGCATCACGTGCATAGCACGTGCTATTTCTATCCAAAACCCTAACTGTCGTTAGCCTCTGGTCCATATTGAAACGATAAGTTAAAATTTGTCACTAAATTAAGACAATGTCAAGTTTATGGACCAAATTGAAACTACCCCCAAAGTTGAAGGTATTAAAAAGTAATTCACCCTAAAAAGTCATATGTAGATTACCCCTACATTAACCAAATAGAATAAATAGAATTATAAATTATAAATAACAATAAATTAATTAAATTAATTTTAAATCAAATATATTCAACATTTTAAACCCTCTGAACGTTTATCCGCTATGAGATTTTAGATAGAAAAGACCACGTGTATTACACATGACATGATTCTGTGCCTTATAAACTTAAAAATGCCTTTATAGATGGATTATGGTGTGCAAATTATATGTGAAGAAAGTCTCAGTTTTATATGTTTTGAGAGAGAGTGGGGAGGGCTCACCCTTGAAGCTTTACTTTTCAAAAAATAGTGTAATTGAATTACTTAATTAAATTTGATTTTGTTCTAAGATGCAATAATATATAATATTTGTACAAAGTAAAGGTTTCGAATTAAAAACATGTCGGAGAAAAATGCAGAAATTCATATAGGGAGAACCAATACCATCACTTCTACCAAGAAAAAATAAATAAATGATCCACTACCATTACTCAACTTTTATACATAAAATAATTTATTAAGAGAAACCTTTTAGGTTAGAGATATCTCAATCTTTCAATAAAGTGTGTCATTCAAAAAAAATTATTTTACTAAAGTTTACTTTTCTTCTCAACAAACGTAATATAAGGACCTGTAAAAAAAAAAAACAAAAAACAAAAAACAAAAAACAAAAAGAAAACACTTTCAAAATGTAATCACCTCGTGCATTACATATGCGTAAAATGCTATTTTCTTTAAAGTGCATTGTGTATGATTATTTACAAATAATAATAATGAACAATAAGTTTATAAATTTTTAAAATAAATAAATAAATACTATTAACACACATGTTAAATTAAAGTGAATACAGTAACATACTATTGACACCCAATTTTGTACCGCCTAAACATTTCAAGTCCACCCTTTTTAAGCCCAGTGATGAAAGGTGATCTAGTTTGAAATAATTGATAAATGATCCTTGAATAGCCAATGTGATCGCAATCGTAGCCCAACCCGCAGAAGCCCATAATCAGATATTTGTACGTACGTGCAATTCAGTTGTGCGTACGCACCTTTCAATTGTGCGTACGCACATTAGCTTCTGAATCCGGATTTTTCCCTCCATTATGGTATTCCCCTTTGCTACCTTATAAAGGTTTAACCTAGTTTGTAGCCACCTTGTGACGGCTAGAGAAGCCAAAAACCCTAACCTATCTTTCCCCAAAACTCTAATACTGCCTCTATAAATATAGCACTTTCAACCGGGAAAGGGGGGGGAACCATTCTCTAGCCATTACCATTCTCTAAACCATTCTCTAGCCACCACTTCTACAAACCCTAGCCACCATTTCTACAAACATAGAAGCTAAGAGAGAGAAGGACGGTTGTGATCACGGAGACTTGAAAGGGAGAGTTCATCAAAGTTTTATCCTACATATCGCCCAACCTGAGGGTAACGCTTACTTTTCCATCTCTTTCTCCATTATTTGAGATAGCTGCTTATTATTTTTGAATGTCCGGACATGCTTCTCTTTCTCCCATGATTGTGTATTTATTTTGTTTAGTTGTTTCTCATTTCTTAGTAAATTTATTTATTTAGTTTTCTCTTTTGATTTTTATTTATTTCGTCTTCCACATGATTAGTAATTTTATACATCAATTAATTTATGTAACCGCATAGTAGAATAGGCGTATTCATCTCTACATATGTATTTTCATTTATTAGATTAAGATTTCTTTTACTTAGTTCATTTTGATTTATTCCCATCCCTTGTTAATTTTATTTTTATCATTTTAATCTTTCTAGTTGTGTGCATATAGATTTAGGACTTGATTATCGTAGTTCTTATATATATTTACATATTTTATTAGTTGTGAAAGTATATCATTAATTCCGGGGTTCTGTGAGTGGAATGTACGTACGCATAAATCGAAAGTGCGTACGCACTTCCTTTGTATGTTCGGTTAACTCTTTTATTATATTTATTTTATTCTATATTATTCATTCCATACATATTTGATTCCATATTTTATCTATTCCCTAGTTTAGATTATTGCCATATTTGTTTATCCCTCACATCTCTTTAATTCTTTCTTTGTGTCAATCTTCTTTTATTATCATTTCTTTATTTAGATTAGTTCCATATTTTATTTATTTCTTTCTCTAGATTAGTTCTTTATTTAAACCATTCCTTTATTTATTTTTATTTTCTTCCTTACTTATTTGCTTGTTTCTTTACTTATTTGTTTCTCTTTCATTATTAGTAGATTATTTCCTCTCATACTTTTATTTTTCTTACTTGTCTATTCATTTATTTCTTTCTTTATTTGACTCTTTCTTTATTTTTGTATCCTTCTTTAGATTATCCCTTTTATTATATTGATTATTTGTATAATTCATTTCTTTATTTCTTTATTTGCCATCATTGCATGATATCATTTGAATTAAATTGCATATCGCATGAATAGGGTTAAATCCAATTGATAATTCTTGTTAATTAAAGCCAACAAAACAC
The DNA here is from genome assembly GCA_039720395.1 of Liquidambar formosana. Classification (NCBI taxonomy): domain Eukaryota; kingdom Viridiplantae; phylum Streptophyta; class Magnoliopsida; order Saxifragales; family Altingiaceae; genus Liquidambar; species Liquidambar formosana. Next base: position 88,589 of record JBBPBK010000271.1, read on the forward strand.
GTGTGGGGGTCGGCTTCGGCCGAGTGTTATTGGGTGCCTAACACCTTCCCAACAATGTACCCTAACTCCGAACCCTAAATTCTTTGGTTATGACAAGTTAGACCCTTGCTAGGGGTCAAATCAGTTCCCGAAACCAAATTAGGTGGCAACTCTTCTCCGCACTAGCCCTCCTGGCTAATGGCGTACTCCCGAGCCGGCGTGGTCAAGACACAACGCTCACACATACATACATACACAAAAAATAATGGATTAATTATTTGGTGCTTCAATGTAGGATACGTATTGACGGACGTCAATAAACTTGATAGAGCGGTCATGTGACAACATGTGCATGTTGATGTAGCACATACTTGGTAGGATTTTAAATAATAATAAATAAATAAAAACAAAACAAAAAGGCAAGAACAAAAACAAAAAAAGAAAAGAGAAATTTTCATATGCTGATTGAATCGTTCCAAAAATTAATTAATTATCACTGAACATTTACTTTTTAAAAAGTTGTGAGCTATCTAGTAGGGCAATAGGCTAACCACCAAAATTAATACACAAACTAATGACTAAAGATTAACCTTCCATATGTTGTGAGTTTATATGATCTCTTAAAATCCAAATACCATACAAAAATGTATAATCATAAAATAAAAATAAGTAACATAAAAAAATGAATCTATTAACATAAAAAAAATGTATCTATCTTTGCACCACACTCCAATCACAATTACTTTTAGACATAGTCCCTACTTATTAAGTGAAAATTTGGAGTGTGATCTTTGTTCATAGAATTTAGACATTGTTAAACTGTGTATTAACCTTGTTGTATTTTTTAAAAATAAAATAAAGAACGTGTGATTCAAATTATTATTTATTATATGTGATTTTATAACCATCATGTCATTTATCTATTTGATCCATTATTATGAGTTAGTGGGCATATTATTGTTAGAGGGTTACACATCTTTTGGAGAAGAAATGGTTTTTTCACTATCATTTTTTTTATGGTTTTTTGAGTTGTCTTCTTCTTCTTCCTTGGAATGATAAAAATATAAGAGTTTTAGAAAGCTTTTCCCAATCCTTCTTATTCCTCTATCTATAAAATTTTTCTATAAAATTTCATTTATCTTTTTTCAATACTTTGTTGAATATTTTCATAAAACGATTTAGAGTTGTTCAATTCCTTGTATTTGTGAGTGCACGTGTACAAAGAACACGATTGTTGTATCCTGGAGGGTTGGGACGTTAAAGGACCTAAATGCACTGAGTGATTCACTCCAAGGGGTGCAAATCAACTCTTAAAGACAGTGTTCTCACACGCCTCAATCTTAAGAGTTGATTTGTTGGGTGTCGTTAATTAATTGATATAATTGTTTGGTTTATGATTTACATGAATCATGTGTTGTTTTAAGTCATTAGTTTTTCATAGTTTATCACAAGAAGTAGATGGAGGAGTTTTTTTTTTATTTTATTTTAGTCTCTATTTAATTCAATGATATTCTATTGTTTTATACAATATTATTTTTGAGGTATGTGAGCTTGAATCATATCATAATTAATTGATATATAAAATTTCTTTTAGAAAGATGTTATTCCTGATATTTGAGATTTCTTAATTATATAATTGTTTGAATTTAGATGAAATAACGGTTCATATACAATCTTAAATTTTTAGAAAAAGTGATAATTTAGATTGTATGATTTGTGTGAGGTATATATATGATGATTACCTTTCTCTTTATAATTTTGTGATATTTTAATTTTCTTATCGAGGAGAAAAGAATAAGAAAACAAATTATTGTTCTAGTTATAGATTATTATTTGTTAATCCTTATTTTTAAATTAAGATATAATTATTTTTTAAAATGTAGAGATGCCTTCTACTACATCAATATTAAATCTAAATTTTATGATTTAACATAAAATATATTGTATGCATTAATCTTTTATAAAAGATCTAAGGTAAAATAAAATTGGTGTTATATTTGGAAATATATATATATATCTATATATATATGGATTGAATTTCACAATGATGTATCAATAACAATTATGAATTCTTAAAACAAATATAAACTATTTTGTTTGGATGATATGTCTCGATTATATATTCATTTTGTGATCATTCTTGCATTAAGAATTATTCACTTGTGAATTTGATAATTTTGATCAAACGTATTATTTTATTCATGAAGTCAAAATTATATCATTTTTATAGTGTTTGAATTTGTGGGGTTTATTTTCATATTGAGTTGCAAAAATGATTCATACATGAGATTATTATGTTCTTAATAAATATTTTAAAATAAAAAGAGTAACATGATTTTATTAATTTTTGAATTTAATAGAGTTAATTGTTATATTCGGTTACATAATTTATGATATTAATTAAGTTGATTTAATTTTCACCAATAAGGTTTGATTATTGCTAGTCAATTGATTATTTGTTTTTGTAACCAATTGACCATTAAATTTTTATGGCCATTAGAAATTTAATGTTTGACTCTTGAGTTAAATATTTGTAACCATTGAATTATTAAATATTGGTGATGGTTATATTATTAATTTCTTTTGACCGTTAGAGTTCAGTTATAAATCTACGTATTTGATTGTTAGAATAATATTCTATAATTATTTTTTTGATTAATATTTAAGTCCAAAGGTGATTAAAGTGAATATATGTGACCAACCTTTCATTTATCATGATTGAAGAAATATTTTAAATTTATATATCTTCTTAGTCAATACAAAGTTGATTGAATTTAATAGTGAAACATGATATTATTAATTTATGTATGCATATTAACTTATAATTTTGATAAAGTATATTTTAAGCATTTATAAATAATTCTTATGAGAAAGAGTATGATATTTATAAATTTTATCGTTTTAAATATGGTTGAAAGATTATGCTATTGACATCAAGAAATACGTATATAACTTGGATGTTTTATTTGAGTATTATTGTTTCACATAGTGAAAAACATAATTTAACGACAAGATAGATGATAATTGAGAGTCATATTAAATTTTATTTTGAATTTATATGCTTATTTGTATAGTCCTATATATGATGAGAATTATTTTAAATTGAAAAAAAAAAAAATACTTTTATGTTCAACTGTGAGGGTTGACAATATTAAGTTCAATAAATTTATTTATTTTAAAAAAATATTTGGTACGTCGACCGGAGTTAAATGAAATTAAAACTTATGTGTTTTCTGAAAAGTGCTTAACCAATTTGTTATTTGGTTGCTAAAACCCATATGAATTTTTAATTAGAAACATAATTTCTTGTTTTCGAAAAACTTAGAGAAATTTGATTTTGATTAATTTAGGTATGCTTATATGATTTAAAGTGTATTATTCTATCAGTTTGTTATTATTAGAAAGATATACACCTCATATATTTTTTGGATCTCTTAACAATGTAAAAAATATTACATGAGGCGAAATTGTATTATTATTGATAAATTTAAGTATGGATTTTTTGGAGACATGTCAAACATAAATTAAATATTTGCTATGCTATTTAATTTAATGAGATTAAAATAGTAACATTATATGTTGATATGATTATGATAGTTTCTCGTGACCCAAAATTCCAATTTCTAATCGAAGATATACATCCAATTATAAATATGTTGTGTGATAATAGAAAAATAAATTTTCATTTAAATTTGTTCTATATGAATATAATTTATATGAAAATTATAAGATGTGTCAATATATAATGATTTTACTAGTGTATATTGATAAACACATTTTATGTGAAAATATGACTATTTTTAAGTCACGTGTTGTTTATGTGGATGCTAAAATTGCATTGAGATTAGTAAACAAAACATTATATCTTGAATTATGGGGGCACATATTACGGAAACACAGTTTACGTGAAGATGTTTATTTTCTGAATTCACAAAGTATTGAATTTTCTCGATATATTATATGTTGCCATGTTAGTATTTTATTAATAGAAGAGATAAAATGACTTTAATCATTTTAATTTATGAAAATGGGGTTAGTCCAGACCATTAAAATTACATGTGATAATATTGAGGGAATGTCACATGTGAATTGTTAATGATTTTGAGAATAACCACTTTACTTGGTGGCTAACGATATGTTTTTATTAATAGTCATATATATACTTGTTATATTGTTGTGTTGACCAAAATTATTATTGAATTTTAAGATTCAAAGAAATTATGATGATACTTTTTGAAAATTTATGGGTATTGTTTGGCATATTTTTATTTATATCTTTGTTGATATAATGATGTGAAGTGAATCAATGATTCATAAAGAATAAATTCATAAATTGAATATCCTTTTCTGAGAGGTATATTTATGTAAAATTTATTAAAGGTGATGTGTATACCTAACATTTTTAGCTGTCATAAATTATTTTGATTTCTTATATTACTTACAGGTGATGATGATGATGATGATGATCGAATCTTTGTTTCAAATGAGAAGAAATTCATGCGTAGACCTATATTGCCTATATGGTACCGGCCTTGAAATTATCCAAGATAATATGTTTCATTATCCGCTTTGGAGGTTACAATTGATGACTTGACTTGTAAAAAGTTATGAGAGTGTTGAGATAAAAATCTCAGCAATTATATATTTATGAATGAGATTTATGCTTATTCAATATTTGTTGACTTGAGCAAATAATTATATGGGGTAGGCTGAATGCCTAAAAGCATAATATTAAATAGCAACTGTACGGGGAATAATCCAAACAGTCGGCGGAGCGCACTTGCTTACAGTTGTCCGGTGAACTAAAGCGCCATATGAAGGAAGCTTGAGAGAATATCAGTGACGATTGTTGAGAAAAACAGCCCTGATGAACAGGGTGAGAATAGCACCGCTAGGAAAAGTGATGAACAGTGCCACCGAGTAGAGAGACGAACAATGCCACTAGCTAGAGCGATGAACGGTGCCACTGAGCAGAATGACGAACAATGCCCTGAAAACAAAGAAAACCATCAATGGAGGCCGGGGCTTGGTCCGGCCTAAAACCCTTCGACGCCTAAGTTAGATCTCAATGTTTTTTTGAAAAAGACAAAATGAGAGAATGTCTAGGGTTTCATATGACGGCACACCTACCTCGTTTCGCGTGAGTAGTGTCCCTTTTATAGGAAAAAATTAGGTCTCAAGTCAGGTTGTGTTGCCTTGACCCGACCATAGTTAATTTAGGGTTTTAGGCTCGGTTACGAACAGCTGTTCAAAGTTCGATTACTCAAAGTTCGTACTGACCACATGTGGGTTTTCTTTGTGGGATCCTTCTGACAAATATCCAAAAGGCACGTGTCGGACTCACGATCGAGATAAAAGGACGAGAAGAGTCTTCACCGAATGTCGAACCCGAGAACCAAGTTTAATGACGCTATTTGAAGTGATTTTACTGTTGCCCGAAGAGTTTAGGCACCGAGAATCCATAAGAGGACAATGGTCCGTCCCAATTGCATATATTTTCAGTGCTTGGATTTTTCCTTTTACCGAAGCTTGCCACATGTTGAGTCTTAATTGGTCATAAAAAATGAGCCCGTACAACTTCCTCCGAGTCGTTATCTTCCTTGGTTGCTGCTATGTTCACTTACCGAGGATGTGACGACTCCCGAAAGAGAGTTGTGGGTGATAACGTGTGTGGAGGCCTTGATAAGTCTTTTTGCATCATCAGCACCATTATCGAGGGATGATGTCAGCCCCACCTTGGGAGGATATATCCCATCTCTAAAGCCATCATTCTTTACACTTTGGCATTTTGGGGGCCAGCTCTTTTCTTTGCTGAGGAGATTGGCTGGAAAAGGCGTTTGTGCCGGAACTCCTCACCGGAAGTCGCTTTCTAAGAGTTTTCCGTCCGTTCTTCAAGTTTTCTGGTGAGTTTTTTTTTTTGTTCTTGATGTTCTTCGTTTTACTCTTTATTTTATTTCTTAGCCGCACCCAATTAATCCGTTCGTAGGAAATTTTAAAAAACGTCTAGTTGTTTGTGGCCCAAAGAAAACCTGAATGTCCATCCTTTTTTTTTTTTCTAAATTTTTTTTGTGACCGAGACTTCACCTGGTTCTTGGAAATGTAAAAGTTCACCATGACCCAAATTTCACCAGGTTCTTGGAAACATAAAAGCTCGCCATGACCGAGATTTCACCTGATGCTTAAAATCCTTGACCGAAAATATACACCTTTTTTATATATAGTTGTTGCTGGTAAAAAAGTATGACCGAGATTTCACCGGGTTCTTGGAAACGTAAAAGTTCGCCATGACCGAGATTTTACCTGATGCTTAAAAGCCTTAACCGAAAATATACATTTTTTATATATAATTATTGCTAGTAAAAAAGAATGCTGCCAGCTACTTTTACTTTTTCTCTTTCTTTCTTTTTGTTTTTTGTCTTCTACTTTTTTTTTTCTTTTTTTTTTCTTTTGGTAGGTATGCCAGCCACTTTATTTTTTTGGTAAGTATGCCAACCACTTTACTTTTTCGGTAAGTATGCCATCACTTTTAAGCTCACGTACACCCCCAAAGAAAAAAAAGGGGGTCACCCATCCATGTGACATTATTATTTATTCTTTCTTTCTTTTTTTCTCCCTTTTTTTTTTTTTTTTTTTACCCATGCATTTAATGTGTGTCTCTTCATACTTGAGAAATCTGAAAAATCACCCGACACGTTTTTACTCACGCCAAAGGGGAGTTCTTTTTTTGCCAATATTTTCAATACCAATGCTTACTCACGCAAACCGTTTACTCGCGCAGAAGTGAGCCCCTGCCCCACACTTTTTTTTTTTTTTACTACCAATATTTTCGGTATCCATGTTTACTCACACGCAAATTAACATTTTCAGTATGCACGTACCCACACGCAATTTAATGTTTTCGGTATACACGTTTACTCACACAAAATGTTATTCACGCAAAGGTGAGTTTTTTTATAAAAACACTCGAGACATTGTAGCCTACCCGAGACGTTGTAGCCTATTTTATAGTGGCAGTCCCATCCACCTCTATTAGCCCATAAACCATCCGAAATACGATTGGCCTGAACTTGTTACCCGAAAACCTGTAGTCTGACGAGCACGTTGTAACAGATGACTCATTGTATACGTGGGGACCCGGATAAAGAGAGGGAATTTGGTGAGATGTTTGGTTTCAACGAGAAAATAACTTTTTGGTTCGCCAAAGTCGGTGAAGAAGTTGGTTCGGTCGATGCATGAGGTAGCGTAGCCATCCACAATATAATATTTTTTGAGTGCGGACTTCGAGTCCCTTTCCCTAAGCTTCTGGTGGATTTCCTAAATTTTGTCAACCTAGCTCTCGTCCAACTGAAGCCGAACGCCTATAAAATTGTACTTGGCGTGGTCGAGCTTAATAAGCTCCTTGGCGTAGAGCTCGAGGTGGATGAGATAATGCACTGCTATCTCCTCTCTCGGTTTTCGGGAGGCTATCACCTTAGAGTTCGTGATACAGACAAAGTTTTAGTTACTCACGTTCCGGATAGCAGCTAAGACTATCAATCTGACTTGGTGTTTTTGTACGGCAATTTGAGCCGGGGATGTTGGGTGAAGAGAGCTGCAGGGTTCCTCGGGAGGCCGGAGTTCCTCGTAAGTCCGCTCCCAGATCCCTCTTGTGGTGACCTTTTGTGCTGTTATTATTTATTTTATTATTCTTTGTTTTTCGTGGATTGAATTGTTGTATCCTTCTTTCAGCGAACTCTACCTTTGAGCTTCCTGCGGTGGTGAGAGAGGCCGACATTAGAAAGGTACTGAATTATCGAGGTAATGGTTTTGCTCGTTCCGCCCACGTTCTTCTCAAGTACACTCTAAGGTATAGATCCTGTCTCGCGACAAGCATTCCCGAGGGATACCCGCTGCTATCTACTTCGAAGTCGGAGAAACCAGGAGTGGTAATCGCCCTTGCTTCGCAAAAACCGAGGATCCGAGGATTGTTCCAGTTCAGTGAGGGAGGGAGAGCAGGAGGAGACCGCCGATAGCATAGGAGATAAGACGGTCTCTATCCGGGTACCCGAACCGAAGAGGAAGACATCGAAGGCAACTGGCGTGAGCAAGACAAGAGGGTCCGATCCAATTAAGGACACCATGAAAAAGAGACAACTTTCTCGAGGAGGAACAGCGACCTCGGGGGTGAAAACTTCTCAGGTAGTGCAGTCGAGTACTCCCCAAAACCTAGCTCCTCGGGTTGCCAACCCTCCTAGCCAGTCGTCCCCGTCCGTCGCTCCAAAGTCTAGGACTCCATCAGAGGGGCCGATTTGCCTCAATGACTCCTCTCTCGAACAAGTAAAAAAGAGGAAAAAAGATTCCCAGTAGGAATTTCCCCACCCTGGTTCCGAGTACCATCCACTTATTTTGGATGCTGGGCGTCAAGATATCCTAAAAGACCTTCCTCAATTCCCAACTCCTTCCGATTATCGCCTCTCAGTGGTTAAAGATCCCGAATATACGTTTCATTCTATCGGGAATTTGATTAGGTTTCCTGCCGATATGGACTCTCACAAGCAACACCTGTCGTTTGAGCTTGGTTATGAAGCTCTGATTCATCAGCTCAAGGTAAAACTTTATTTTGATTGCCTTATTTATATATTCTCTGTCTCCATACTCATTAAGATTTTCTCAGTGTCAGGCCGCTCAGCAAGGCATCCTGTTAACCGAGAGACTCCTCAAAGTCGAGGATCGTTACAAGAAAGAAGTGCTTCGGTCTGCTGGGCTAGTCGAGAAATACGAGTCCGAGATTGCCAAGTATAAAGAGGATATTTCGATTGCTCAGGCAGAGGCAAGGGAAGCTAAAAAATTTCTTGCCGAGAGGGACTCGCTTGTTGCTAATTTGGAAAAAGCCAGAGTCGAAACCAAAAGAGTCGAATCTGAAAGGGCCGAGATGCAAAAGGCTGCCGACGAGTGGAAGGCCAAGGCTAATGAATGGTCAGCTCTCTGGGAGACCGAGGTGAGTCTCCGAGAATCCGAAGTAAATAAGGCTAAGGAACGAGCTGCTGACGAGTACGTAGAGCGGATGGATCCATATTTGAGGAAGAACTACCAATTGGGATGGGATACTTTGGCCGCTCGGGTGAAGGCCACTTTCCCCGATGTTGATTTCGGAAAGATCCCATTCGAGCTGGTCGAGCTTCCTATCTCGAATGACGAGGGAGATGGCGAGGATGATGGATCCACGGAGAACTACAAAGCCATTGAGGGTGAGGGAGGCGCCGATGGGGATGTCAATGTTTCGCCGGAGAGCGAGATGGACGAGGCAATTGCGACGGAAATCGACAAAACGCCTCCCGAGGCGTAGGATCAACCTCGAGATGAATCTTTGTTTGTTCTTCCCTGTTTTGTGGTTATCTTGCCTGATGAGGCTCTTTTTGTGATCGAGATAATTGTAAAATCTTGTTTTGAATGAATGGTATTTTGTTTGAGCCTCATCTTTCGTTTTTATTATGGTATAAATTTTATTTTGATCTTTTGATTGTTTAAGAAGCTAGCACTACAAGGATTTCTTTTAAAATTTCCTTGACAAATTATGGGTTTTCAGCATTATCCGAAGAGGACTTTATATTGGTGTCCTTGCTATTTGAGTAGGACTAAGGTTGGCTATAGGGGGAGATTGTTTTTCCCTTCCATGGGTGTCTCAAATTTAATCTTTTACAACCTTGGTGAGGCTAGGGTGATCGTTTCTCGTCACCAAGGCAAAAAGATGTTTCATATGAATTTTCCCTTGTTATTCTTGCGAGGCTAGGGTGATCAGCCCTCATCGCTTGAATAAGAGTAAGGACGGCACAGAGATATAAGGCCATTCTTACGAAATAAAATACTTCTCGATTGACTTGATTGAGTTGGTGTTTTGCCGACCAATCTCCAGTTACAATTCATTTGTAGAATATTCTCAAATTAGATACATTGACCGATCTTGGTAGCTCTTGGTCATTGTGGCAGTGCTTTAGATCATAGGAGCCTTTTCCCCCGACGGCTATTACTTCGTAGGGCCCTTCCCATGTTGCACCTAGTTTTCCTTCCTTGGGGTCTCGAGTGCCTGAGTTAACCTGTCTGAGGACCAAGTCTCCAACTTTGAATTCTCGAGGTTTGATCTTCTTCTCATAGTATTTTCGTAGTTCTTGTTGGTAGACTGCTGTTCGAATCAGTACCTCGCCCCTTCTTTCTTCGGCTAGGTCAAGTTCTCGAGCTAGTTTCTCCTCGTCCTGCTCTGCATCAGGCTCCTCTGTCCTCAACGTTGGATACCCAATCTCGGCCGGGATTACGGCTTCTGCCCCGAAAGCAAGCGCAAAAGGGGTTTCGTTCGTCGATCTACGGGGAGTCGTTCTATATGCCCATAGCACCGCGTGGAGTTCTTCGGGCCATCTTCCTTTTGCTCTTTTCAGCCTCTTCTTGATTCCTTTAACGATAACCTTGTTTGAGGCCTCGGCTTGTCCGTTAGATTGAGGATAGCTTGGGCTTGAATAAAAGAACTTGGTTCCGAATTGAGCGCAAAACTCTTGGGTCCTTCGACTTTCAAACTGAGTACCGTTATCTGAGATGAACGCTTGGGGAACTCCGAATCTTGTGAAGATATTCTCCCAGAGAAAACTAATGATGTCGGAGTCTTTAATAGAGGCTACAGCGGTGGCTTCCACCCACTTCGTAAGGTAGTCAGTTACCACGACAAGGTACCTCCGATTCCCACTTGCTTGGGGTAACGATCCGACCAAGTCAAGCCCCCACTTTGCGAAAGGCCACGGGCTAGTCAAGGGGTAAAGGCTTCCGGCTGGTCGATGGATCTTGTCTGAGAAGAATTGACAATTTGGACATTTTTTAACATACTTGGTGGCATCTTTCTGCATGTACGGCCACCAATATCCTTGTGTTATAGCTCGGTGGGCAAGCGATCGTCCCCCAGTGTGACCTCCGCAAGCTCTGTCGTGAAGTTCTTGTAAGATTCCTTCTACCTCGTCTGGGTGAACACACCTCAAATAGGCTTCGGTAAAGGATCGACGATAAAGCAAGCCCTTCGGGGAAAGCCAGTATCGTGCCGACTTGACCCTGATTCGATGTCTTTGATGATGATCTTCGGGAAGGACATCATTTTTAAGATACTCAATTATTTCATCCATCCAACTTGGACCGAGTTCGACAATTTCGTCCACTCCTTAGTCTGTTCTATGCTCGGGGTTCTGATTGCTTCAATGTTGATGGTTCTCTGGGAGCCCATTTCTAGTGCTGATGCTAGAGAAGCTAGCGCATCGGCGTGTTTGTTTTGTTCTCGGACAAGTTGATAGATGTTAACACTTTCGAAATCTGCTATGAGCTTCTTGGTTAGGTCAAGGTAAGCTTTCATTCTTTCATCTCGGGCCTCATATTCTCCAATCAGCTGTCGGACAACGAGTTGGGAATCGCTGTACAGGTTTAGCTTGGTTGCCGATAATCCCTGGGCGAGTTTCAATCCTGCTAAGGTAGCCTCATATTCGGCTTCGTTGTTTGAAGCGAGGAATTGGAGTCTGATAGCACTTTCTAGAACTTCACCAGTCGGGGTTATAAGGACGATCCCGACCCCGGATCCCCGGCTATTGGAGGCCCCATCGACATATAACTCCCATTTATCGATGTCCTTGGCCCCAAGTTCGGTCGAGGAGGATGTGGTTGGGTGCTCGGGCGAACTTTTGTCCAAAGCTCTGCCCGGATCTTGATCAGTGAATTCGGCTATGAAATCAGCTAAGACTTGTCCCTTAATCGCAGTCCTTGGCCGAAATTGTATATCAAACGCTGCCAGCTCAATCCCCCATTTGGAGATTCTTCCTGATAGGTCGGATTTTTGGAGAACATCTTTGAGGGGTTGGCTTGTAAGCACAATTATGGTGTGAGCCTGAAAATAGTGCCGAAGCTTTCTCGATGCCGTTCGAAGTGCCAAAGCAAGCTTTTCCAGGGGCAAGTAGCGTGTCTCGGCATCGAGTAAGGTCTTGCTTACATGGTAGACGGGTCTTTGTTCCTTTCCATCCTCTCAGATTGCGACGGCGCTGACTGCATGCTGTGAAACCGCTAGGTAAAGGAACAATGGCTCTCCTTGGTTCGGTTTTGATAAAACGGGAAGGCTTTCTAAGTGTTTGATTAGATTCTTCAAAGCAACTCGGCACTCTTCTGTCCAAATATACTTTGTCTTCTTCTTCTTCAAAGCCTGGAAGAAAGGTTGACACTTATCCGAGGAGCGAGAGATAAAACGCCCGAGTGCTGCGATCATCCCGTTTAGTTTTTGGACCTCCCGATATGTGCTTGGCTCTTTGAGTGTCCGTAACGCCTCTATTTTGGTTGGATTGGCTTCGATTCCTCGGCGAGTGACCAAATGCCCGAGGAACTTTCCCGAGCTGACCCCGAAAGAGCTCTTCTTGGCATTTAGCTTCATCCCGAACCGACGCAATCTATCGAAGGCCTCGGTGAGGTCGGTAATGTGGTTGTTCTCGGTCATACTTTTTACTATTGTGTCATCAACATAAGCCTCTACATTTTTCCCGATTAAACCATCAAACATCTGAGAGACGAGTCGTTGATATGTAGCCCCAGCGTTTTTGAGACCGAAGGGCATTACCTTGTAGCAATAGGTGCCGATTGGGGTGACAAACGCCGTTTTCTCCTGATCTTCTTCCGCCATCGGGACTTAGTGATAACCGGAAAAGGCGCAAAAAATACTCAGCCGGGCGTAGCCAGCTACGGAGTCAATGATTTAATCAATCTTGGGCAACGGGAAGCTATCCTTTGGACAAGCTCTGTTTAGGTCTGTGAAGTCGATGCAAACCCTCCATTCGCCGCTTTTTTTCCTCACGCAAACTGGGTTAGCGAGCCATGTCGGATACATTACTTCTCGTATAAAATCAGCTTTCAAAAGCTTCTTTACCTCATCTATTATGGCTCGTGCCCGATCATCGGACAATCTCCGTTGCTTCTGAGTGATAGGTTTGAAGGTTGGGTCTACTTTAAGGCTGTGCTGAATAATACTTGGATCAATCCCTAACATTTCGTGCGGGGACCAAGCGAATACATCGATGTTCTTTTTCAAGAATTCGAACAATTCGAATGTCTCTTCTTCGGAAAGAGAGCTACCAATTAAGAAGTAGCGTTCGGGATGTTGTTCGTCAATTACCACTTTTCGGAGCTCCTCCCCTATTCTGTCGACCGGCTAAAGCAAAGTCTCTTCAACTCCTGGCCGACCATGCTTTAATTGCTATAATGGATCGTGGTCTTTCTTGGGTTTTTTAGGCTCAGCTTCAACTTCTTCTGCAACCTCTGGACGAATGGCGCCCTTTCCTTTTTTCTTTGCCATGTTTGATGGAGAATGACCTATCAACTCGTACATAAAGCATTCTCGGGCCACCGCTTGATTTCCTCGGAGTTCTATTATGCCTTCGGGACTTGGGAAACGGACCAATTGGTGGTAGGTGGATGGGACTGCCTCTATGGCGTGGAGCCATGGCCGTCCCATTATAACATTGTAAGCCGAGCATTCTTCTAAGACGACAAAGTGCTGAACTGTCTGGATTGGCCCTATCCGAACGGCTAGAGCAATTTGGCCGAGGGGTTAAGAGAGGTTCCCATTAAATGCTTTCAGGCTGAGAGTACTCGGGGAGAGATCGTCCTTCTTCAGTCCGAGTTGGTCAAAGAGCTTTCTAAACATAACATTTACCGAGGCTCCATTGTCGACATAAACTTTTCCCACATCGTAATTCGCAATCATCATCCGAACTATCAAGGCATCATTGTGAGGGTGCTGTGTTCCATCGGTTGGATAATCTTTTCCAAAAAACAAGGCCGAACTTAGGTCATCTTTTCTCCGTTCTGCGACGAGCGTTGGTTCCGACTTCATTTCGAATACTTCCCGAATGTGGGAGGCCCTCTGATATTGCACTCGGAGGGCATTTGTCGAAACCAAGGACTTATCATAGGCCCCACTAATCACATCTATTGCTCCGAGCACAGTATAACCCTCAGCTGTCTTTTTCAGCACTTCGGCTCGCTTCTCTTCAGACTGCTTTGCTTTATCACTTTTGGCTATGAACTCGCTCAAGTGCCCGGATTTAGCCCACATTTCGAGGTTATGCTTCAAGGTTCTGCACTCTTCGGTTTTGTGGCCATGGTCTTTGTGGTATTCGCAGAACCACTTCTTGCTCCTTTTCTCAGGATGGCCATCCATCGGTTTTGGCTTCTCGAAGAAATCTTTTCCCTCGACAATTCGCAAGAGCCTATAAATCGGCATAGTGAACACGGTGAAGACAGCCTGGTTCGGGTTAGTCGCAACCTTTTCCTTCATAGGCTCATTTTTTGCCCGGTCTTGCTTCTCCCTGTCAGTCTTGAGGTTTTTATCTTTTCCCTTGTCGGTCTTCTCGGTTTCTTTAGTTGCTCGGAAAGCATCGTCAAGTCTTATGTATCTTTGAACTCGATCGAGTAACTTCCCGATACTGGATGGTGGATCCAAGGTCAATTGTTCAAACAGCCGGGAGGATCGAATTAATCCTCGCCGGAAGATGTCGAGGGCACTCTGCTCGTCCGGCTCCTCGATTTCGGTGTAAAGCTCCCAAAATCTTTGGGGGTAGTCTCGCAGCGGTTCGTCCATCCCTTGTTTCATCTCGTAAAGATTCTGCATTGTCTTTGCATATTTTTTACTTGTTATAAAGCGATCCCGAAAGAATTTGACCAAGTCGTCCCATCTTCGGATCGATTTCTCGGGTATCTTCACCCACCATCTCAATGCAATCTCCCCGAGGCTCATTGGAAAAATCTTGCACATGAAGCCCTCATTGTCTATGTATAGGGACATTTTTTGGACATAATATGTTAAATGGTAATCGGGGTCCACGACCGGGACATAGGGGGTGAACGTGACCTCACTATAGTTTTTCAGAGTCGGCGTTGTTTGAATCCAACTCGCGAAAGGAGACTTTCCTACCCGTAAGTAATTCGACGTCGGTTGTTCAGGTTCTTTCATTGTCCTGATTTCAGCTCGAATCTTTTTTGCGAACTCATCCGATGTGAGATCCCCGATCCTCCTCTTCTTTCCCTTTCGGTCATCCTCTTGGTACTTGGTCGACTTGGGTGAGGGCTCTAGACTTTTGTAGTGGTTCCTGTATTCTCGGTTAAGCCTTGAGGTGACTCTTTCGGAGTGGCCCCCGCTCCCATGGTCTTCCTGTCGGGTCTGCCTAATGCGACCAGAGCTCACCTCGGTGCGTGCTCTAGAATAAGAGTCCTCAATTAGTACTCGTTTCCTATCCATTCTCGGGTATTCGACCCTATCCTTTAATCTCTTGGGGCTCCTTTCTGTATTCTTCTTGGACCATTGCTCTCGGTGTCGCTCGGTTCGGTGTCTGTTCTTCCCGTCCCGTCACCATGGCTGAGACCTCATGTGGGGAGAGGCTTGACTGCCCTTATCTCCGCCGTCCTCTACCGCCAATCGATTGCGGCGGGGGGATGAGTGGCGGTGGCTACGCTCCTTGAGGTTGAAGTACTCTTGCTCGAGGGCGAGTTTTTCTCGATGCGCCTCCTCGAGCCGTTCCTGGAGCAATGCGACCACGGTGGTGACTGCCTCAGGGTTGGCATGATTGGCCACTGCCTGTTCGTACGCGGCCTAGATATCTTCCGTTCAGGTTGGATTCGTTGCAGGCCTGCTTGGCTCTCCGACTAAAACAGCGCTTGCGGGAAGCCGACCAACGGGTGGTGATGGAATAATGGTACTCGCACCATTTAGCTCTGGACCGGCGTAAGTAGCTCCAGATCTGGTTCGCCCCGCCATTTTTAAGAACAGGAAAATGAGCTTAGATGACGGTTTCTTGCTCCTTTTCCCACAGACGGCACCAAACTGTATGGGGAATAATCCAGATAGTCGACTGAGCGCACTTGCTTATGGTTGTCCGGTGAACTAAAGCGCCATATGAAGGAAGCTTGAGAGAATATCAGTGACGATTGTTGAGAAAAACAGCCCTGATGAACAGGGTGAGAATAGCGCCGCTAGGAAAATTGATGAACAGTGCCACCGAGTAGAGAGACGAACAATGCCACTAGCTAGAACGATGAACGGTGCCACTAAGTAGAATGACGAACAGTGCCCTGAAAACAAAGAAAACCATCAATGGAGGCCGGGGCTTGGTCCGGCCTAAAACCTTCCGATGCCCAAGTTAGATCTCAATGTTTTTTTGAAAAAGACAAAATGAGAGAATGTCTAGGGTTTCATATGATGGCGCACCTACCTCGTTTCATGTTAATAGTGTCCCTTTTATAGGAAAAAATTAGGTCTCAGGTCAGGTTGTGTTGCCTTGACCCAACCATAGTTAATTTAGGGTTTTAGGCTCGATTACGGACAGCTGTTCAACCATGGTCCGATTACTCAGAGTCCGTACTGACCACATGTGGCTTTTCTTTGTCGGATCCTTCTAACGAATATCCAAAAGGCACGTGTCGGACTCACGACCGAGATAAAAGGACGAGAAGAGTCTTCACCGAATGTCGAACCCGAGAACCAAGTTTAATGACGCCATTTGAAGTGATTTTACTGTTGCCCGAAGAGTTTAGGCACCGAGAATCCATAAGAGGACAATGGTCCGTCCCAATTGCATATATTTTCGGTGCTTGGATTTTTCCTTTTACCGAAGCTTGCCACGTGTTGAGTCTTAATTGGTCGTAAAAAATGAGCCCGTACAGCAACTGTTTAGAGAATCAGATATGAGAATTATTGAACTTCTAACTAATTCACTTTTTTGTGAATAATACATCGAGGGGAATGGGATTTATGCTTG
The DNA here is from genome assembly GCA_039720395.1 of Liquidambar formosana. Lineage (NCBI taxonomy): Eukaryota > Viridiplantae > Streptophyta > Magnoliopsida > Saxifragales > Altingiaceae > Liquidambar > Liquidambar formosana. The sequence goes on from JBBPBK010000271.1 coordinate 105,364, forward strand.
TAACAAGGGTCAATAGTGATAGTAACCTAACCTATGTGAATGAAGATCCTAGGAAGTAGGTTTATATGAGTAATAACAAATTACTAATTGACTTGGAGTGCATTATCATTTATTTAATATATTTTGAGTGTCCCTTCCTATAGTGTAGATAGTGTAAGTTGCAACATTTAAAGTTGAGTTTTAACTCTTAATGGATTCTATAGTCTTATTTGGGTGGTGTGTTTAGTTGTAGTGCACACTTGATGGATCCACTTATATGAGTGTGAAAGTGGGGCCACTTCCTATAAGAATTTAGGTAGGTTCTCTAGAGCACTCATGAATATCCAAGTATGGCGCATGGCCTATTTATGCCACCTCGATTAGAATAGCTCAAATTTCAAAAATAATATGTGGGTTGTGAGTCAACTGATCTATAAGAAGAAATTTTGGTTCATAGAAATTTATAATTTTAACATATTTCTTTATGTCACACTCACATATCCTAGGTATGGTTCTAGTCCAAAAGACACCATTTTCGATGCATTGTATTCTCACGTTCCTAATTCTTTTTGTTATATAATTTGAATCATATAGGGGATTATTGTATTTTTTATAAATAAAATAAAAAATGTGTGATTCAAATTATTATTTATTATATGTGATTTTATAACCATTATGCCATTTATTTATTTGATCCATTATTATGAGTTGATGGGCATATTATTATTAGGGGGTTACATATCTTTTGGAGAAGAAATGATTTTTCCACTATAATTTTTTATGGTTTTTTGAGTTGTCTTCTTCTTCTTCTTTGAAATGATAAAAATACAAAAGTTTTAGAAAGCTTTTCCCAATCCTTCTTATTCCTTTATTTATAAACTTTTTGTATAAAATTTCATCTATCTTTCTTCAATATTTTGTTAAATATTTTTAAGAAACGATCTAAAGTTGTTCAGCTTCTTGTACTTGCAAGTGCACGTATATGAGAAATACGATTGTTGTATTTTGGAGGGTTGGGGCAGTAGAGAATGTAGATGCACCGAGTTAGATTATTACATTTTTTTATTTTCGACAAGCATGTTTTTGTTCAATATTTCTAATAAACTTTTGTGTAAATAAATAAAGAAAATTGCAAAAAAGACTATTTTCTAAAACTAACTTTTCTTATCTTTTTGGTTAGAGAGTAACATCAAATTAAAACAAAAAAAGAAACGATTTATCAGAATTATTATTAAAGTGATTTTCTGTTCTAGATCCGTTTTTTGCGGGTTTTTTTATTTATTATTATTTTTTATTAGCTGCTTTTTCTCTAATTGAAAAAAAGAAAAAAAAAATGGAAGATGATATTCCCATTTAATGATGACGTGTCGTCATCTCCTTTGAAGCCAAGCATGTGTTTGTTTTTTCTAAACGCACCGGCGTCGTCTACCTCCAAAGTCTAACCCCCTCACAAAACACCGATTCAAAACCTCTCCTTAAACCCTAAACCTTCCGAACCAAAACCTTCTCATCTTTCATCCATATCCGAATCATGTATTCGATCATGCTTCGACAACATTCTAGAACCTTCCCAAAACTTCTCTGCAACTTCACCTTCGCCCGACCCATGGGCGGCGGACCTCGGACCTTCCCCGGCGGCATCAACAAATGGCAATGGAAACGTCTCCACGAGAAGAAAGCCAAAGAGAAGGAACGAAAGCTCCTCGAGCAAGAAAAACAGCTTTACCAGGCCCGTATCCGGTCCCAAATCCGGACCAAACTCGCCGGAAAATCCGACCACGAACCACCGTCGGATTCTAACCCCTCTTCATCTGATTACCGTCCGATGTCCCCCAAAGGCCACATCCAAGCCCTCGCTGATCGGTTCATGAAGGAAGGCGCCGAAGACCTCTGGAACGAAGACGACGGCCCACTTAAATCTCCGCCCCCCCATTCACCGTCGAGAAATCAACGGATGGGATCAATCAGGACGCCGATTGATTTGAGGAAATTGATATCAGAAGGGCGCAATTTGGCAGATAATCGCGAAAATGTGAGCTCGACAAATGCGTATAGTTCTTTAAACCCCAGGCATTATTCAGTACAAACGCGAAGAAGGTTTGGGAGAAATGAGAGTTCATCCAGTGACGATGATTCGGATTATGGTCCGGACAATGATTCAGCGAAGCGTTCTGTGGGTAGGTCGAGGTGGCCGAGGTTGAGTTTGATTGGAAGCGAATCCTCAACGGATGAGGATCTGAAGTTGAGAGGTAGGGATGATGTGAAGAAGATGACGAGTAGTGCTGCTTTGGGAAAGTATGATGGGAAGACTAAGAGGCGGGTGCCACTTAAGCATTTTGATGAGGGGGGTGACTTCTCGGAGCAGATTGAGTTGATTAGACATGAGTTGAAAAAGAATAAAAATTTACAGGACAATGCAGTGGAAAAGAACGAAGAGGAATCACTACTTAGTCAGAAGAGGTTAGTTTGGAATTTTCTTGAGAATTTAGTTACAAAATCAGGATTATCGATGTACAAATGGTCCATTTGGTTGCTGATAAAAGATGGGAAAACAGAAGAAATTAAGGCATTGTATTGTTAGCCAATTAAAATTACTCTCTTGCTTTTGAAAGCAAAAGTTGCATTGATTTTAGTTCTCTAAAGCAAGAAAATACCTTCAAAATCCTACCAAATAGTCACTAAAACAGAGATATTAGAATTTTTAATGATCTGGATGGGTAATGAAATGACTCCTTAACTACACCTTATGTAGCTATCTTGCTTAATTGAGCCGAGTCTTGAATTATTTGAAAACCAAAACTAACATAAAACATCAGTCACAATTTCACTTTCTTCCTCAATTTTGAGAACAACTAAGCAGAGGCCAGAGGGTTAAAAGAAAAACGTTTTCTGGTAAATTTATATAAGAGAATATAGTAGCAAAGATCAATGTGGTGGAGATTAAAGAATACAAGTAATTCAAAAATGTGTGTATTTAACCCAAACAAGTAGCCTAGACTCCAGTTGGTATGGGGCTTGCCTGGGATGAACTGTAAACTCAGACATCCTAGGTTTGCTCCTCTTGGTATTGTTGCCTGGCTTGATTGATAACTATCCTTTGCAGGTGATTGTAGTTATCTGGTTTCCCTGGTCTCCCGAGTGGTCAACGGCAAGGGTGGAGCTAGGAATTTGGTCTAGGGTGGCCAAAATTTAGTGATTTTTGGACTTTTATCTTGATTCAAAATACCAAAGAATAACAAGACAAGAGAAAAATTTTAGGTTCAGAATCAAGATAAATTTTTGCTCCCAATTTTTTACACCATTCTTAAGCCATTGGATCTTGCAAGATCCAACGGTCTCATTATTACATTAGTTATTTTTTCACTTAAGTATGTTTGGACATCTTTGGATCAAGCAAGATTGAACATTAAAGAATCATGTAAAAATTGAGTGCACTAATCCTAACCTCCATATATATAAAAGAATGATTACAATGGGGTTGAACACAAAGAATGATTACAATGAGAGAAGTGAAGAAACCAAAAGAAAAACTCACTCCATATATAAAATAACTAGCAAAAAAACTTTGAGAAGGGTCAAATATGTGATTAGTACAAAAATATAGGTGTAAAATGAAAGATAAAAACTATTGAGAAGGGCCAAATATGTGATTAGTACAAAGATATAGATGTAAAACAAAATATAAACATTATTGAGGAGGGCCGGCCAACCCCCCTCGGCACCATGTGGCTCTGCCCATGGTCAACGGGGTGGATCGGTCCAGACTCAAGGTTTCCACATAAATTTTTTTTTTTTTTTTAAAATGGTTTTTTTTTTTTTTCCTAACTTGTCCATTTTCTCTGCATGTCTAAATGTTTGAATTTTGTTTCAATCTTGGGGAAATGTATGAAGAAGTGACCTGTATTAAATTTTGCTTTGAATGTATGGATTCAGGTTTGGGCTTTGATTTTGAAATTTCTATGCAGTTTTTGGTAACGTAATGGCTCTGTTTTTACAGATTTGATGAGTGTAGTATTTCTCCATTGACAGTCAAGGCACTCTCTGCAGCAGGTTATGTGCAAATGACCAGGGTACAAGAGGCTACTCTTTCTGTTTGCCTTGAGGGTATGTTGGCTATATCCTTGGCCATATTACTTTTCAAATTATTAATTTTTTCTCTATGGGCACTAGTTTTGTTCAATGTTCTCTATCTTCTTACAATTTACACTGCAAACTATATTAGTTGTTTTCAATGCTAAATTCGTTTTGGTATTTGGTAGGATGAGCTTTGCAATCTTCATGTATGAAAGCTCTTTGATAGCATTTGGAAGAATTATTGAGTGGTATCATTCAGTTCACAACTTTTTCCAAACCATATAATTTGCAGTCAATGCTAAATTTGTTTTGGTATTTGGTAGGATGAACTCTACAATCTTTATGTATGAAAGCACTTTGATAGCATTTAGAAGAATTATTGAGTGGTTTCATTCACTCGACAAATATTTCCAATCCAAAATTTCTAGTAATAATTTTGAACTCTATAAATTTATTAATGGATATTGAGTTGAAGTACTCAAACATGCGTAAAACGTGAAAGTGTGAGGTGAGGTGTTAGGATCATTGAATGAAGTGTACTTGTGCAGAGAAGTGTTAAGAACATTGAATGCTTGAAGCATAATAAATATTGATGCACATGGTTAAGGCCTCACATCTTATTTATAAACGAATGACTGGTCTTATTAATTACAGCTTTTAAGAGGTAAAGGAATGACTGATGCCTGTATCTCTCTCTCTCTATTATTATATGTATATGTATATACGAGATCCATATTGCATAATAATAAAATATTAACAGGATTGATTGAATATATGATGAAATACACGTGGAAAATGCATATAAAGGAAGCACTTCATACAGTTTAACCAAGACATAGGACATATATGAATTTAATAGGGGCAAATAAAAGTTTGATTATGTTTGCATTATTAAAATTTTATAGTTAGTTACTTCATCCTTGTTTTGTTGGGGGAAAGAGAAGAGACGAAAATTTGTGGAGATGGAGAGAAATTTTCCACTACCACTGCTTATCACATCGTGTGTGTGTGTGTGTGTGTGTGTGTGTGAGAGAGAGAGAGAGAGAGAGGGAGAGAATTCCAACCCACGCTGCTGTGCCCAAATTTGGAGAGAGAGGTTATAGCTCTCACTTAGATAGAGGAAACTGTTCCTGAAATTTCTGAAGACGAAAAGAGGGGGTGGGAGGTGATGAAATTAAATGAAAGAAATTAAGAAACTTCCAAAAATATATGGGAAAAACAGTGTTTGAACTCTTAGCTTGCCTTTTATTTTTATTTATTATTTTTTTTTAACTCTTGAATTGGCCAAATAGATATGCTAAATCGTGTGCCCTGATTTATTATTGATAGAAACATCATGAGTAGGTGGTGTTACTCAATCAAGGGCTAGGTTATTTTATTTTATTTTTGACCTCGTTCTTATATTATTTTTGCTTGAATCTGAGTCATTTGGTACTTAATTGATAAATTTTTTTTTTTTTCTCTACAAACATTTTAACATAAATGATGGTTGTCATTCTAATGTGTGACAGGTAAGGATGCTTTAGTCAAAGCTAAAACTGGCACTGGCAAAAGTGCAGCTTTTTTGGTAAATTACAAGTTCCTTGATGTCTTGTGAATTGATTTTTAAATGTTTTCTGCTCTTTCTTTCAATGCTGCTGTTAAACACAAACAGCTTCCTGCCATTGAAGCAGTTCTGAAGGCTACAAGTAGTAACACCATTCTGCGGGTGCCGCCAATTTATGTTCTAATTCTCTGTCCAACCAGAGAACTTGCAAGTCAGATAGCTGCAGAGGCAAATGTAATGCTGAAGTATCATGATGGCATAGGTGTACAAACACTAGTTGGAGGTACACGGTTTAAGGTGGATCAGAAACGCCTAGAATCAGATCCGTGCCAGGTCTGCGCATACATTATGCCTATTAACACTTTGGTCATTTTACAATATTTGTGCTTAGTGAGACAGTGAGAAGATAATTTTGCAAAAATCAGATTTTTTTTTTGTCTTGCTTTTTAGACTGATCACTGATGCATGAAGCTTAACAATTTTTTGGTTACTTTATATGGAACTTTTGCAGATTATAGTTGCAACTCCTGGTAGATTGTTGGATCACATTGAAAATAAGTCCGGCTTCTCTGTGCGTTTGATGGGATTGAATATGCTTATACTTGATGAAGCTGACCACTTACTAGACCTGGGATTCCGGAAGGACATGGAGAAAATCGTTGATTGTTTGCCCCGTCAGAGGCAATCCTTACTGTTTTCTGCTACAATTCCAAAAGAGGTTGGATACTCCCCCATTCTTCATCTGAAGTTCAGATGAAAGTTACTATTTACGAATGGAGTCAAATTTGAGATTTTTTTTTTCTGATTTATAAAATGTAGGTTCGCCGAATATCTCAGCTTGTTTTGAAAAGGGAACATTCTTATATTGATACTGTGGGCCTGGGTTGTGTGGAAACTCATGCTAAGGTATATACTATAGACAATTATTGCTCATTTACGACTTGAAAAAGAAAAAATAGCGGTTTAATTTAATTCAAGCATGCACTTCTACTGAACTTCTATACCAATGATGCCTGGATTTTATAACACTCTGGGTATTTCTATACTCAGTCTCAATCTTTCAAATACCTTTGATAATATCTGAAGGTTCATTATGTACAATATTTTAATTGCCCCTAAATGACATACTGGAAGGAACTAGCTTTAACACTCACTCTGGCTTGCTAAATGCAGGTTAAGCAATCTTATATTGTTGCACCACATGAACTGCATTTTCAGATAGTGCACCATGTTTTGAAGGAGCATGTGTCGCAAGTGCTTGATTACAAGGTAGGATTCCATGGCTTCTTGATTTCTTTTGTTTTGCATGTATTTAATCGAGGCCTAATTCTTTTACGTGCACTCAGGTTATTATTTTCTGTACAACTGCAATGGTAACGTCCCTCATGTATGAACTTCTTCGGGGGATGAAAATGAATGTCAGGGAAATACATTCTAGAAAACCTCAACTCTATCGAACTCGTATCTCTGATGAATTTAAGGAATCAAAAAGATTGATTCTCATCACATCTGATGTTTCAGCTCGTGGAATGAATTATCCTGATGTTACATTGGTCATTCAGGTATTGTTGAAGCTTGAGATGATTACGCATTGATCTTCTGCATATATTACGAAGCTTAGGGCTTTTACAAATAGTCAGTAATGTATACATCATTTAAAAATTATTGGGATTCTTTTCTGGCTTCTCTTATATCCACAAATATGGTATTAATGTACCAATTCCAGTAATTATGTTTTGACTAGTTTAACTGGGCCCTGTAGAGATCAAATTATTCCAATTGGTTTTATATGGCATCTAAAGACAAATTGGTAGTGTAATATGGAGATATCAGAAGCACAACAGATTCATTTAAATAATATGTAAAACAAATTAACTTCTTTAGTTCTGGTGGATGCCCAAACATCCACTTTCTGTTTCTTTCTTTTACATGGACATCTAGGATTAGCTGTTGTAGTTCATTTAATGTCAATCTGAAAAATTATCAGATTCCCAAATAGATAGCCTATATGCATTTATGGAGAATTTCAATTTTCTTGTGCATGTATTACTTATTATTTTGCTGATTTGCATAGTGTCTAAAATTTGTCTATTACCAGGTGGGCATTCCTTCTGATCGTGAACACTATATACATCGTCTTGGAAGGACAGGACGGGAAGGCAAAGAAGGAGGAGGCATCTTGTTGCTTGCACCATGGGAAGAATATTTTATGGATGACATAAAAGACCTGCCTATTGAGAAATTTCCTTTACCGCATTTAGATCCAGACGCAAAACTGAAGGTTTGTCACTAACTCATTCTATGCCTTAATTGCATGTTTAAAATTTTTGGTTCTTTTATTGGAACGGAGCCAAATTAATTAGGTAAAAATAAAAAATCGAAATATAATGGATTACCTCTAAAAAAATAAAAAGGTGGAAGTGTTCTATTAATGGATAACATGCTGAAGTTCTCTAATCTTTATTTGCATCCTGTTTTGAGATGTAATAGGAGAGGTATACTTGTCATTGTATGTCTTTGGTTTATTTTTAGTATTAATACAAATTTAAGGGTTATTGGGATCATTATGAAACCCTAACCATTACGACATGGTAGCACTGGTTTGCAGGTTGTCTTGGGTTTGAGTCGTATTAACTCCCATTTGTTTATTTCCCCATTAATTTGTTTGTTTGTCTTTCGGTTGTATGTTTGTTTGTCTCTCTATGTGCGAGATGGGGCCACATGTTAAGGGGAGTGTTAGCTTGATATACGTTGTTGGCCCATTCCCTAACAACTTAAGCTTTGGGGGTAAAGTGGTGTTCTAACATGCTATTAGAGGCCCACCTTAATCATCCACTAATTGATTGTCGACGACCCATCAAAGATCTCATTTGACCATCGATGATCGCTGGCAACCTCTCCTCATCCTCCGATGACCTTGTCAAACTCACTAGCATGCAGCATCACCATCGAAGCTCCCTTTTAAGTTGTTAGTCCTTGAGTGTCGTCAAATTAAGTCATTGTCTTGTGAAGCGTGTCAGTTAATTAATCACCATCGTCTGCCCTTTGTGAAGCGTGCCAATTAAGTAAGCGAGTCATTATCCTATGAAGCATGTCAGTTAAGTAAGCTCCATCGTGTGCCATTTGTGCTTTGTTCATGTATTTAGTCTAGGAGGCAACAAACTTGATCTTAGATATATTTGGTATGTCTTTCTTTGTTATTCTTGAACTCAAAAGGAATATAAGTGTTATTCTCCCTCTCTAAAGAGTCATTTTTTTGTGTGCTAATGTTACATTCCTGGAGTGTGTACACTATATTTAATCCCTCATGTCCTGTTGAGTCGAGGACTTATCTGCCTTCTTAGCTTACCTTCTCCATCATCTATTCAACATACATCATCCGAGAAACCATTGTAGGTATATACTAGGAGGTGTGCTCAACATATCATTCCATCTTGGGCACTTGCTACTGCACCATCATCCATGTTTGGAGATTCATCTTTTGCTTCCACTTCCTTAGGTCGACTACCTAGGTTTGATTCAGATTCCTTGCATAAAGGTAAACGTTTGTGTACTAATCATATTTCTAATTTTGTTTTGAATACGCATCTTCTTCTTCGTTTCATGCTTTTGTCACTTCATTGTCTTATGTTGTGGTTCCTAAGTCTGTTGAGGAAGCATTGTCTATTCCTGGTTGGAGGACAGCTAGGGAGAATGAGATGTCAGCTCCTCATCATAATCATATTTGGGATCTTGTGTCATTACCTCAAGGAAAATTTGTTGTTGGTTGTTGTTGGGTGCATACAATGAAATACTTGCATGATGGTTCTGTTGAGCACTTAAAAGCTCTCCTTGTGGCAAAAGGCTATACAAAAACCTATAGGGTGGACTATGCTTAGACCTTTTCTCCGATGGCCAAATTGCATTTGTTCATATTTTGATTTTTTTTGCCGCTATGTTTAGGTGACCCCTTTTTTCAGTTAGATTTTAAAATGCCTTTTTGCATGGAGATCTCTAGGAAGAAGTTTATATAGACCAACCTCTTAGGTTTGTTGCTCAGGAATAGTACGGGAAAGTGTGCTAGCTTGGCAAGGACATTTATATTCTAAAACAATCTCCCAAGGCATGGGTTGGCAAGTTTAGCGAAGCAATTTTATAGTTTGGGATGCGCGGTTGTCAGTCTAATCATTTTGTGTTCTCCCTTGTTTCGAAGCGAGGGAAGCCTTTACTAGTTGTTTATGTGGATGACATCATTATTACTAGCAATGATCATTGGGTATCGATAATTTGAAGACATTTCTACAAACTTGATTTTAGACCAAGGATTTGGGGAATTTACATTATTTTTTAGGGATTGAGGTAGCTCGGTCTAAGAAAGGTATTAGTTTCTCATGGAGAAAGTGTGTTAGACATTCTTGAAGAGACTGGTCTGTTAGGGATTAAACCCATGAAAACTCCTATGGATTCTAATGTGAAGTTGCATTGTGATCTCGGGCAACTATTGTCAGATTTGGAGAGATATTGACGTTTTGTAGGTAAATTAAATTACCTCACTATCACTTGGCTGGACATATCATTTGCAAATAGTGTTATCAGTCAATTTAAGGCAGTTGCACATGTTCAACATTAGGAGGCAGTTGTCAGAGTAATGCGGCACTTAAAAATCACGTGGCTGGGCTTTTGTAGAAAGCCAATGGTCACCTATGAGTGGAAGGATTCATTGATTCTGATTGGATTGGATCTCTATCTGATAGAATGTCTACAACTTGCTATTGCACCTTTTAGGGAGGTAATTTGATCACATGGAAAAGTAAGAAACAATGTGCAGTTGCTAGGTCAATACTGAAGTTGAATATTGAACTATGGCTCATACTACTACCATGGATTAAGCTTCTTTTGGGAGAATTTGGATTTGAGGTTCGATTACCTATGAAGATGTGTGATAATCAAGCTGCTATTTATATTTCGTCAAATCCAATGTTCCATGGGAGGACTAAGAACATTGGGGTAGATTGTCACCTTATTTGTGAGAAGGTGGAGAATGGCTTAATAGAGACTCCTATTGTTGCTACCCAAGATCAGCTTGCAGACATGTACTAAATCCTTGTCTAAGGCTTGCTTGGAGTTAATTGTGCTACAAGTTGGGAGTATATGATATATAGTTGTATACTCACCAACTTGAGGGGGAGTGTTATGAGATGTAATAGGAGAGGTACACTTGTCATTGTATGTCTTTAGTTTATTTTTGGGGTAAATTACATTTAGACACCCCATCGTTTGGCGAAAATACAAGTAGACCCCCTATTTTCAGTAATTACTCTCCCCCTTTCAATTAACACCATTAACAAAAGTCATCAAAGGACATAAATACCCTCTTTAAGAAACAAAGTTTTAGGGGATCTTAATTTTTATACACTGTTTTAGACTTTTAGCTAAATGTTGCGTTTTCCATTCTATCTCTCTCTCTCTCTCATTGAAGTATTGATTATTGAACCACCCAAACTCTCTTTAAACCTATCTCACTGCAACTCCTCTCTCTATCACTCTCTCTCACACATAAACACATCCTCCATCAACATTGCCCCCCACGATCCCGAGGACTCAAGAAGCTAGAAGCAGTGATGGTGAAGCTTGATGAAATGTCAGAATCGGCGGAGATTAAATATCAAGGCAGAGCTTTGAGATAGTGATGGAGGGTCCCCACTATAGACCATGAAGTTCATGCCGAGATGGATTTACTTGCCCCTTGTTTATGCACAAAGCTCACTGTAAAGAATGTAGGTCAATGGAGTTGCGATAGTGGCTTAAACCTTCTCTTCCATCTCTCCTTCCCTTCTCACTCTTTACAGTTGCCCACCAGCTGTTGCTTTTGGTATCATTGCTGACTAGCACCCCATTTTTATCACAATAGAACCACAACCAGGTTTCCAACTCAGTTCCACTCAAACTTATTCTTCTCTACTGCCACAGAGACTACCATCACGCCAAACCCAAAACAGCCACTAGATCATATACAGCATTTTTATGCTTAAATGATTTTTTGAACATAACAGCCATGATGTCTCTGTTTTTTTTTTCTCTCCCTACATCTCTTTCTTTCCTTCTCTATAAAACAGAGCATATCTCTCTCTCTCTCTACACATACACACACACATATATTTAGAGTCTCCTTCTTATGAGATTAACATGATATAATGTTATATCAGGTCACCCTCCAAAAATCTTGTCTGCAACTAGAATTTGCGAAACCAATGTTGGATTAAATCTAATTCATATGTAGGTCATGCATGCCAAAAATCAAGTTGATCCGAGATTAAGATTTGTTTCATCCATGAATGTCCATAAATAAGCGATTGTTATTAATTAAAAAAATATAAGTTTTGGATTGAATAGCAATTAATCTTGGATCAACTTGATTTTTGGCATGCATAGCTTCGCAAAATACGAGTCACATGTAGAGTTTTGGAGGGTGACCTGATATAACCTCATAAGAAGGGGACACTCTCTCTCTCTCTCTCTCTCTCTATATATATATATATATATATATATATATATATATATGAAAAGAGTAATAATACAAAAACAACTAAATAAAAACAAGTAACCTACTCCACTGAAAAATTATTAAATTCCAATAATTCAGTGCAAAGAGAGAAGTATACCTACAGCAATGAAATCTTATAGAACTCCAACACATGGTTTAAATATGCTTCAAGATAAATGATAATGCAGATTTTCCTTATGAACTTGTGCTTATGTTTTTAATTTCCAATAACATAAAACTCTTTAACCACAGGTTCAGTTTCCTGGTTAGAAAAAAAAGAAAAAAAAAGAAAGAAAGAAAAGGAAAACCTTAATTCACTAAGAATAATGTAAGCAATTCATAAACCCACATACTCAAATCACCCAATTCATTAAAAAAACAAAGAAGGTAATTCACAAAATCACATACGCAAATCACCCAATTCATTCAAAATAAGGAAATCAATTGACAAACTCATATACCCAACTCACCCAATTGAGGAATCAATTAAGAAAACCATTGCATTTCAGTGACGAAAAACTATGAACTTTCACGATGGTTGCCTCTGATTTTATGACAGTGGAGGCAAATTTATACTTTGAATCAACTGGCTGTTTGGTTAAGCCCAATCTTCTCCTTCGTGACTGACAGACCAATTTAACCCTTTGAAGAACAATCTAGTCTTTTGAGCTTGACCTTCACCGCACTGTTTTGTGCTCTGTAGCCATATATATGAGTGGAAAAGAAACCCTAAAGCAGTGAAACGATTAGCAAAAAGGCAGTGAGGCGGAAAACGGTGATGGCATAAGGTGATGCTTTAGTCAGTTCAAGAAAACAAGAGAAAGAATGTTCTGGAGGGAACAAAAGAACATGAGTGCTTGACTGCTCGTTTGGTATTTTGATAAATGTAGAAGGATAAAATTGGAAAAGAAAAAGTATAGGGAAAAACTCTCTTTATAGTATTACTATTGACTATTGAAACTTCCTCCTAAACTCAAAATTCTTCAAACATAGGACAATGCAATTGATTCCTAAATTTTTCCACAAAACACACAAAAAGAAGAAAAAGATTGAAAAAAAAAAAGGTCATACCTTCGTGGGTGTGGGATCTGAAGGTCGTGTAGTTTCTTTGTACTATATGCTAGAGAAAGAAAATTTGAATAAGAAAAAAGACGTGAATGAAAAAAATTTTAATGAAGTGGTTGATGGATGAAGGGTGAGCCGTGGAGGGTGGGGCGGTGAGAAGAAACTGAGCATGTCACTATGCAGCAGTCTCTCCTTTGGACAGATTGATTTTTGAATATGGGAAGGCTCTGGAGAAATCAGCTAGAGATGAGAGCACAATATAAGAGTCTTGAAACTTGGAAAAATTGAATGCCAGACATGTTGGTCAATTGTGAAAAAAGAACAGGGCAATAAGGGGATAATATATATATATATGTGCGTGTGTGTGTGTGTGTGTGAACTTGTCTTTTGTGATGGGATGGGTTCTGATAGGTGGTGGTGGGGGTGGGGAAGAGAGAGAGAGAGAGTATGGGTCACAAACTTACAATAAAAAACCAGAGGAGATAGAAGGTTGTCAAGAGGCTCAAAAATTCAGATTCTCTAATGCTCTTTTCGTGGATTGGTTATTCCCAAATCATCCATGTGATATATTAAAGATTACCACTGCCTGCTACATCATCTTCCATTCCTATTCATGAGCACTTGTCCAAATTCATGCTGCTTCACTTAATTTCTTATTTAAAATTCATGAATTGAAATGAAATTTTTTTGAACTATCATGGGAATCATGGTTGCCTAACTTGCATAGGCCTGTTTGGGAATTTTGAAAACTTGTTTAGACTAAATCCAGTCCATAACTGTTATCTGGTTTTTCAATAAAGCAACTCACAGTTGGTTTGAGAAAAACTGTGTTTATGCCTTATTTTCATAACAAAGCTGGTTTTCAGGTTTTTCAAACAGCCCCTTAGATTGCAGTAAATAGGTGAGATGCTTTGACACCATGTTAAAATATTTGTTGGGCCAAATTAACTCAGCCACAACGTGAAAAACCATTATTTTATTATTATTATTATTATTTTTTTGTAAAAAAAAAAAAAAAATTAGAGGTGAAAATGTGAGGAAGAAGAGGAAGAAAGCTAGGGAGTGGTGGCAACGGTTGATTTGAATTAAATTGGGGTGTTTGGGGGGAGTTGTAAGGTGGGGTTTTGAGTGGTGGAATTGTAGAGAGAGAAAGGGGCAGAGAAAGAAAGGAGAGGGAATAGAGAGAAAGATGAGAGAAGGTAATGTATGGCTTATGTACATGGGCTAAGCCCTTTTTGTTCATTAATACGTATTTACCTTATCAAAAAAGGATGAGAGAAGGTATGATACTAAATAACAATTTTATCCAAGGGTAAAATTGACATTTTATGGGGCTACAAGCATGACATCACCAAAATCCGTTGAGTTGCTAACTGCCCTTTGACAGAAGGGGGTCCAAGAGAACTGCAGATACATAATTGAGGGGGTGGAGTGTAATTTTTTAAAATAGAGGGGTCTACTTGTATTTTTGTCAAATGATAGGAGGTCAAAGTGTAATTTACCCTTCTTTTTAATATTAATAAGAGTTTATGGGTTAAGGGGATCATTATGAAACTTTAACCATTATGGCACATCCCATGGTCCAGATGTTGATGGAATTTTTTATTTATTGATTTTATACCTCTAATTTTATTCCTGATTTCTAGAATACGTTGTCGTTCTGTAGGTAGCTGTGTTTTTTAAGATAAAACTGTTTACAGATGCAGGATGTGTGTACTTGTTCTATGGATACCATGTTATGTGTAAATATATATTTTAATTGCTCCACTCTCTCTCTCTCTCAAAAAAAATACACACACACTACGCAACCACACTATCAATTTGTTTAGGAATTGTTTTGGACTTGTATTCATTTGTGACAAACTTGCCAAGTGCATGGGTCTCCTAGGTTGTCTGTTTCTTGTTCCCACTCAATTAGCTGGAACAGAGATGGATACAAGTTTCTTATTTGTAACTGCTTGGGGTCTGTTTTCACTTGCAGTTAGAGGATTCAATGGCAAATATTGATACAAGTGTCAAAGAAGCAGCATATCATGCTTGGCTCGGCTACTATAACTCAATCAGTGAAATAGGCCGAGATAAAACCACACTTGTTGAGCTAGCCAACCGATTTTGTTTGTCTATTGGTTTACAAAGACCTCCCACCCTATTCAGGAAGACAGCACTGAAAATGGGTTTGAGAGAAATCCCAGGCATTCGAATTCGAAAGTAACACTATTTACAAATATCGAGTGGGATGAAAACAAAACCGTGTCAATGATGATTTAAGATTGCAGTTGTAGATTGTCAATGCAAGGGGACCAGGACTTGCCATTGAAGTGTATGTCAGGTGTAGCTAGCTCCTGACTGCATGGTTCTTGCTTCATGAGTTTCACCTTATCTTGCACCCAAAATCTCTGTTTTGCATACCAGGTCCTTTTTCAATTTACTAGATTTGAGAGCGAGCTCACCGCTATTGTGCATGTTCCATTTGTAATTTTTTTTTTTTTTTTTTTTCATACATTTAAATTATGAATATTTAGAGTTATGCATCAATTAAGTGTAGCATATTTATTACACACTGCATTGCCATGCTTCAGACTCCACAATAGCATTAGTCTGTTGTCCTGAACGATAATATTATCACATCAATTTTGAACAGTTCAGATTTGGTTGGCTTTTTGGAATTTAAATCTAGTCCATTCCTAGATTACCTTGTGAGCCAAAAAAGAATCTTAAAAAATAAAATAAAATAAAATAAATAAATAAATAAAACAGAATTACCATTTCTTTGAAACAGGTGTGCAAAATCAGCAGTGGATGTAGGTCTGACCTTGATAATTCCATATATTGTTTTCCCTTGTATTAAATTAAATATTTAAATGTCTGAGCGCGTGATGCAGAATGTAGGGCACAGGTGCTAGATTCATGATTTAAATACTTAATAGGCCTGTCTCGTGCTAATGTTTGATTAAGCAGGTGATTTCAGGGGTTCAATTTTTTTTACAAGGTGCCATGATCTTGTCCTATGGTCATATATGGTCAGAGCAGTATCATTGAACTTTCGATACTTAATGCCACTCTTTAAACAATGAGTTGCATTCACATCTGTGCTCCTCTGAGTCTCAGTTTGTGCTCGTTGAAAAATTTTCATTGATTTCCCCCCTGAAACTACCAAAGAAAAAAAAGCTGAAAGAGGAGGGGGAAAAAAATGGCAGAACACACAGGCATTGCTCGTTCGTTCCTTTTACACCGTTCGACAAGACTCAACGGCAGCAAATACTAACAACGCTTAAGAAAAGATCCAAATCATTGGTGTAGCAACTTGAATAATACATGTATAGACAATGTTGAGACCCCACTTTCAACATCGAAACAATAGTAACCTCCACGCTGATGGGTGGAGGTACATGCCCATCATCCAACAATCATTCCAAGTCAAGGGCATCTACCCACCTCAAGCATGTGTCCATGCTAAGAATCCATCAAATCAATACACCAAATTTGGGAATATAATCTGACTAGTGAAGGAATAACAGCTAAAAAGGAAAAAATAAGTACACGACTTCTGACAGCACAAACTAAATAGGAGGAATTACATATTATTCTCGTTCTGACGGATAATTAGATATCAATACATTATGTAATTATCAAGCCGTAACCAGACCAATATGTAATTCTCCAAACTAAATATTGTTTGATTGTCACCTTAATGGATAACCACTCGTTACAAAATTGAGAGTTACAGAGTTGAGAGAATTGAATTCAAGATTACATTCATAATAACCATTTGTGTATACAACAATAGTAAACATGAAAATGGATTTTGAGCCACGGCCTTTAATATTTGCACCACTGAGACTTTACCGACTAATTTAGGGGCATCTCCAAACTACTATTTCCACTTAATGCTAAGTTTATTCCGATTTGTCTCTTTTACTATTTTGACCACATAAAAGTGCAAGTTAGTGAATGCATCAATTCAATTTCAAATAGAGATATATAAATAAAAACATATCTTCGGCACATTAATTATACATAATTGCTGCAACTTAAGCATATCTAGCAGTAAGCCCTAGAATACTAATGTCTTAAATTTTTCACACCAACACCTCATCCTAAATATAATCTCTTAAAAGCCGTACCTTAAAAACTCATGGGCCAAGTTAGACTGCTGAAATCTATATGCTAATATATTGAAGCATTTATAGGCATGATGAACTATTTTTGACCATATGATTTGAATTCTCAAAGGCACTAAAAATATCTCATTTAAAATTAGCAAAAAAAAAAAATATATATATATATATATATATATATATTTCCCTTCGAGCGTGTAGGCCTCTATGGTGGACCCAAAGATTGTGCAGTTTCCCATTCTCCATTCAGCCACGTATTTACAAGATGAACCCTCAGTCACTTACGTGTCACATTTTCAATAGCCCTTCATCAATGTGACCACGCTGGTCATACCCACTTTGAATTTAACTCCCTCGAGGAAAATCTGAGTTGTCTCTACTGTCCCGTCCGTTATAGATGGAAAAGAGTTCTTGGGCAATTTCAAAGCCTGGTACTACTTCTATAGTGAACCAGTCTCGTTTCTTCCCAGTCTTTTCAAAAACTAGGGGAGAAAGAAAGAGCACCTTAGAACACATACACAGAAGGTAATCTTATTCATCCATGTTTACATATACATAAACATATACATATATATAATATATACACACACACACACAGATATCTTTTCAATGTTTCATTCATACTTTCTGCTGGAAAGAAAATCTTGATATGTTTGGTACAGAGAAAAGTGTTAATGCCACTAGAAATATTGCTCAATGTTAATCTACATGAAGGCAGTGATTTTAGTAGATCCTGAAAAGGTTGTTTTTGTTTCTCTTGACTAAGAAATTCAAGCTCAGAAGATGCAAAATGAAAAAGATGGTGTGGGAAAGTAAGATATATAATTTGTCTGTGATCAAAATGGGACAAAACCCACCATGTCCGAGTTCTTGAATTACTCAGGAAGAGTTTGGTTTTCCATCATGGGTGAGTGAAGTTCTTAAAGTTGGCTCATTTGGGCTATTTTGATACCAATCATTTACAGTGATTATAATAAGGGAAGAATATATGGAAAATTTGGAGTGAATTGACTAGGAAGTAGTCTTTTAATATGTATTTTTCTTCCGTAAAATTTTCATTAAGAGATGGATTTGAAAAAAAATCAACTGGAAGCACATTGATGATTGAACTAATCGAAAATTGATTTTTTATTTATTTTTATTTAGATTTATTTTTGAGGATTTGGGTTTGCAACTTGCAAGTTTATATGGGTAATTTTGGCATATCCACTCCATTACTCCCCATGAGGGTTAAATTGGAGAATTTAATAGCTAATTTGTTCTAATGGTTTTTGAATTTCAGAGTTTTTCTCTTTGTCACAAAGAGACAGGTTGGAATAATTCAACTGATATGAAAATGACAGAATGCGACAGGTTTTATAGTTTGATTTGAGTAACAAGTTCCTAATAAATGTAGAAAATTTGAGGTTTCTCATAAAAATATGAATGGCATCTGTTAGACTATTGACCATTTTGTTAATGATAAATTATACCTTTACATAAATTAAATAGATTTTTTTTATATGTCCTGAAAAAGGAATATTAAAATTGTTAATATGATCAAAGTTTCCGATATTGTGTCATTATGTGTCCAATTCATAACATACACTTTCAATTATGCGGAAATCATATTACGTTATTCCTGTTTTCTTTCCATTTGGTAGTGATCATCTATGATTAATGTGGTTACCATAAATTTTCTCACTTCACTACAATGTGATAAAGTTTCAACTTTTAAAGTATAGTGATATGAATCACTGTTTCTTTTTTCATCATTGTTTGAAATTTGATTTTGTTTTAGCATTTTAGGAGTCATCCATAAAGGGAATATTGGACTTAGTTGTTAACGTGTGCATGCATTGTATACTTGCATGAAACTGCTCTATGACAATGGCAATCATGAGGACAGACAGTAAGTGCAAATGAAGATAGGAAAGTGTGGGAAAATGACGGGGTGACTATATCATTGGCAATGTACTCACTCACTGCTAGTTTCAGAATTGAGTCATGCCACCAGATATACATTTTTGATGTGGTACTATAAAATTACTTAATTCATATATTGAATAGAAAATTGAATCTGTCATGGAGAGCATTATGGATTGTGTTACATGAGGGCATCCTGTATCAGTATGATGCCCCCAAGGTATCAGTAATTATAAATTCTTTAATATTTTGGTTGGAAGTATCTGAAAGATCAGTTTGTTTGAAGAATTTGATGTATTTGCTCCGCTATGTTGTCTCTAGAACTATAGCATGAGAAAGAAAGGGTAGTATGGGCACTCTTATTCTCTGATTCTGTCCTAGGCCCATATTTGTGAATGTAGCATGCAGCATGACTACTCCTGTGGTCTATCTTGGATTTACAGTTTAGTTATTGCAATATTCATTTCCATGTGGTTTCATAGCAATTGAAGGCATAATTTTCTTCTTTGAAATGGGATCATCATCACTATGAAAAATTCAAGTTACTCAAACTCCCAAACTGTAGGTGCGAAATTTGGCTCTAACCCTTGTAATTTAGTTATCAAAATTTCATTTTTCATATAATTAAAACATTAAAATCTATCCTTCCTTTTTCTGGACATGAAAATTTCCTCTCTTAAATTCATGAGTTTTTTGAAAAGTATTCTATCAGTTTTCCAATTCCAACTTCCAACTTTTGATTTATTGGATCCCCAAATTATGCCCTAACAAATTGTCTCCACCGTATGTAATAAGAAAATCGCCACCAATCTTTTAGAATGAAATCATTCTTGAAACCCAAAGTATATTATATTAGTCATCGATAAACATATAAAAATGATATAATCTGATGTCAATTTCTTTCAAAACAAAGAGATTCATTTGGAGTGCCACGAAAAACTATGAAAAAAGAAAACTTTTTTTATCATTTTCTTTCATGGTGGACACCATGATTGTATATTATGGACATGGTTTCGAACTGTAAGATCAATATGCATTCAACTTTAGTCTGAGGTTGCCACATTTACACGTGTGGGTCTTTATTACTTGAGGAAAAAATCTGGAATGATTTCATTTCCATGTGACCTCAAAATACCCCTATGTTCGTTAAGGCTAGATGTAAAACTGATATAAAAACCTAAGTTAAATTTTTGTTTTTTTTTTTTTTTTTTTTTCTCCTCACACTTCTGTTGTATTGAGCTAGTACAGAGACAACTAGTCCTAGACGACTACTGCCCTGGGTAGTAGGGTTATCAATCTGTCCGTCCTTATGCACTGAAATGTATTATTGGTTTATTGGATAAAGACTGCATCTTTAGTATGGAGGTTGTCTATTGTTGCTTGGTTTAAGAAATATGTCTGAATGATTTTATCTTACTTCTGATTCCTCTACATGGAAAGTGAACTCTAGCTATTAGCCTTGGGCATCCTTTTGGGATCTTTTTTGCATAATTGGTATTAACATGTTGCTGCGTATTCAATATTTTGACCCTGTAGGTTGAGATATTATATGGCATTGTTATTTGCCTGCATGCTACACTCTTGCTGTTTCGGGTTTTAAAACTCATATATTTTATATACTTTAAGAGCAGATTTACTGAAAGTTTCTTTGACTTTGAATTGAGAAATTGATTCTGTATCCATGATACTATTAATTGATTATTATGCTTATAACATCTAAGGATTGGACAATTATGTTAGACTGAAAAAAAAAAATTGTTATTTGATGGCCTAGTTATTGTGGATTCCAATACATGGACCATAATGCATTGCCTAAAAGCCTTAAACCATATAGGTGAGCCTAAGACATAACTCACCATGTGAGTATTTGTTATTTTTTACGTTTTTTTTCCATGTAATAGACTTGTGGAATGATTCTGTTCCACCCCACTTTAATTCAATTTTTTTATTTGTGGGAAAAATACAAAAACAGAAACTTAAGTTTCTGGTTTCAGTATGATTATAGACTAGTGAACTTTCACAATGTTTGGCAAAATTTTCAATGTTGACCATGGGTATATCTGGTACATGATGAACATCCCATGTAACCCAAGTATCTAACCAATTATGTGTGAATTTGAGATTTTATCTCCTTCCTTTTCAGTCCATGGTATTAATTTTCCTTGTATATTGAAGACTTCATATGTAACAAACAATTTTAAAATGAACATTCTGAGATGACAATAAAGAGTAATAAATTTTTTTTATGAAGAATTTTAAAGCATTTTGAAATTTTTACGTTGAGTTAGTTATTAATTTATCACTTAACGAAAGTAATTGGCAATAGATTGCTAGTGATATAGTATTAAAAGATCTTGCTCCGAAAAATTCAATGTTGCTTGAATTGGTTATGCAGATATAAAGTCATGAATCTTAGAAGAAACTTAAACTATACTAAAAATTTTGCCACATAAAAAGTAGGAAACCTTTTTCTTAAGCTATAATGGGTAACCCGAACACGTACCCATGTTATGCGGACACTTTAAAATGTGTCAAAACCCTATCAGACATGACATGACATAGGTATGGGTATAGAATAAGTGATGTGTGTGACAGGCTTCTCTCGGACATGCACTCAAGATGCGTCTCCAAGAAAGGAAGAGGGGAATATTTTCCAAATTTGCTAGAAGTCCCCTAAATACTCTCTTATTGTGTCTCATGCATGCACACATACCCAAGACCACGCAACATAGCCAAACACCTTGTCTTGGGCGCTCTTGCCATGCCACATGCACGTATAGACAATACATATTTCCATGTATCAGCTTGGGTAAAAAAAAAAAATGCCTGGTATCCAGGGTGTTATGCATTTTGCATTTATATTCTTTCAATAAATGAACTTAGAGCATATAAGACAACTATTTGAGAATCTATGATCATTTTGAAACTTAATGCAAAGAATAATGGTTGGTTTCAAGGGACTAACAGTGGGCTCAACACCCTTGCTCTCTTTATATATGATATAGGACTATAGAGATGTAAATTGAAATTACGAATGCGCTACCAAACAGATTAACATGGTAATGAACAGGGAATATTATGGAAATGAAAGAGAGTTCTAAGTAATCAAGAAAACTCATCGTTATTTTGTGTAGCAGGCACTGGGTGCTCTGTAAGTTTTTCTTCATGTGTCATACTTAGATTTGTAGGTACTTATCAAAAATTGAACAGTAGATCCGATGTTTCCACGCTCATAGTTTTCCACCCATTTAAATATTGTAATAGTATGAATTAATATTTCAGTTCCCATGCCCTCGTCAGAGAATGGTTGAAGCACCTTCAGTTTGACACTCAAGGAAATGGCCCCAACAGCTTAACAAATGATTTTTGACTATTTAGTCATAAAAATAATTATTTCAAAATTTCTTGTAAATTGATTGCAGATTCCACAAGTGGCTAGCACTTGGTAAATCACTTCACAGTGATTTGTTTATTTATTTATTTTCTGCTTACTAGGTTTCTGTTTCTGCATGTTGTAGGCATAGATTTTCTGAAATGAAGGAGAATAAACACTCAACTGTTCGAAAGTGGGAAAATATGCCATATGATATCTTGTTAAAGATATTTATGACATTAAACATTGTGGATATGGTTTCAGGCATTTCTGGTGTTTGTAGCTCATGGCGCTCTGCTTGTTGTGACCCAGTTCTCTGGAAAACTCTTGATCTGAGTCAGCTTAAGTCTGACTACATCAACATTCCCTCAGAACCGTATGCTTGGTCAGATGACCGGTCTAGTGAAAAATTAATGCAAATCTTGAAGAATGCTTTAAGTCTCAGCCGTGGAAATGTGACTTGCCTGATTTTCCATTTTTATATATACATAAAGGACGAGCACTTGATCTATACTGCTGAAAGGTCTCATGTTTTCCCATCCTCAATATTACTAGTTTGGTTAACTTTCAAAATTGAAACCCTTTAGCTGAGTTAATTGAGGGACTAATGCAAGGCTCATTTTCTGGCAGGTGCCCTGGGCTCAAAAGACTCGTTCTACCAGCTTGGACTAAAGTAACAGTTGAAGGATTTCGTAAGGCTGTCCAGATGTGCAAAGGGCTTGAGTCGATGACTGTTCCTTGCATCTCTAGTCCTTCTCGCATCATGGAGGCAATCAGCACAAATTGCAAGAACTTCTGCGAACTCAAAATTATGTGCCCTTTTGACATGGAGTTCGCAACTGCCATAACCACCCGCCTCCCAAAGCTGAAGGTCTTGAGCCTGCGATGCTCAATGCTGTTCAAAGAAGCTTTGGTCCATATCTTGAACTACTTGGAACATTTGGAGGTGCTTAATATATCTCACTGCCTCCTTCTGGATATTCCTCAATCTCCAGCACCCTCTAGAGTTTTTCGGGAACTTGACGCATCCATCCTTGAAAAAGCCTCACGGCTTCGAGAGTTCCTTACTTGTCAGGAAAATTCATGCACTATGTGTCAGTATACAATCAATGATGAAGGAATCTTACGTTGGCATATTTATGAAGAGGGATTATGGCGAATGGATGAGGTAAATTCCCTTGCACATTGATTTGAGCATGTCAAGATAGTGTAACTCAATCAGAGAATATTTGGGAACTCTTGTATGAGAATGTGGTTTAATAAAAATAAATTCTGGTTACAGACTTATCTTTTTTCTTGCTGCTGCTAATTTTCATTAAATTAAAGTTAGAAAGAACATTTTAAGGCAAGCTCTGTTTGTTGCCATTGAAACTATTTAATGGTTAAAAAAAAAAAAGCAATAATAATGGATTAGATGTGCATAGAAACGGCTAAATATTCTGAGAACTTTGCACATCCACCCTTGGAAAACCTGAAAATTTCAGAAGTTCCTCACTTGTCTGGAAGACTCATGATCTATGTGTTGGAACTTGGAACACACTAAATGATGAAGGAATCCTAGGACAGTATGATTATGGACAAGGATTATGACAATGGGTGGGGTGCGTTATCTTCCATATTATTCTGGGCATATCAAGATTGTGTTTGGGCATTTTTAGTGGACTAGTCTAATAAAAATGAAGTCTACTTAGAATAAACTTTTTTTTGTTGCTTCTGCTAGCTTTTGTTAAAGTAAAAATGAGAACGATTTTTCTTAGAAAGGTAGTGTTTGTAGCTATGGAAACCATTTCTTGTCAAAAGGAAAAAAAAAAAAAAAAAAAAAAAAAAAAAAAAAAAAAAAAAGAAAGAAGCAATAATTGGAAATTAGGTGTACATAGCAACAGGTAAGGTGGTGTTGCTTCTCATCATGTTAGACACATGGTTTTGGAAACTCATGTCTCAATTAGTTACCTCTTATATAAAAATCATACTAGCCACTTACATGGTGTTTAGTTCTCCCCAAATTTTTAAGAAGGTTTTGTTTAGTTCAAATGAAGTCGATTCCTTTATAGAAAACTCATGTCTCAGATAGTTACCACTTTAAGCAGGCTAATTTTTTGACTACCTGATGACAGTACAAAACTTGCTTCATAGGAGATTTCCTTTCCAAGACAAGTCATGCCCCCTGCTCCAGCTGAGCGATGCCACAGAGGTGTCTGGAAACACTAAATTTTTTTTTAACCTTAACTGACTTCAGGATCTGCAGACATTATCGACCTGATGAATAGCTGGATGCTACATGGTCTCATGTGGCACTTTGTTGCTGGTGTACTTCTTTGAAATAACTATTGAATATTCAAACCTAAGGAACTAGCTGAAATACTTCCCATGGTAGCTTGCAGGCAGTAAAATTTTGCTGCTTTTTGTCCAATATCACAGCTGTGAATAAGGGAGATGGGTATGAAATCATTTCAAGAATCAGGACTGGAAATTGAGGCCTTATAATTCTATCTAATAAAGAAACTGGGAAACAAAAAAATAACATGACAGACAAACGAAAAAATAGATATGACATTTATATCGCCATGGTGCTTCCACATCTCATAATTTGGTTCTAAACATTGATCCAATTGGTAACAAGTATTAATTCTTTGATTTATGGTTAGCGTGTCTCGTATTTCTTCAATAATTGATTTTAATATAATATATTTGTCTTTATATAAGACAGCAATTTTGATTTTTAAGCTTTTGCCGATGGGAGAATAAGGAAAACCCAATATGTCCAACCATTTTTATATTGGGTATTTCCCTTATCATTTTCTCTGGGCTGTTGCTGTTTCATACACTTCTTGCTCACCTCTGCATCCATTTCCACATGTTGCAGTGCTTCAAATATACTTCCCAGTTTCTCAATATTCCCAATCCATTTCATTGTTTCACAGCATTTGAAGATCTGTCCCCAAAAGGTTTGCCAAAACCTCTTTCCTGAAAGTGTTTTTAGAATCATAATCATAAAGCATTTCCTGACACATGGTAAAATTCATGTCTTAATTAGTTACCTCTTAAAGCAATATAATATTTTAACTGCCTGATGGCAGTAAAGTACTTGCTTCATAGGAGATTTTCTTTCCAAGTCAAGTCATGCTCTTGTGTTTTAAAAAGGACCTATCCAGTGTGGAGAGAAACACAAGTACCCCTATTATTGTTGTCATTGTCCGAAGCCTCATCTGCATTACGCATTCTTTTTTTCTTTTTCTTTCGAGTTTTTCACTCTTTAAAGCAAAAGTTTGTGTCACAAATGGTACTTAAAATACCTGAAATTTTTGTCCTGCCTCGTAAAACCTTACCACATAATCTGTTTTGTTGCAACCTAAGTCTCAACAACAAATTTCTGTGGAGATTTTAATTTTCACGAAGATAAATGAATCTAAAAGAAATTAGCAAATTGGAAAGATCTGTAAAATCAAATTTTCATCATACCAATCTGAGTTGATGTGTGTTCATTTCCATTTTGTATAATTAACATATTCTTTCTTTTTTCTCTTTAAACTGTCTGACCTTTTAGGGTAGGAGATCTTGGCAGTGGGAACTTTTAATAGATTGCCTTTAAAATAAGACAAAATTAATGGAAAAGAAGATTGATGGATAGAATTTTACTTTTACTTCATATGACTAGTCATGAATAATCTGAAGTTGTAAGTGCAACATGCAGTTCATTTACTAAGATCCTGTTTTGACTATGCTCTTAAAGGTAATTATGTATTATGCTGGAGAGAACTTGAACTACATAAACAAATTACCTACTTAGAATCTGTATAGGGAGTTTGGGTACTTTAATGTTTCCACATTTTTTAAGATAGGAACTGGCAGCTGAGGTTGGGATGAGATCTGGTACAGTTTCATGAGCCCTTCCAGACTATTTTGGTGCATTTTAGACTTTGGTCCAATCCAGGACAGTATTCTCTATTGTTACAAACAATCCATGTGAACTGCAGAGAAAATGGCAGTTTTGTCTATAATGTGACTAACACCACTTACCAGAGGTGCCTGGATTTTTTTTTATTTTTTATTTTTTAATTTTTTGAACCAAAAGAAAAAGAACTTCAAGCATCATAAAACCATCTAGAATCCCAACTAGGTTGGCATCCTAGAAGATCTAAATCCTATGCTATAGGCCCGAATTTTATTAATAAGAGAGAAGTACAAAGAAACAGAGAATCAAAGAACATCTTACACAAACAAAACTGAAAAATCTCAATGAATAAATCTGTAGTTAGGGAGACCAGACATGTCTCTTGCCACTTCAGAAGAAACAAAACTAGGATCCATAGGCCACCAGGTAAGATGAGGATATCTAATGGCTTGATTAGCTACTTTATCTGCAGCACAGTTGCCCTCTCTAAAAGTATGAGGTGCCCGGATTCACTAAACCCTTTGTTTTTCTTAAAACCTTTAATGACTTCAAGATCAGCACACATTGTCCTCCTGATAAATAGCTGGATGCTACATGGTCACATGTAGCACTTTATTATTAGTGTGCTTATTTGAAATAGCTACTGAATAACAATTATAAGATTCACACCTTAAGAACTAGCCGAAATAGTTCTTATGGTAGCTTTCAGGAAATAAAATTTAGCTCCTTTTAGTCCTATATCACGGTTGTGAATTGAGAAAGATGGGTGTGAAAAAAATTCAAGAAAAAGTATTGGAAAATGAAGCCTAAAAATTCTATCTAATGAAGAAACTGGGAAACAAAAAAAGATGACATGAGAAACGGAAAAACAAATATGACATTTATATTTCCATGGTACTTTTACGTCTCATAATTTGGTCCTAGACATGTTTGATCCAATTGTTAATGAGTGACGGTGTAGCGTGTCTCAGATGTCTTCAATAATTGATTTTACACTGCCCATCCCCTTTCATAGAATATATCAATTTTGACTCTTAAGCTTTTGCTGATGTGAGAATAGGGAAAACCCAGTACAATGTCCAACCATTTTTATATTGGGTATGTCCCATGTCATTTTCACTGTTTCCTACACTTCTTGCTCACTTCTGAATCCATTTCCCACATGTTCCACCGTTTCAAATTTGGTTCCTAGTCCATTTCATTGTTTCACAGCAGTTTCAAGACTTGTCCCCCAAAAAAGTTTGCCAAAACCTGTTTCCTGAAAGTGTTTTCTAGAACCATAATTCAAAAGCATTTCTGCACACTTTACTTCATTAGGTACAATTTATTTAGAGTATCAGCTGCTTACAATTTAAGGGGAATTTTCATAGTTCAACTGTCATGGGATCAACAGATCTATGCCAAATAATTAGCCTGATCAAACACTGTAGCATTTAATGTATACGCTTTAATAGTCATGTTCTGCAATAGTTTAATGCATCTAGATGTTGAAAAAACTATCCTTGCCAGTTCAGAAAGTCAATAATTTATTTCCCCTTCAAGCTCATTTTAAAATGGTCAATTAGCTCATATTAAATTAATCAATCAAATAATCTTTCATATCATCAGAGAGGAAAAGAAGGCCACCGGCATTTAAATTCATGAAGACATGCAATAAATAGAGATGTGATCAATTGAGGAGGTATTTAAAGAATTGTCAAGTTGGCATTTGTCGACTGGTCGGTCCACAGGGCTAGAAATGACTGCAATGACTTACAAGGATCAGCTCAATAAATTTTTCAACTATTATTTCTATTTATAAAAATTTAAAAAAATAAATAAATAATACGATCATTAGATAATATATATTATCAAATATTTATCTCCAAGTTTGAGATTGATTGGGTCTAAATGGGTGTCTACACGCAAGCACCCAACTCACCTAACCCAGTTATTATAGCATGTGTAATTAGATTTAGACCCCATCATAATCAAATCATGCTTGGGTCCACCTTTTTAATACATATAGGACTTGTTAACGAGACAGTAAAGAATGTTAACCTACCCTAATGAAGCTTGGCTATACTTAGCTTAAGGATGGCAATGGAAAAATAAAATATTAAGGTTGCACCACTAGAGTGTTTTTTTTTTGGGGAAAAAAACAGAGGGTTGCGTGTATCATGATTCAAGATTGGAATTTTAGTTGAAGACCACAGATTTGTTAGGATTTTCCCAGTGGGAATTCTGGTGCTGACTTCTACTGTACACTTGCCTCTGCCGGCCAAATATCAGACTAATGAAACTCCAAGACGCGTTCATATGTTTTTAGTTTTTACCCATTTGGATTATATAATATTTAAGACTTTAGGATATTGATTATAATGACTAATACCAGACTAATGAACCGCAAGACGTGTTCAAATGATCAAAGGGTGTTTTTTTTCCCCATTTGGATGATATAATATTTAAGACTTTAGGGTCCAAATTAGAATAATTCAAACCGTCTTTCTTAACCAAGTCATACTAAACAACGAGCAGCGCGATTTCGCCAAGGCAATATTTTAAAGAGGCGTCCTTGTGAAGAAATTCTTGAGAATGTTACGGTTAATTAAGATGTTTTAATAATTTAAACGACATCGTTTTCAAGGGTGACACCTTCAACTGCTCCATGTATCCCAAGTCAGGTTTAAGTCAAGGTTCTGGTGATCAAATCCAGCAACATAGAAATTTGGTAGGCCATTCTAGTCCTTCGGAAAGCAGGACACAAGAAAGACCGATAAAACATGCTCAAAAAAGAAAAAAAAAAAAAAAAAAATCAATCCCGGATAGATTTAATGTCATAAGATTTTTCTTCCAACTTCTTACTTTTTCCCGATTTAAACCAATTTACTTTAGACATGTACTCAAGATTAATGGGTTTGGTTCAAATGATTTAGACGATCAAGAAAAATCACCATGATTTATAGGAGTCTATTTTGGAAACAATGACTAGGCAACATTTCAATGGGTTGGTGTAGATTGTAGACCAATATTCTTAAGAAACCTTAAGAAGACAACATTGTTTTTTTGCATGGATTTACCTTGATCCAAACACGCCATTTTTTCTTCTTCTATTTTTTTTTTTTTTTTTTTTTTTTTTTTAAGCCAAAGGAAAGAACTTTAGCATCATAGAGGAGCTTAGCATTGCAACCAAGTTGGCACCCTAATACCTTCCAGCAAGTCCAAACAAGCCATCTCTAATGGAAAAAATCTTCAAAACCACAGCATTCTGTGTTGTCACCTTGAATCATACACTTCCATCAGTTCTATACTTCTATGATTATATTTGAACCTCCTATTCCTCTACTGGGAGGATTTTTGTTTTCCAATTAAAAATATTGCTGAACTATATACCCACTGACATTGATTTCACAATTCTTTTACTTCAAAATAAAAAAGACACAACTTTTTTATTAATTTCTAATTTCCCATAGCAACCTATGACAAAAGTAGATGACCTTTTCCAGAATCTCCAGCATTTTCCTTTTACTAACCAAATCGCCTACCAGGTACATTATTGAATGATTATGACCACAAACTTTTGTTTCATTTCATCACTTTTCTTGATTCTGGAGTACTCGAATATTCTCTCAACTCTCAGGCTTAGCCCAAAGGCTCAACTCCCTCCCTCAGTACCCTTAGGCTGCGAGGGGGTCTTTGACACAAACCCCACAGGCCAAAACTTAGAAAGAGGCAGACTAATGAACTACAAGACTTGTTGAACTCTGCAGGGAAGATCTGATGGCTCTCCTTTGGTGTCCAACAACTGCATCAATATATTGGACGGCAATATTCAACTACTAGTGATGAGGCAAGCCATTGAGACCAAAGAAAACATGCGCACCACTTGTCAGCATAGCCTCGAAGCACGTGTTATGTGAATGTACCTCAAGAATCAACCAATAATTATGTATTATGTATAGTGTTAATTTACACGACTCAAATGGGCAAAGGAGATATCCAATTCATGTTAAGTCAACGCCCACAACCCTTGGGCAAAAGGTTATTCAGATTAGCACTCAAATACTTACAAAAGGACCATATGAGCCCTCTATCTCATGCATATACCAATTGACTATAAAAAAGAAGAAAAAAAAACGGAGACCATCCGATCACAGTCATAACAATCATGAGCTTTTTGGATCATCCGATGATCATGGTTCTTGTACAATGACCTGCATCACAGATGATTGACCATTAGAACAGTTCCAAAGATGAATTACATGCGTACAAAAAAATTTAAGAGTACCATATGAAGCCACTAATAAAGTTTGGGTATTTTGGGTAGTTAGTGATTATGATGGACATTTCTGCCATTTCAATAGAATTGACTGAGTTTTGGCTCTATCTTCACCACAGGTTGCCTTGGCTCATATTAAAAGACTTCCCACCTGCCTGCATTAGTGATAAAACTCATCCAACCTGCTTCCTCTGCTTCTCTTATTGCTTCTTCCCTGTGGTTTCTCATCATTAAAATCATGCGAATTCAAAATCCCAGGTTCTCATTATTAATCTTCATGATGATGCTCACCATCAGCCAGCTCTCAAGTTGCCGCAGCATCCTCACCACTGGTGAAGTAACTGAGCAATCATTCAAAACTGAATTCTATTCGCGGTTCTCAGGGCATTTCTCTGCAAGAGCTCCTCAGAAATCCGACAGAGATGGGAGTGACCCAATTTATGGAGTTTCACACCGAACTGTTCCAGGAGGACCAAACCCGCTTCACAATTAATTAGCCTTTTCATATGTCTGATTGTATTCAGTTACACAGATTTTTGCAGTTTATAGAGTGTGAAATTTTGGTCTTGTGTTTTTTTTTTTCCTTTTTTGTTTTCCCACCTCCTATTCAAAGATGTGTAATAGATACAGTTTGATAAGATGTAAAATATCGTAGTTTCTGAGGAAATTGTAATTGTACTTGAGTGATTACGAAGACAATATACCATGAATGTAAATTTGCAGGAATACAAAAAGTTCAGCTATGCATATTGCCGGAGTTTTTATTAGTCCGGCAGGGTGTCACTATGATCCAGGAAACAAGGTGGCTGAAGATCTACATAATCTACTTATGTGGATAATAGAATTTTTAAGTAAACAAAGGCAACAAAGAATTTAAAAGATAAAAAGTAGGGAGTTCATGCCAAAAAACAATGGATTAAAGTACAACGGACGGCCAATTATATTGGTTTAGTCACCGACTAAAAGTTTGTATACCATTCAAAGAACTGTAATGGTTCTTAATAAAAGTCAAATTCTAGTACATAAACAAATAACTAGCTGATATCAATTTAATATTTTATGAATAGCAGCCCGAATGCTGGGGCAGAAATTTGGCTCTTGCAAAGTTCATAACTGAAAAAATAAATAAATAAATAAATAAATAAATAGAAACAGTACTTGCGTATGTATATAGGTTTATTGTTTTTTCTCTGAGTGGTCCAACAATAGACTTTGGAAGGATTCCAAGATGTAACGTCCATAATAAAAGACAAAGGGAATGGGAAGAATTGACACATGCAATTTCCATATATGCACTTCTTTTCTTTTTTTTCATCAGGAATAGCCAAATAGAAGACTAAGGTAAATAAGGATTGTGGATATCTGTCAATCTAACGTGCTACACTTAACAAGTAAGCAGCTCAGAATGATCATCAATGGGTCCGAAGCAAAAAAAACTTCCTATCCCAGCAATTGAGTTGACCTGATCATCAACACCATCATCGTCACTCACAAACACATGAAAAATTGAGATTTCTTTCCTTATGGTACACCCTTTTCTCTAGCATTATCTTTTGAGAATATGGTTGATTAGAGTGATTGAATTGTCCAAAACATGTTGCCTTCCTATAAGATCTTCCAGTTAAGATGGATCAAGTATCCGGTACATGTTCCGAACACTGAATACATGCACGCCATATTTTTTTACTCAAATGAGGAAACCCTCCTTTCATCCAGATGCAAATGTTTCTGTTCAAAGTTTCAAACCTAAATATCAAACATGTTCTGTGTAGATGTATCATTGGGGGCCACTGTCTGGTGCAATGGTATTCAAGTGCGAAGGCGCAGGTCAGAGTCTTGAGAGTGCCCAATTTGTTTAAAAACCAAAGGTTAGGACCTTATCCAACTCACCCCTCCCAAGACACCACTTAAACGGGACCGACACTAGGGAATGTGTAGATATAAAATTATATCAACATTCAAACAAGAGACAACTTTCCAAATATATCACCACCCACTGTTAACAAGAGACGCGAAAGGAAATGGGCATCCATATTTTTTTAATTGTACGAAGGAGCTCACAAGTGCAAAGAGAGAGTAGGAAGCTGATTATGTATATCTAAATAAATAAAAATCAACTCGAAAAGAAGCATCAGCTATCTTTGATAAGAAAGCTCACCTGATTGCTTGTTCCTCAAAAGCAGAACAAAACTGAGCAAGAATGCCTGCATAAACCCCTGCAAGTATTTCATCCAAAATATAAAATGTATGTATCCTTTCAGATATGCCTCAGCATAAGTTAGAAGGAAGACAAACCACGAAATTAGTGGATCCCTTGGCTACATAATCTCCTTGCCTACTGGATCAACAGAAAAATGAACGGAAAGTGTCTTCTGGGTGATCAGCTGGAATTTAGACCTCCACATCTGCTTTTTGAAATTCAAAGATAATTCAGATTCT
Organism: Liquidambar formosana; assembly: GCA_039720395.1. Classification (NCBI taxonomy): domain Eukaryota; kingdom Viridiplantae; phylum Streptophyta; class Magnoliopsida; order Saxifragales; family Altingiaceae; genus Liquidambar; species Liquidambar formosana. The sequence goes on from JBBPBK010000271.1 coordinate 138,536, forward strand.
AGCCAGTTCTCTTCTTCAAAATAAAGTTGCAACAGCTAGTTTTCATATTAAAAGATGGTTCAAATTCAATTGATTTAAAAAAATTTCAGGATATGTTTTCGATTTCAAGCCAACTCAACTCAGCCAAGCCTTAATCCCAACTACATAGGATCGGCTACATGAATTCTTTTACGCCCTTCAGTTCTTTCAAACCATTTGGAAAAACTGAAATCTCAGCAGCTCATCATCTTAATCTGTAAAATTTCAAGAATTATAAAAACTAATAAATTAATTAACTTTAAAAAAAAAAAAAAATTAAAAAGGGTTTTGTGTCAATTTTGATTAGAATTGAATCAAATGTTAGAGCCAAAAATTAAAAACTAGCATTGGAACCCAAAACTAGCTGAGAATTCTGAATAGAAAATTGCAAGAACTTAACACCCCTATAAGTTTTAATGCCAACTACTTGGTGTCCACTCCAAGGCAATAATCTTTTTCTCTTTTTTAGCCAGATATAGTTTATTTTTCAAAAGATGAATGACTTTTTGGACATTCGTAATCATTTTCAACATGGCAGAACAACCGTATTTCTTAAAGCTATGCACCACGTGTCAAGTGTTTGGAAAAGAACCCCAAGTGTGAAAACAGGTGAGAACAAACTCATATGAAGACAGAATTGCTTACATGTTATGAAAAATGGGTTAGTAATAACAAAATTTGGCATATGAAAATAGGCTAATCAAATAGATTGGGCTCCTTACATCTTTGTATTCTGGGCTGCCCACAAATATTTCAAAGGCCTCAACTGCAAACAATAACAATAAATTGCACCTGACTAAAACAGAGATGGAAAATAATCAGATATTACAGAACGTAAAAGAGAGCTCACGTGACCGAAATCGTATCACTACCCCGTGTGTATATTCCTCATTTCTGAGATTGAAATTTGACCCTGAAAATGGAATGTAAAAAAGAACCAAAATACAATTACAACATTTATGGACAGAATTACTCTGTCATCCTGATGAAAAGAATAAGTCTGATCTTGGCAATGGAAGTGTTAATTTTAAAGGTAATGCTATATGCGTAAACAACAGTCTTGTCAGCTAAAATTTGCTTCTAAATTAGACAGTATTCCAACAAATGACCTCAAAACCATAATTTATTCAAAGAACATTTTTCAATTTGAACACACCTTGAGTAGATTGAACAATTAAGGATGGAAATTCCATTGTCAGCCTTGCAAAAGAAGTCAATGCATCTTCTACAGGTTCGCCAACTGCACTCTCATCAAATGCAATAAGAAGTATGAACTCCACACCATAGTTGAACTCCTGTCACCAAAAGTGATTTGATTCTCTTCAAAATTACCACAGAACCCAGTAATTAACACAAGAACCATATTGCTATATATAAAACTCAACTGAAAAGTAAAAACAAGATCTTGATAGGCTCAAAGTCGGCTAAAAGAACTAAAACATAAATTCCAACAAGCAAGAAGAGTATCTATAATTTTATTTATAAGCATCCTAATTCTCTTTCCAGCATTTGCACAACATGCACCTGTGACTATAATGCTCTAAAATTGTTTGCAATATGGCCATAACTACAGGGTGAACAAAGACCAAATTCCTTTCATATCATCTTAAAAGAAACTTTTAAATCAACAACTAATGAGAATTAAACAGGTTGGTAAGATATTGCTTAGACCTCTCCTTTCCGAAATATAAGGAGGATATCATCCTCAACTTCAGATTGTAATCCACATTAATTACCCCCTGTATATATGAAGCAAAATGTAAGTCCAGAAGTTGCACACATATAATATCTTATTAATAAGGTTATTTCAGCAGAAAACTGGAAGAAAATTTAATGTTCCAAGGAAATGAGTGTTGGTGTTTACATGTCAGGGCGTACATTGGCAGTAAGGCATTACATGCTTCTTAAGAACTCCAAGTAGAAGGGTTCTCATAGAACTTTGCAAGGTCTTCCTTTTTTGAAAGCATGTAGACAGCATGTGTATAATTTTCAAGATTTTTCTCCAAGATACATCCTACAGGAGAAAATAAGACATTGAAATCACAGAAGATGATTTAACTAATATATGTAGACAGCGGTGCATGACCATATGACAGCCTACATAACTATTATGGTCATGCAATTTGGCCCATGCATAAGTGCACATCTGACAACTCACCCAAACTGAACTAAGGGTCTAGGATCAGAACCTTTTAGTATTAATCCAAGATACAAAGGTTAGTTATGAGTTCTTGAATCTATTAAACATTTAATTTCTTGCTTAACATCAACAAGATCAAGGACAAACAAAGTAAGACAAAGATTCAACTTTAAAGCAAGTAAAGCTAGCTATTTGCAAGGATTAATTGTGTTTTAATCAGAAGTGGAAGCTCACCAAGTGATATCGCAACAATTCCACCCATTTGGTATTGTGATGTGTAAAGGTAATCCAGCATATCCTTCTCTTCATCGTCAGATAAATTCTCCTTTGCTTTAAGCAGACATATATGCTCTACAATTTCTCTGTGAGGAATAATAATAACCTATTATCGCCACAAAAAAAACCTAATATTCACACTCAAGTAAGAAAAGACATTTGCATTGGATTTGGAAGCTGAACCCAAACACAAAACCTCATGTTTGAAATGCATCAGGCCAAGGATTTTGTATGCAAGACTACAGAGCAAATCAACAGATCTAACCAGTGAATTGTATCAAAATGCTTAAACAGCAGAGAAGCACAACTAAAATTACAAATATTGGTCTATAAACTAAATGTCGCTGGAGCCTTTTAACGTTTTAAGTAAAGAACACATCTGTGTTGGATATGTCGAATATGATACTCTAAAAAATCCTGCTTGACACTATATAACATTTTTTCCATGAAAAATATTAGTAGACATTTACTGGAGTCTGATTTATATTTTATTTTTAATTGAAGTCCCTATATGGCAAAATAACCATTTTAAGGCCATTGATGGTTTATCTCTCAAGATAGGAAACAATCTATAATTTCATATGTAAAAATGTGAAATATTTATAACTATATAGTGATTATAAATTCTATTATCTTATTTCAATTCCAAGCCCATAAATCCTATTATTCATATTTTGATGAATTCTGATACCTCCTTCCCAACAAACTTTGATGATTGCACCCAAATTAACCATGATAACCTTAACAGTAGATTAACAAATTGAAGGAGCCCAGCAATACCATAGGTCACCTCCTTTTGTAATGCAGTAACATCAGAATTATAAAATTGTCCAAAAGCAATACATATATATAAATAAGCATATGAAAATAAAAACTATTGAAGGCTTCACACTTGGTTAAAGTTCCATATTACATGTGCAAGCACATGTGCAATTGATTTCACAAATCATCAAGCGTGAACACATTTCTCTCCCTGATTACTTTTTACTCAAAAAATGCAGAGCCTTTACTGTTATTTAAAGCTATGAATAGGAAAATGAAGATGCCATCAGGTACTAGTGGTAAAGTCTCTTGAACGTCATTCCAGAGACTTGGGATCAAGTCTCCTTAGAAGCTTGAACACCCGGTACCGGCTGGATGGGGTGGGTAAAACTAGTATAGGGTAGGTTTTATATAAATATATAAAGAGCAACATAGTATGGGGTGGTTAATCCATATTGCATTAGAAAAAATGGTATTTCCCGGTGTTGGTCCCACTAAGCAGGTCCAGAGAGGAGTGAGCAAGATACAATCCTAACTGTGCCTTCTTGCTTGGTAACCCAAGACAATCCATCGTCACATTAAATAATTTTACTTAATGTTTAAAAATAAAACCCTAACAAACAAATAAACAAGCAAAACAACAAAAGAGGGAGGAGGAAGAGGA